>JAXCLR010000050.1:46218123-46230166 GCA_035584095.1 Annona squamosa | reverse complement strand
ACCCGGATTCAATTCTTAGGGTTTGGGTTTGGGTTCACTCCAACCCGGTATAACCCGACCCGAGTTGCACCCCTACTCTCTACTCCCGCTCGTATTGTCTAACCGTCAGAGCATCTAAACCATTCATCCCTTTGGCGAAAACACCTTATCTTCGGTATAAATACCAGTTACTTTTTTCATAAAATATGCTAAATTCCGCCAATTGGATTGGATGTAACAATCTACTAACCGAAAATTTCCTTTGTTTTTGACCTCTTTCCAACATCCCAGCCATCTTGTAAAAGGCAATGATCAGCAATTAGGCTGACAGCATCAAAATTTTCAACAAAAATTGGATATTCTCACCGCCGATATTTTCGGACCGTCTTAAGGAAAATGGGGCCGACTAATTTGATGAAATGGATTTCTGATGCACGTTGATTTTTTTAGATATTCTTTTTTACAATGTGAAATCTTGATATTATAATGAAATACATCCACATCTTCATAATATGAAGGAAAATTTTCCTATAAATCTTGTCCTATGGGGGATATTGTAAAAATCTCAAATTAAAGGGAAATTGTAAAACTCTCACTTTAAAGGGACTATTTTATAAAAAGGAGAGTCTAACTCCAAATGGGTCGCTCCACTTGGGTTTCATTGTACACACTTGGGTGCATTGAGCATACACTTTTTTTTTTTGAAATTTTTTATATAATTATTAATCTAAGTGTATTTATCAAACGTATCAATTTTTATCAATTTTTAGATACTTTTATATTTTTTTGGATTGTGAACCAAAGGGTGAAGAATAAAATCCAAAAAAATATTTAAAAGTTTCGAAATGATAAGAATTGATGTATATATTAAATATATTTAGATTAATAATTTGATGAAAAATTTACAAAAATTTTAAAAATAGATAAAATACACCAGAACGCATTGAGGTGGTGCATACTAAGGTAACCCGTTCCACTCACGGCCACTGGTGACCGGTGTTACCGCTGCCCCACAAGGGCGGTGGCCTATGCGCGTTGATTTTGAAAACGTGTTTTTCGGGAGGACTGGCGCACGCAGCATGCTAGCCATTCAATGCTTGTACAGTCGTACCTCATGCCCAGGAGTCAAGAGACCTGATCCACCGGGGTTATCCCATGCCGCCCTCAAATTAATTAAAAAAAGAATTTACATGTGGGGCCGTGTCTAAATCTTCATTCCTGTAAAAGTTGATAATTTTTCAAATTTATTTGATATTTTATCTTGCCGGCACTTCTCAGGATCGGTCTGAAATAACAAAAATATAATTTTTATTTTTAAATTTTTTATAAATATATTGATCTAGTTATATTTAATATATAAACTAAGTCTAATATAACTACGTCCACATGTTAATAAAAAAAATTTCAAAAAATTAAAAATATATATTCTCAAACCATTCTAAAATCATTGAATTTTAAAATAGTTGGGGAAAATTGGAACTCTTTTATCTTAGGTATCGTTTGCTAACATGATTATAAAGGAGATGAAAAGTTAGATTTTTAAATTATAAAGGAGATGAAAAGTTAGATTTTTAAAAAGTACGAATTTTATGTGATATAAGAGGGGTAAAGTGAGAATAAATAAAATAATTTATGATAAAATAATAAAAATATATGGGTAAACTAAAAAAGTAAGATATTTTGGCAATTAAAATATTTAATTATTTCTTCAAAATGAACGGGAAGAGGTGAAAAGTTTACTTGCCTAACCACCGGCTTGTGTTTTAACTTTTAATTTTTTAAAAAATTAACAAAATAGGAAAGGATGCACGCACCTGCTCACGATCATTTTGTTAATTTTTAAGATTCAAAACAAAATATCAAGAGTGTGTTTGCTAATGATAAAAAAATTTCATGTAAAAATTTTTTTAATGAAAAAAAATGATATGATAAAATTTTTTAAATGAAAAAATGATGTGATGTGATAGAAATAATGATGAAAAGTAAATAAAATAAAGTTAAAACAGACATTAATTGTAAGAATAGTTGTGCATAAATAATTAAAAAGGTGATAAAGAGAAGACCGGCATATGTTTTTTAAATAATTGGTTGTTGCACCTTTTTGCTTTATTGCAAATTCCGCCTCGAATTTGCGTATTTACAAAACATGCCTTTTATGTTTAAAAATGACGCAAAACGAATTATAACTTCGAAGATGTTTCAAAACCAATTTTATTTATATCTAAAATTGCTCCAGGAGTGTTGATGTTCGGGTATGGAACTCGTAAGGTCTGTTTTGCAAATATTCAAATTACATGACCTAATGGGTAAGAAACGAAAGGTATAATATCTGTTCTTCAAAAAGCCGTCATTGTGGTGGACAGAGATGGAGCGCAATCCTATACACTCAATGCATCCTATGTACTACACCTATTTTTTTTTTTTTTTAAATTTTTTTACACAACGGTTAATCTAGGTTTATTTAACATATGTGTCAATTTTTATTATTTTTAGAAATTTTTAGATAAAATTACTGAAAATGCTACTGATTTTTAAAAATCTAAAAAAAAATCTAAAAATCTACAAAAATAGTAAAAGTTGACACATATGTTAAATAAACCTATATTAATAGCTTCATGACAAAATTTTCAAAGAAAAAAAAATAAAAATAGGTGTAATACACCCGGGTGCATTGAGCTCAATGCACCCGGGGTGTACAGGATTGCGCTCCGACAGAGATTACGCAGAATCTGATCTAAGGAGATTCTATGCACTGTCCTAATACAACCATGCGCAATTTCCATACACGACATCATCCGAGGCGACTTTGGAGGCGGTAAAATGGCAGCAGCAGCTGGCGCGTAATAATACAAGCCATTCGGTTCCAATCTCCGTCCGATCTCCTCCTGGTGACACGTACCTGAAGAAATGATCCAAAGGAATCTCCTGACTCCCGCAAGTGCGCCGCAATTATCTCCGATCAACAGTGCACCATGCAGATGATTCTATCCAGCAGGCAACACGGAATCTTGTTTTTTCAATTTCAAACCATCCATCCCGTTTATCCAATGAATTTATTTATAATTCTAAAAATAGCACGTGTTGAAAATTTTTATATATTATACATTTTGGAAAATTTTGGTACGTATACAATTACTCCAAAAAAAGCACTATTTTCACAAATATAAATTTCCAATTAAAGATTCTGTGATAACATGAGAAAAGTGCTACGTAGGCCTTATTGCGCATTAGCAACTTTTCTTAACAAATGCAGGTCAGACGGCTAACCCTACAAGGATGCATCAAGCCGTAGATGCAGGGATGAAATAAAAGGGAATAGCGGCATGGTGCATGTGCCGTGGTAAGAGACTCGGGACGTGAGTTGGTGGCGGTGAAAGGCCGGAAGAGAAAAGGAAGAGCTGATCCACTGTAGCTAGAAGCTTTTGTCGTTGTATTGAGTCTGAAATGAGTTATAGGAAAATTGGCTATAAAATTGATTCTCTTAACTTAATCAATCTGCTGATAAAAAAGGGAGAGCATGGGGTAAAAGGAAAATAAGATTGATGGCTTACAAAAACATGTGCAAGTCAAAAAGGAGAGGGGGCATGGGGTTTAGAGACCTCATAATGTTTAACCTGGCCTCTTTAGCAAAATAGTTTTAGAGGATGACAAAGAACGGAGAGTCCTTATGTCATAAACTGCTAGAAGCAAAGTACTTCAAAAAGAATGGTCATTGGAGATGCAAAATATTCTGAAAGGCAGGCCAATTATTGTAGCAAGTGGACAATAGAGGATTGGGGATGGAAAATTTATGTTCTTCTTCCAAGACAAGTGGACACTAGACAAACTAGAAAGAGTGGGGCTATTGCCTGAATCAATTTATGAGCGTGATAGAGTGTGTTAGTTCTTGGAGAAAGAACATAGATCCGGGGATAGAAATCGTGTTGTTGCTGCTATGGGTGATAAAGGTTGGGAGATGGTTTAGACTATATTGATACCAATTAAAGAGGAGGAGGATACATGGTTATGGGAAATGGAACCAAGGGTTGCTGATGTGGAGCACTGCAATTGGCTGCTGGTGTGGGGTTTTCAACATGTGTTGGGTATTCCAGTGTCTTCCTCGATTCTGCTTATTATCCATTAGCTTTTGCAAGGGGGCTAGGTTAAAGCCATTTTCTACACATGTCCAAATAATCATGTTAGCTAGATTGTATTAGTGTTGGGCAGGCTATGCTCGTTACTTCATCCCCAAGTAATCTTGCTTGGTAACCAAGCAACGGAGTTGGATGGTGGAGATCGTTGGTAGGATGTGTTGCAGCTACTGTTGTGATGGATCAAACGAGTGTTGCTCGCTGGATGGAGTCGAAGTTTTGCCATGGATGCTAGCATTGGGTTTTTTTTAGCATCATAGATGCTAAAAACAAAAGTGAGGGTCACCGGTGTGTAGCTGCATCGCCAAATCTAGAGGAGAGATGGATGCGGTTGGAGACGAAGCCAGAGGAGATGCTACCACGAAGTTGCTACCAAAATCAAGGTTTGGCAGATGAGAGCAGTGGCACAACAGATAAGAGGAGATGGGTCTTGGGTGGAATTTTGAGGAGGTTGGATCTGCCGGAGATGGTGAAGTGGAAGATGCTGATGGTATACATGGCGGTACCATGATGTCGGCGTCCTTACAAATGGCTTTGATCAACCGTCCGGTGGTTGCTGGAGGTGATCGCAAATGGGCACCCATGGCCTTTTTTCGTTAATGAAAAACTCGCGAATATATGAGGTGTATCTTCTATATTTAGATTTGTACACATGCAACCATGTGTTATGTACCTTTAATTGCGAATTAATCCAAACTACACATATAATTTCAAATAGTAGTCGTTCATAAAATGGGCCTAAAATTAATTAATATAACCCAAAAATGACTCAAAATGGGAGTGTCTACACAAGGATTAGTCAAAATGAGGGGCAAGTGTATAATAACATTTGCAATTCTAATCTACCTAATAAGGTAACAGTGTTTGCTTGGAGATTGTCCAAGAATGTACTACCAACAAAAGACTATCTTCAGAGAAGCGGAGTCCAAGTGAATCCCATGTGTGATATATGTGCGAAACGAGGTGAAAGTGCTCAACACCTATTCATCTTCCATGAGAAAATAAGGAATCTCAGGGGGTAGCTAATCAAAGACGGTAATGTGTGGATGCCAAGATTTGCGATGAAATGTATCTTTAGCTAGCAATTGAATAGCAGCAATCGGGACAAATTATATTTGTTCCTTCTCTTTTATTGGAGGGTCTAGTATCTTAGGAACTAGGTAAGAGAGTATGGAATCCAACTTGTTTTTTACTACATTTTGGAATGGTGCAAATTGTTTTGGGATGACTATGGATCAGCAACTCAAGGACTATGGTCTCCCTTGCTTCAACAGGAATTGCACCCATGGTGGAGGAAACCAGGCAAAGGTTATATGAAGATCAATGTTTGATAGCAAAAGACACAATGGGGGACACTACATAGGAATTGGTGTTGTGTTACATGATGGCAAGGGACTTTTTTTAGCAGCAAAATGCTGGAAGATGCAAGGTATTATGGAGTACAAAACATGGAAATGATTGTTGTTCTTTTTGGTATTAAGTGGGGCAAAGACGTGGGGCTCCAATGGTTAAAGATGGAGAGTGATTCCCTCACATTAATCAAGTTTCTAAGTGGAGACAGTCCTGTTTTGGCAACAACTGGTATTTATATTCAAGAGGCAAGAAGAATATCCCAAGTCATGAAGGAGATAAAATTTACTCGTGTTCTCTGATATGGTAATCATGTAGCTCACCTATTGGCATCTTTGGCCGCATATATGGTAGAGGAGGAAAATTTTTGGGAGGTTAATCCTCCTAGAGATATTATAAACCACATTCTAGTGGATCAAATTCTGTTTTATAATACAATTTCTTCTCTTTATCAAAAAAATATGCTGATAGAAAATACAAAGGTTTTATCTATAGTTACGTGGCTAATTAACACAATCAAGGAACTCAATCAGAATTTGAATAGACGTGCTTTCATTCACATTTCCCAATTAGGAAACGCTATTGGACATAATATTGTAAATGTTACTCTATAATAGAGCAGTAGAATGATAAACTGGTGAGATAATTTCTCCCCTAGCATTTATGAAACCCATGGTAAAGACATTTTTATATTAATTGGAAGTTAGGCTTCTTTGCCCTAGGATCAGAATCCTTCTGAAGAAAGGGACGAGTAGTCATTCCACACCTTTTTGATCAAAAAATGCTTTAAACAAAATGGGTTATACCTCTATGAAACTCCTTTTCTATGTAATAATTTTTATTTTTAATATTTTAATGGTTAATAACAAATCTGCTTCATTTATTATATTTAGCATATTTATATTATCATATAACTCTTTTAGTTGTTTAGCATTACTATATAGGGTAATGTTTCAAAGCTCATTTTTTATTTTTTTAAAATTTTTAAATAAAATCTAGATATACTTAATCTATAAACCAAGTTTCACAAATTTTGGAAATATGTATCTATATTTTTTTAGTTTTTTTAAAATAAGGTGATTTTAGTCATTTTTAAATGACTAAAATATTCCTATTTTTTAAAAATAAAAAAGTGTATATCTTCAAAAATAGTAAAACTTAATATATAAATTAAATATATCTAGATTAGCCATTTCTAAAAAGTTTAAAAAAAAAGAGTCAAAACATTCTCCTGCTATATGTGGGTCCCATCTAGAAATGCGAAAAATCAATATAATAAAATAATTTAATACTAAATAAATTTTAAATAGTATTTTTAACATTGAAAATATTTAAAATATCATATTGTGTAGCGTGAAGTATTATTACATTCTAATATATATGTATATATATATGTATGAATGAATTTAATATATTTTTTAATTTATACACAAATATATATTTTTAAACAAATGTGACTCATGCATATATTTTATTTGAATAAAAATTAACCTCCAGGCAAAACAAATAATTTTAAATATAATAAATTAATTAAATTTTGCATTATTTTTTTCCATCTTAAAATTTAAAAAAGTTTCATAAAAACACTTCTATATAATCTAATTACACAGAGCTATTTGAATATTATGCAGCCGGATGCACTGATGCATATATTTTTTCAAAAAATATATAAGTAGGTCAGAACAAGCATCTTTTCAAAAAAATATAATATACAAGTAGGTGAGAACATGCATCTTGCATTCGACTATCCTTTCCGCCCGACAACGACGGGAGCCATCGCCTCTCGGATCTCTGCCGAGCTCCGCATTTCTGCAATTCAAAAATCGACTGATATTATGCTTTGGGATGCTATGCTACTTCATGCACCTGTGCAAAATCTCACCACGGGTTGCATCGTGCATGGGATGCAAATGAAAATTATTTGCAGCGCGAGCTTACATCCAAGCCGAGCATTCACAGTCGCCTGGACTCGCTGCATCATGTGATTTCATTTTCGCGACTGCGAGCGTACGGCAGTGTATTGTGAGGGCGCGCCAGAGTACCATATCCCAGACCCGCTAAAACGTCCACTCCAGCAAGCAAGAAATCAACGCTTTCGTTAAATAAGGGTCATTTATAGGTCGATATCATGACTTTGGGCATTAAAATGAGACCAAAATTTGAAAGCGAGGGCGGCTCATAAATACACAGCTGCAGTCGATTTTAGCGTCTCGGATCGAAATTGTTTTTCAAAAGGTGAAGGATTGAGCAGTCCGACGCAGAGCTTTTTTTTTTTTTTTCCCCTTCTTCTTCTTGGGTTGATTCTTGTATTCATAATTCAGCGTAAGTACATATTCTTAAATCTAAAAATGCCAGTGAGGTTTTGCCTTAGTGGTCATGTCTTGGACCAATCAAAGTGGCGATTTTTTAAAATTTTTTAAAATAAGTGACAGTTTTAGTAATTTAAAATTACTAAAATGCCTTCATCATAAAATTACTAAAATGCTAACGATTTTAAAAAATCTATAAAAATATCTAAAAATCTCCAAAAATGTAAAAATTAATACATATGTTAAATATACTTACATTAACACTTATGTAAAAAAATTTCAAAATAATATTAAAAAATAAGTATTCGCACCCGAGTGTAGTAAAACTAATTATACCTGGGTGCCTAAGATCGCAATCCTACAAATAATACCTTTAAAGTACACAAAATTTATTTTAAAAAATATTTCTAATATTAAATTTATGTATTTAATGTAAGGAATATTTATAAAGAGCGTTACTTTTTGTAATTTAAATATTTTTCTTGTATTTATAATTTTATTTGATTATAGGGATATTTTTAAAATTTTTAACAAAATTGATACACCTGCTATTTGAGGCAAACTATACGGGTATAGAAATAATTTTTCAAAAAATAGTAATAAACTCATAATCTTGCGCAAATTATAAAGGGAAGGATGTGAAAACTCCACGTTTTTACTCGCGGAGATAGCAGATCGGAAGGTTCCAGATTTGGTCGTCCTGTCGCGAGGAAATGAAAGAAAAATTCGCCCGCCCATTTTTCTTCCTTCTTTCCTTCATGTCTCTTTGGCTTTTGGCCGCTGCCAGCGACATTTTGTTCCCATGTCTTATATGCGTCCAACATTGCCATTAAGAGTTTCCATCTTATTGTCAATCCCAAGTCCAGAAAAAAACCAGGGTTGGCATGTCAGGTTGGCAGCCGATGCTATTAAAAATTACTCTCGCATCTCTCATAGATTTTGAAAATTCCATGCAGCAAACCCTATCTAGGCAGGAAATGGCTGATAATGATGATGATGATGTCTTATCTGCGTGCCCACACTTGCGGTAGAGAAAAAAGAGTCATTTTGTTGTACCCAATTGCATAGAAACTTTGGCATAACTGGATATAAAATTTATTTTCTTATCTTTTGAATTTTTTAAATTGTGAATTTGAGTGTATTTAACTTATGTATTAAGTTTTATCTTTTTGAATATGTTTGTATATATTTTTTAAGTTTTTAAAACAGGAGGTTTTTGCCATTTTTGAATAATTAAAATACCACTATTTTTAATATATATATATATATATACATTTTCAAAAATGGTAAAACTTAAGATGTATTTGAAAATTTATAAAACTTTTAGATAAAATATTTTTACTGTAAAAGTTTTCAAAGTAGAAAAAGATAATGTGATATAATATGAGTAATGATGAAGAATTTAAAACTAAAGTCAAAATAATAAGTTAGTAGAATTGGTAAATATGAAGAAATAATTGAAAAAGTAGAATAGTTATATAAAAAATATTTTTCTAACCGTGGTACTTCAGACCTCCTTTTAACCATCTTAATCTATTTTTTCTCATTTTTATCATAAATTGGTTTCACTTTTAAGTTTTCTCGAATTATTTCGTTCCTAATTTTATCTTTTCTTATTTTACCACCCATCCACCTTAACATTTTCATTTCCGGTATACTTGTCTTTTTGTATACATTCTTTAACTACCCAAAATTTTGCCCCATAAAGCATAGTTGGTCTAATCGCAATCTTATAAAATTTTCCTTTTAGTTTGATTGGAACTCGATGGTCACATAAAATTCCTGACGAACTTCTCCATTTCTTCAATCTTGCTTGAATTCTATGTCTTATATCTTTCTTAATTTCCACATTCTCTTGAACTATTAATCCTAAGAACTGAAAATAATTAGTTCTTGTTACTAGTTGATCTAAAATCTTAATTGGTTCCTCCTCCAGTTCTTACTATTATTAAAATTGCATTTCATATATTCAATTTTTGTATGATTAATTCTAAAAACCATTAGATTCTAAAGCATCTACCTATCTATTCAATTTTAAATTTAGTCTTTCTTTAGTTTCATCTATTAAAATCGTGTCATCTATAAATAATATACACGAATGTACTTCTTAAAGATGCCTAGTAATTTCATCTATCACTAAAGTAAAAGAGTAAGGATTCAAGCTTAAGCCTTGACGCAGACCTATTTTAACTAGGAAGACATTATTATCTCTAACAAAGGTCCTCACATTCGTAACAGCCCCCTCGTACATATATTTAATAATATCAATGTATCTGTCATTAATTCATTTCTTTCTCGTCGCTTGCCATTTTAACTTTCTTGGTACTCGATTATAAGCTTTTTCTAAATTAATAAAAATCATATATAAGTTCTTTTTCTTCTCCCTATGCTTTTCAAATAACTGTCTAAATAAAAAAATAGTTTCAATAGCATAAAACCGAATTGATTTTCAGATATATTAATTTTCCATCTTAGTCTATATTCAATTACTCTTTCTTACAATTTCATAGTATGACTCATTAATTTTATTCCAAGATAATTTGCACAATTTTGAATATCTCCCTTATTTTTATAGATTGGAACTATAATATTTTTCTCCATTTACTTGACATTAACTTTGATTTTATAATCTTATTAAAAAAAATTTGTTAACCATGTTGTACCTACGTCTCTCATGCACTTTCATGCCTCAATTGGTATATTATTTGGGCCTAAGACTTTTTTTATTTTTATTTTCCTTAGAGCTTTCTTTACTTCAGATATTTGAATTTTTGGAAAATAGTTGATATTCCTATTTTCTTCTCTATTTAAACTAGCATCTAATGTTAAATGTTCGTGTAGGATATCATTTAATAAACTATAAAACTAAGTTTTTTATCTTTCTTTAATATCATCATCTTTGACTAGAATTCTTTAATCTTCGCTTTTAATACATCTAACATATGTTAAATTTTTGCCCTTATTTTCTATTAAATTAGATAACTTAAAAATATCATTTTCACCTTGTCTAGTTTCTAATATATTATATAAGTTCTCATAAGCTTTGTGTTTAGCTTCGTTAATAATCTTTTTAGTAGCTTTTATTGATAGTTTGTATTGTTGTGAGTTTGTATCATTTTTATTTATTTACCATATTTTAAACTTTTCTTGTTTAGCATTTATAGCTTTATGAATATCCTTATTCCACCACCAAGTTTTTCTATGTGAAGATCTACAATTTTTATATATCCTACAATACTTTATCCTATTTACATTAATTGTCATTTTATCCCCCATTGATTCTACTTCATCTTCTTGTGAGTTCCAGTTTCTTTCTTCTATCATTCTTCTATTAAAAAGTTCTATGTTGTTTCCCTTTAAATTCCACCATTTGATTTTTGGAATTATATTGCCTTTAGTTTTTGTTGACTCTTTTTGTGTATATATATCCATCATTAATAATCTATGCTGCAAGCTAAGCTCTCACCTAGGATAACTTTATAATTAATACAAAAGGATCTATCTAATTTTCTTATAAGGAAGAAATTTATCTGGTTAGAATTGGTCCCACTCTTGAAAGTTATCAAGTGTTCACCTTGTTTTTAAATTAAGGTATTTGCTATAACCAAATCAAATGCTATAGCAAAGTCTAAAATGACATTTCTTATTTCATTCCTTATTCCAAAGCTAAATGTTGATAACTTCTCTTAAATCCTATATTCTCATTTTCTACATGTCTATTTAAATCTTCACCTATCACAATCTTTTCTCGGTTAAATATCCTTTACATAATACTATCTAAGTCATCTCAAAATTATTTTTTGATTCTATCATCTAATCCTACTTGTGGTGCGTAAGCACTAAATACATTTAAGACCTCTATAATTAATACGAGTTTTATTTGAATAATTCTATCAATTAGTCCATTGAAATCTACAACTTTATTTATTAATTTGTTATCTACTATTATCCATACACTATTTTTATTACCATCTCCTATATACCATAATTTGAATCCATTAATCTTTTTAGCCTTCTCTTCTTTCCACCTAGTCTCTTAAAGGCATGTTATACTAATTTTTCTCCTTCTCATAACATCTATTACTTCCATACTTTTTACTAAAAGAGTTTCAACATTCCATGAGGCAAAACAGACCTTGTGTTTTGATACCACACCTTCTTGTTGGTCTCGAGTTGATGGCTAAACCCAAGAAGGGATGGGTGAATTGGGTTCTTTAAAAATCTTTTGGTAAATCAAAAATCTTAACCCCTTGAAAAATTAATCCCCTTTTGAAA
>JAXCLR010000050.1:46202281-46218023 GCA_035584095.1 Annona squamosa | reverse complement strand
GATCGACTTCACCCTAAGTCGAAGTCCAAGTCGACTTGGGGATCGACTTGGCTACTTATGTTCCTTAAAACAAATAGAAAACTCATTAGTCCTTAAAATATTCTCAAGTTAGTTTTTGTTAATCATCAAAACTCAATCTTTGATCAATTTTATTTTGTTTTGAAGCATTGTTTCCAACACTTCTTTCCTAAACCACATGCATAAAGGCACGGAAACTTTTGCTGACTTTTCGCCACAACCGGACATTGTTGTGTCACGTTGCTTCTAGAGAGACACCCTAGCAACTCTTGCTCATTTCTCACTACATTCGGGCTCCAATATAGTGCGTCGCTTCTAGGAAAATGCCCTAGCAACCCTTGCTCATTTCTTTACAGTCAGGCTCTGCTACAGCACGTCGCTTACAGGGGACGCCCTAGAGTTAATAAATTTTAATATATTTTTAGAGTCCATATGAGATGCGGCGGTAATTTTTAATAGCACCAGCTGCTAGCCTAACATGCAAACCCTCGCTTTTTTTGGGGCTTGGGACCGCCAGTAAGATAGAAACTCTTACCGGCAAGGTTTTGTATAAAAATTTAAAAAATAATTAAAAATACAGTAGTTGTAGAAAATGAAAAATTTTGAATTGAAAAACTTTTATAAGTAAACAAACACTCCCTTAGTTTATTCATTAAAACACAAAATAATAATCTTATAAAAATTTCAAAAGAGTAGGTCTTAACCCTAATGGCATAAAATTTCAATACAAGTGGGTGCATTCCATCAGGACTCAAGAAAAAGCCATATTCCAAATTTAAATATGGAGGTATCTTTTCCATTAATTGGAGTGAGTGAATTCATATAACATTGCCATTTGAGCCACGTTGATGATATGTATTCTTTATATATGTATATTAAGATGTTATAATACTTTATATATAACACTCCAATCTTTAATCTAACAAGGACGTCATGTGCTAATCTAAGACGTATCCATATGGGGCCTAAACCGAAGAGCAATCCTCTCATAGTACCACAAAAAAATTTTGCAAAGATTTTGACAGAATTTCTTCTAAAATATCAAGGTTATACCTATACATTCAATATTTATAATGTAAGTAGAAATAAATTTTTAACTGAGAAGAGATGACATGCAACTCTTAATCAACAATCAGATTAGTAACAAAGAAGAAATCTTGATTCTTTCTATTTTGCAAAAATAAATATATAATCATGTGGATCTTAAACCAAGAAGGAAAATCTTCCACTAGAACACCAAAATATACTGAAAAGATTGATGAGAGAATTAGATATACATTAACTCTTCATTACATGATCTCTCTCTCTCTCTCTCTCTCTCTCTCTCTCTCTCTCACAATCTAATCCTATCATGATGTCTTGCCAAATTATCATCCTACCCCATTGGAGGACCTACATGCCTATTATCTAAAAGTGACAAAACAACGGTATGAGCTTAAGCAAGCTCAGTAAGTAGTACATGATTAATAGATTTAATTGAAAGTCAATAGAATATACATTAATGTATATATAATGCATCTCATGCAAATATCCACCACTCCATAACTCACCCTTACTATACCACTAAATAAGATAGAAATACACTTGTGTAACATAGAATGATTTATACATCTCGGGATGCCTCTTTCACATCAATGTTAGACCCCCAAGCTTGTAAAAATCATCAGGCAAATTGAAATACCTCTCTCACATTGATACCAGGGTTATGATCACCACATCAACTATATAGCTCAATAATGTCCCTTTCTCACATTGATATCAAGGCCGAGACCACAAAACCATTCCATACCATACATGCATATATACCACTTAGGCTGCAACACTTTTCATGTGGCACCCCAACCCAAGCGTCACAACATTAGCCTTACTCTGAGACCGTTATTGATTGGTAAACATGGGTATGATTGTTGTCCTGTACACGATGAGATTTATTGGATATTTATCCACTTAATCTTAGCTCTTAAGAGTTAATGGCATTAGACATATTCTAATTTCCGTAATATGTCCATTTAAGCCATTACTAAACCTTGATATACACATGTTATATCTATAATCTCATATTCATTCCTAATATGATATATTATACCTCAGCATTTGTCTATAAATTTTTTCTCTATCCATAGCCACATAATATAAAATATTTCTCATACAAGACATCAAGATAGTCATATAAATTTATCAACTGTTCCTTCTCAAATTCATATACAGGTATTCATAAAATTCACCATTCTTCAAAACTCAGCCTGTGTTCATTGCCTCCTTCTTCCTTTCACCTGTCTTTGAGTTTGGAAAACAAAACGTGAGTCGAAATTCAATAAACAAACTATAGATTTTCAGGCAATTCATTTTAAAGGCAACACTTTTCATTTAAAACATCATGGAAAGTAACATTATACCCTCTCGAGGGTATATCATGAAAACGTGCTCCTCATACCCATCATGAGTATATCATAAATAATGCAATACATCATGACATTATAGGATTGAAGCTAGCTAGGAAACCATCCATTTCCAACTTCTCTCCCAATCCAAGGAGGCGCCGCCGGTCTTAAGCCTCTCTTAGAGACTTGGACGCACTAAAGGGGGATAATCGGTCCGCTTACACCTTTGATGTGGACTTCATGCTTTGTACACATGAACCTTTAATAAATATGATCCTTGACATGCTAGCATAATTTTTCATTCATAAACTTTTAAAACATAATTTTTCATCAATATTTGATAAAATATGGCATAAAACATTTATCACAATTGAAATAGCATTTCAATACATATTGAACTAAAGGAATGATCATTCTTAAATAACTTAAAAATAATTTCATCAATCAATTGTAAAATGGTTCGAAACATTTAGAATACCATTAATAATCATTTTATCATATTTTGATAAAATAAAAATCTTTTAGATGTCGCTTTCTTACCTGTTTCACCTTAGCTTTCCGAATCTACTTTTTCTTTATCTTTGCCTATATACATAAGAATGAAATTGCATTCATAATATTTTTATTTGCTTGCATACACTTAGTTTTCCAACTCATAATTCATTACATACACATCCCACTTGAATTCTAAGCTAGGTACATATACATAGCACATGCTTGTGCATTATACCATTCATTCCATACCATATTTTAAACCTATATGTAGGGTATTCATTCATACATATAATAACCATTCATCTATCATCATATGGATACCTCCCATTTATCATTTTTAATCTATTTTTTTCACATTTCTTACGTCGGTGTTCATTGTAAGTACATATTCGACGTCTTCAGCCTTATACATTAATCTCAAATTTTGAGATTATACTTAATCATCAAAACAGCAACATAATCATGCATTTCATCATATATTCATGTATCTTTTCATTTTAATAATTTATATAAGTTATTTATCATTCAACCATACATAGCCTTTCATATATACTCATCTTACAATACATATATTATGCATTTCTTAAAATTTTTTAAAACAGTAACTTGCATCCTAATTTAGCATGATTAAACCCCTTAATTAACATATAATTTAGAGTTTAATTATGAAATTTTAATCCATTCATCATTGGGCTCCAAAACAGCAACGCCAGGACCAGTTTTTCATCATTTCAACGTCTCTTTTGATACTTACATCAAAACAGATTTTTAATCTATAAATTTCAGCAATTAATCATGTTTTTATTTACCAAAATTTAGGATAATATCATCTGTTTAAAATCCATACATTGTTTACTTTGAAAATAGCAACTTCTACACATGTTTTGAATACCTTTTGCACCCCTTTTTGGACACCCTTTAAAAATCAGATTTAGTGCATACTTTCCAAACTTATTTTGGACGTCTAAGGTACTCTATTCCTAGGGTATTTACCCTCTATATCATTCATGATTTAATTATTTACAAAACAGCAACATGATATACATGTAGAGTACCCATTTTAGCCCCATTTGAACGTTCTTATGCATGTGCCCCAAAAATCAGATTTAGAGCTATCTTTTTTACCCCATATAAGACATCCAAATGGTCCTTAATTTAGGATACTTTACCGTACAATTCATCCATAAATCATTAAGGTTACTTCTTGCATCGTATTTAACATATAAAGTGGAAAATCGGGTCAAATATGAAACCCTAAGTTCTATCATTTCTAAAATCTTTAACTTACGTCCAAATCAACATGTATAATTCATAAGAACATGAATAATAGTCTAATCATGATATTAATCAAAACAGCAACTTATTTTATGAATTTAAGAAAATTCAAGATAGGTTTTTTGCCCAAAATCAACCCTAGCTTTCAATTCCATCCTCTTGAATCATTGATTTCATTCATATCATTCAATCCTTATTCAATACTCAAATCAGGAGCATCATGAATCATCCTTCAAGGGTTCATTATGAATCAAATTCATGACCCATAATTTGAGGTGAAAAACTTAGGATTAAAGAACCCAAAACATGAAGTATACTTACTTGAATCGAATCAAACTTGAATCCAAACTTTCCTAGCTTCAATCCCTTTCTTTCCTTTCCTTCCCTTTTTCCTTCTCTTTTCTCCTCTTTTTTCCTTCTCTTTTTCCTTCTCCCCTTGTTGTTTTTAGGACGTGCAAGGGCTACCTTGCTTGGGAGAAAATTTTTTTTCTCTAACTTCAAATGGACATCCCATGTACATGCTCCCATATATTTATATTTCTAATTTTTTCCCATCTTGTGGGGCCCACTTTGACACATCATTGATAAGGTAATTAAGGGGGATCTTATCCCTTGATGACTTGGCCTATTCATGTCTAAGTAAAATGGATAATTATCATTCATATAAATATCAAATCTTAAGCTCATAAGTGAGCTACTTAGCTCCTCCCCCCTTAACGTCCACATGGCAAGCTCCTATGGATTTTATTAGCTACCAAGTTATTCCCAATTTATGAGCATTTACATGCCCCATTTATGTAGATTTCCTAGATTTTGACTTTAGGTTAAAAAAATCAAAAAATATATAATTATATGGCCCCTTGGACGTCCACATGATGCTTCCTTCTATGGCCTCTCCTAGCTAGTTCATTAGCCTCTTAAATCATGCATTTAACCATGGGATTTGGATTTAATTTAATTCACAAAATCAAGCCAAAAAATCACCATTTGACACCTCATATGGAACATTTACTCAAGCCATTAAACCACTTGCTTTTTCATAAATGCTTGTTGAAAAAGTCAATGCCACTTTGACCTTTTGTGATTAAACATATTTTTATAGTAATTAGCTTAATCAAATCTTCCCCATAATATTCTCCATATAGTTTTATCCATTTATCTTAAATTTCATCTCAATATGACTTTTTTATCTTAAGTTATAACCATTTGAAGTTAACTTTTGGATTTAGGATGAAAATAAATAATTATCATCTTAATCTCATCATAATTTTTATAATCCAATCCATCCATAATATTGGGCACATAATCATGTGCTTATCTTTCAAATTTTATCTCAATCCGTCTTATAAGCGTCAAATTATAAATTTTCTAGCATTTTTTAAATTAATTATATATTTATCATTCTAATTTTCATTAATCAAATCATGATAATTAAGATAATTATTCATCACACATTAACATTTCTCAATCCTTATTAAGCAATTTTAGCAATATTGACTTACACTGGACCATGACGATTAATTTTAATCACCATTCTTAATCGTAACCCTAATTGCAAAATATCATTAAACCATAAAAATCATTCCTAAATTGTTTAAATAACACGTGTCATATTTATATGCCTACTTGGGTTGGGGTATCACATTTCACCCATGTAGACTTTCACCTCTACAAGTATCCACACAAGCACCCACACAACATATGAGTGCAAAATCAATAGCCAATAGTAACAATTATCATCCATGGACATAAAGCATCTGAATAAACATGTAACTCCAAAATATACACATAACAAAATGATAGGAAATACCCAAATAATTAAAATGGATAAAATATCCTCCTCATTCCATGCTTCACAACACAAAAGAAATATACCACGAAAATTCTACCTCACATGTAGTTATAATTAATTTTTTCATAAACATGCACTCTAATCTACCCTTTTCATAGGCTCTAACAATAGGACTTTTCAAAACTTCAACCCGAATTCATCATTTCAATCATACAACATTACCCTCTCGCTTCACAAGAGAATCTTACCCTCATTCATTCCTCAAATCACGCCTACATGCATGTCATAGCAAACTATACTCATTTCCACCATTAAAGCACTATTCTTCTTCTTCATCATGTAGAGGTTTTTAAACCCATCATCCAAATCACCCTAAAATATCATCAAACCATATCCATATGCAAATATGACATTAAGAATAAAGATTGTTAAAGAAATTAAAAAAACAAAGGAAAGACTACTTATATGGCTCTACACCATTTTATTCCAAGCTTTAATCATTGAATCCCCTTAAATTTAAGATGGGTTAATGAAAATGAGTTTCCAAGTTATAACAAAAAGAGGAAAGAAAAGAGTATGGGAAAGCCTTACCACCCTTTCCTTTTTCCTTCTCTCTCCCCCCCTCTCTCTCCTTGCTGCCATTTTACCTTTTTTATGATCAAGCTCTGCACTTTTCAAATAGGGGTTACTATTCACACCCCCATGCACCCGTTTTTTATTCATTAGTTATGTTATCATTTAATATAGATATAACATATATGAGTTAGTACATACAATTCTATTTGAATCCCTTCCACACATCATTTAATAAATATTCAATGTATACCATAAACATTTTTTAATATTTAATTATTTTTAAGTAAATTCATCAATAGCATTTACTAAAATAATTTAACTATTTTTAAAAGCATGTCTACCATTAATTACATAAAAAAGTGAGACTTGGAGTCCCACATTATAACATCACTTATTTGTGAAGAAAGAATGATTTAGAAGGTTTAAATATAGAATTAAGAGCTTTAACGTTGGTAAATAAATCAAATAATTTATTATATTAATTCTTACTTTAATCAGATGTGCTAATGCAATAGTTTGATCTATATGAAATTTGATTTCATAAATAAACATATAATTCTAAAAGCAATAGGTGAAATAGATTTCATATACTCAATGCCTACAACCGCATCTTAATCCTAGATCTAGCCTATCATTGCAGATGATATGCAAATTAAGGAGTGCAACTCAAGTATACATGTTCACCTATGTAATACCTTAAGAATAAGTTAAAATATTCAATGCAATTTTGGTAGAATAGATTGTAGTATTTGAATAATCAAAACCTCTCTTGGTTGCCAATATATGTTGGTAAAAAAGAACTTCATTGGTATAGATTTTGACGAAAATTTTAGCATGTAATCCCTATTTTTAGCCACTTTGATAATTAAACTACAATTTGGTGGGCTCATTGCATTTAGAATTTCTTGTTTAATTAGAAAATTAAGTTTCATGCAAAATAAATATGTGCATAGGTCATATCTAATAAAAGCATAAAATAAATATAATAAAATGCTCTACATTATACGTAAATTTTAAAGATGTTAATTCAAATTAGTGTCAAAAAAAAAGATGTTAATTCAAATTTAAATGATCTAAAACATCATTCTTTTATAAGAAAATAATTCCATAACCGATTATAACATTTTAATAATTATTTAAATAGATTTTAAGTGTTTACATAATTTACATATGATTATATATTTAAAGTAGTTGCAATCCATCCAAGACTTGATTAAAATACTTTTTGTAATTATACGAAAGTAAATAAATTTAAATAACATGAATAGATTAGATTTAGTTTAATTATCAGTGTGAACCTAAAATCAAGTGACTAGACAAAAACTTCATTGGGTACTAGTGACACCTCTTCCACATATATCTTTTACCAAATATATTATAATTTAAAAATAAAAAATATTTTTGTAAGATATATGATGATTTAAATACAAGATATATCTTTTAAAGATAGAAAATTGTTTAATCTACTTATTAATTAGTGCATCAATAAATGTACTTTAGAACTATATCAATTATGTTTTCTAAGTAGATTTTTGCATATGCTCTTAATTATTTTTAAAGCATAGTATTGGTTAGATCTCTCTCGATAATCTTATTATAGACAATCCTTCGTGTCTAAGAGAAGTAGCGATTGTGGAATATCAAATGATGGTTAGAGTATAAATGAAGCCTAAAATCTTCTTGTCTAATTCATTATCTTCAATTAGTGTTTTTCTACTAATATATTGGTAGAAGAAGAAAAAGCTCTTGATTGAAGGACCATAGACCTTGAAATAAAAGAAAATGCCATGCAACAGGTTGGCCACATCAAGAAAACTTGCTTTGTTATGCTCTACATAAGCAACAAGACATTACAATAAAAAGTGTTCAACGAAACAATAAAGAAGCTTTGGAGAATGGAAGACACATTCTCTTTCTAAGATATTAGTAAGAATTTACGGGTGTGTTTGGGAATAAATAAAACTTTTGATGAAAAAATTTGAAGAGTAAAAGTTGTTAAATGACGTGATATGATAGGGGTAATGATGAGTAGTAAAGATGATAAAGTTAAAATAGACAGGTTAGTTGTGTAGGTAGTTATGTTGAAATGATTGAAAAGTATGATAGTTGTATAGGAAAATGTAAAAAAATAATTAAAAAATATAATAGTTGCGGAGATTGAAAAGTTTTAACTAAATATTTTTTAACCACTGCCAAACATACCCTACATCTCATTGGTTTTGCGATAGAGGAATATTTGAAACATACCTTACAAGGATGCTCATGGTTGTTTGATAGACAGTGGGTAGTAATGAAGGTTTTAACTATTCCTATAAGCCTAAAATAGACTTTTCTATAAGTAAATGCTTAATTATTTGATTTTTTTTATTTACCCTCCTATAATTTTTTTTGAAGGACCCTTTTATAAATTTTTGATTGAAAGACGAAACATCTAATTTTTTTAAGTAAGTTCGAGAGGAAGTACGATGCATTATGTTATATGCTTTGATTTTATATCTTTAAAGAGAAAATCTTTCATTAAAAGAGTTGAATGCTAAATTTCATTAATACCAACTTTTTTCATTGATATGATAATAAAATATACAAAAACATGTTTTCATGATTTTACAAGTGCACAAGAGAATTCATGTCCAACAAAAGATACAAATGCAAAGCATACATTGTTATGCATTGTGAATAGAAAAGGTGAGGCATGCCTTGTCATGCATCATGACTTGAATAGATTACATATCAACCATGCAACACAATTAACAAGAATGGATAGAGCATATGTTACCATGCATCGTGACTTGAAAAAATGAAGTATATATTGTCATACATTATAACTCAAGTGAGTTTACGCTTATCCCATTGACCAATGATGACTTCATTTAGAATTAGTGAGGGGCTTATTGGCTATAGTAACAACCCTATATAGTAACTTGATACATTTCGTGCATAATAGTCACAAATCTTGGAAATACATAACAAACTAATGCATTTTGTATACAATTCTTAAAGGATGCATAAAAAGAAGATTTATTCTGCATATGACTTCCGAAGGATGCATATCAAAGTGATATAACTTTTGGAGGATATACAACAAGATAATGCATCTTGTATCCAACTTCTAAATTTTTTATGGTGTTTTTTATCAAAAAATTGAATTTAACTAAAGATTTTATGTGATGATTCCTGGGTTAAATCAGGTTAACAAGGAGACTTAATCTTATGTAGGCTAAATTAGGAGAGGTTGGACCAAATTGGACCATTTAAATAACATTTGAGCTAAATAGAGTCACCTAATTTTTAAGTTTAACTAGTGTAGAGTTTACATTTGTATAAATCATGATAGATAAAAAATGGATCTAATTTTAGTTTAGCAAGAGAGTTTCTACAACCTCTTCAATGCTTGATGGCTTTACCCTAATTGGATTTCATAAACCCATTAGTCGTTATCAATTAGCGAGTCCCTTGGATCTTGTTTAATATCATATGAATGTAAAGTGCTGACATGGAAATGGCCATATTAGCCTCTTGCCTAAGCAAGAGTAGGATTTAACACTTAATCTACCACAATCTAATTGCTCATATTAGGAAATCGGGTGGAGGGTTTTCAACTTTAATTTGGTAGCAAAAAAGGGGCCTTGGACAAAGATAGGACTTAATTCGGACAGTCTAACAACTTTAGTCAAACAACATAACAATTAGAGTACTCCTAGGTTGAGACTCATGCGGAGCAAGTGACTTAAGTCCAACTGCATAATAACTTAAGTAAGGACAACATGAAGATTACAAATAAACAACATATCAACTTAAAAATGCTAAAAGAGAGATACAAAGGGAATAATTTACATAAGGCATAAGGGATATGTCTTAATTTCCACTTGTAATAATTTACTTGATCAAATCATTTGAACTCTTCTTTGAGCTTCTTGTAATCAATCACAACTCTTCATATAACAAACAGTGAAATTTTTTATCAAGTCTTTAATGCAAGATAAAGTGTACACTTTGAAGGTGATTGGCTTGTCAAAGGCACCTTAACCAGATGGCATATTAGCTGAATTGACAAACAACCTCAGGAGCTTGTGGGAATGATATTTTTGAAGCTTGTAGAGCTTTCATGGAAACTTTAACACAAGGTTATCAGATTTCATGATTCTATGAGGTAAATGGCGCAATTGTTTTTCTTAACCCTATGAAGATAGGTGCAAACCATGTAATTGATTTTCTCCTCATTAGCTTATATAATGTAACTAATAAAATACTTTCAAAGGTCTTATTAATATGTGAAAACCTTATATAAATGGGGTTACTAAGGAACAATAGAGTGCTTTTCTTCTTGAAAGGCTCATCATGGACATTATGCTCATTATATATGAGTCATAAATAATTTGAGATCTAGAAAGGAGGGTAAAAGAGAAGAGGTAGTAGTAAAACTTCGGGTTTGTTAGCAAAGTAATAAAACTTCTGGATAAAAAATTTTTAGGAGGTGTTTGTTTAGTTTAAAAACATTTCAACTTAAAATTTTTCAATCTAAAATTTTTCGCTTTCCATAACTATCCTATTTTTAATTATTTATTTATTTCTTTTTATATAACTACCATATTTTTCAATCATTTTTACATAATTATTCATACATCTAACATATCTATTTTAATTTTATTCTTTTTATTTGCCATTACTATCCCTATCATGTTACATCATTTTCTCCTATTTTAAAAACTTTTACACTAAAAAATTTTCATTAAAAGTTTTGCACTTCCTAAACACCTTCATGTAAAAGTCTTTGAGATAAGATAAAATGATATAATAGGATAGAGGCAATAATGAGGAATAAAGAGAAAAAAAAGTTAAATTAGATAAGTTAGTTATATGAGTTATTGTATATAAATAATTAAAAAGTATGATAATTTATATAACAAAATGTAACAAAATAACTGAAAAATAAGGTAGTTGTAAAGAGTGAAAAGTTTTATTTTGAAACAAACACATCCTTAATATGTAAAAAACATATGATTGTATTGAGTGGGACTACCTATGTGGGGCAACACAAGGATGAATTTTCATAAAATCTAGATTAATCGTATAAGAAGTTATTTAGAATCTTTCGCTTATAAATTAGCATTAATGATTTCTAAAACTAAATCATTTTCTCATAATAGAGGATTGAGGCAAGGTGACCCTATTTTCTCCCTATTTATTCCTAATATGTATAGAAGGTCTTTCTTCTCTTATAACAGATGCAAATAACAATGATACAATACAAAAAAAAGTAGGTTATCCTAAGCGATCTACTGATTTTTCATCTCTTTTTGGTGCTAATGTATTAATATTTTTCAAAGCTACATGTGGAAAGGTAAATAATATGAAAGAGCTTCACCAAGTTTACGAAAGAGATAGTGAATATTGAAAAGACAACTCCCTTCAACTCTTTTCTTCAATGCTAATACAAAAATGGATAGAAGATACAATATTAAAAGAATGATTTGGACCCAAGGCAAATAAATTGATACTTATTTGGGATTATTAGTTTGAATGAGTAGATCAAATAAAGTTAATCTTAAGAATCTAAAAGAGGGAATATGGAAAAGAATTCAAGGTTTGAATGAGAAATTTCTTTGATGGAAAGCAAAGAGGTGCTTATCGAGGCAATAACATGAGCCATTCTAAACTATGCTATGAGTATATTCCCAATGCCAATAGCACTATAATAAGCAACTTTTAGTGAGGTGAAAAGAATTGTATGAGGAAAATGAGCTAGCTATTTTGGAACAAGTTATGTAATTCAAAACTTAGTAGGGTTTGGGCTTTAGAGATTTTAGGACTTTCAATTTTGATTTGTTGTGTAAACTACCAAATAGGTTTGGCAGTTATTATAAATAAAGAATCTTTTTGCTCCAAAGTCTTATAATCTGATTATTTCCCTGATGTTGATATCTGGAGTTGCAATGAAGCTAAGTAGGACTCTTTCACTTGGAGCAGCACGTTAAAAGGTAGCAATTCAACAAAATATGGGTATAAGTGGCGGATTGGGGGTAGAAGAGATGTACAATTGCTTCAATGATAGTTAGCAAATGGGCTAATTATGTAGGTTGATCTTCTGTCTCAACACACACACACCTTAATATTGCTATTAATTACATGATGAGATAGTGGAAGGAGGAAAAAATTTTAGCTATGGTGGGTGAAGTCAAATGGAGGGAAGCGTAGTCAGCCCCACTAACCGATGGGGAGGAGACTGATTTTTATTTTTAGTAAGGCAAAAGTTGATGGAAATTAAGGTTAGATTTTCTTATCAATTAATTAAAAGCAAAGGCAAATTAAGGCCCCTGCAAACAAATCTCGTGTGACCGTGCCAAATAATTTGGATCAAAGGAGGAATATGGTAGCTGATGTAATTGTATTTAAGGCAATATGGAAGATGAATTTAATTACAAAAATAATCATATTCAGTTGGAGGCTTTTCATCAAACCTTTGCCAACAAAAGCAGATTTAAGGAGGAGAGGTGTCCTCATTGATCTAACACATAGTTTATGTAGTCAAGGGGAGGAAGAGAATGGCCATATCTCCAAGAGTTGCTAAAAGACAACTAGCACTATCTGGTTGTTCATCAGAATAGATGGCAAATAGAATTAGGAGAAGGGAATCTATGGGTGGTGGTGTTAGTAATCATGATCAACCTATCATCCTATTTATCTAATATATTTATAAATAAATTTGGGTTGAAATTTTTAAATAACTAGTTTATGACCTGCCAACTTGTTTAACTATTTAAATAAATAAATGGTTAAGATGAAGATTTACAACCCATTGATTCATTTAATAACTCACTTAACTTGTTTAACCCATCAACCCATTTACAACACATTAGTAAAAGATCTATTTTCTCAACTCTAAATCTATTGTCCCACGTCAATTTCTTATTTTTCTCCATCTTTTTATAACTCTACAACATCTTCTTTGTTGCTATGTTGTGGCACTGTCATCGTTGTTCTTACTACTGACTATAAGTGTCGCTGATAAGATTCTTCTTTCCTCTCTAGTGCTCTCTCTCTCTCTCCGATCATCTTTCTCTCCATCTCTCTTTTTCTACCTTTCTTTCTCCTCTCTTTCTTTTCCTTTATTTCTCTCTTGTCTCTAATCGTTCCTCTTTCAAAAGTCTCTATTACTATTTTTCCCTCTCTATTCTCTTTCTTCATATCGTCAAGTTGTTATTTTTCTTTGCATTGTCACGTCAAATATGCACTCCTTTTTTATGAACACGTATCTCGTCAGCATAGATTGGTTCACCACGATAATTATAGATAACACACACTCAACTTTAAATTAGTTTGGTTTTAACTTATTTGCAACATATACAGACAATCCACCAATTTGTTTGTTAATTTAATAGGTTAATAAATGGACTAGGGTTGAGATTTTTTAAATGACTCAAGATTAGGATTAAGCTCTAACTCATTCCATGCAATCCATTAACTTTCCTATCTATGGCCATTTCTGAAACATGGAGTAAGGGAATCCAAAGAAGATGGAACTGTTTGTGTTGGGATGTTGCAAGATCTAGCAACTGCGGAATCAACTGAGAGAAAAGGAGTGATAACCAGATTAGAGAGGGTTTATGATGGGTGTTTGGATTATTGGGAGCAGCTTAGGGTTTCTCATCACCTGAAGAGATCGAGATTTCATCAAAGGGATCATGTCGTCAGAATAAGGGAACAAGAAATTGGATGGTGGAAAATCAATATAGATGCTACGAGGAAGGCAAGCAACGGATACACGGGCATGGGGCAGTGGTGAGAATTGCGAATGGAAGGTTTGTGGGGGCGAGACGCTGTACTACCATAGGGGCCGCGAATGCTTTATTGAGGGGACACAAAAGCCCTGTTGATTATGCTGAAGAGCTCTCTTTCATTCTCGCACAATTTTTGCTGGAGAGTAATCAGATTTGATCAGCAGTTGGGATCCTTATCTGTAAGATCAAGAAGCATGCGTTGAAGCAATAATAAAAAAAAAGCGTATGTTGAAATTTGAGAGAGTTGCTTGCAAATATGTTTTACGGTAGGGCAACCAAGTGGCTCATCTATTGGCAGATTTTGCTATGGAGGAGTTGGATCGGCATCACATTTGGTAAATATTCCACCTAATTGTATTGTCGAGCATATTTTTAAGGATAATGATTTATTAGCTAAATGAAAAAGGGTACACTTTTTTCCATTTTACCTAACCATCATGAGAGGGTAAGAAATAAGGTTTTTTTTTTTTTTTATACTGATCCAACTTTCATAATTTGACTAAAATTATATATAGATGTATCACTTTTTAAAATGAAAAAAATGCCTCTATAAATAAATAAAATTATAAAATGCAAGAAACTATATTTAAAAGATAAAATTTTTTATTATTTAAAAATATTCCTCAGAGTTTTAAACTGGCCAATGGGTCCTAAAATAAAGTGAGATGGAAATTTTCGAATAATAAGAGAAGGGAAGGGTATAGCCCTAGTAACGCTGAATACCTTGGATGGTAATATTTTAAAATGTTTCCTTTTCAATGGCCGTATGTTTTAATTAGTAATCTCATAGAACACCTGGGTGACTGATAACAACGTAAATTTCCACATGTTACATGACTTAATAATTTAACATTGAATAAAATGGAGGGTAGTCATTGATTTCAGTATAACATTTCTGTCATTACAGAGGTTTCCATTGATATAATCTGGAGGGAAGTCCAACAACGTATGACCCCTAAGAGGAAAGTAGAACGCAAATTGTGCAAGTTTGTAAGGCTACCTGGTTGGCTGTCCTTAAAACATGTAAGAACTGGATCTATTCAAATTGGTTAAAATAGCTCTTAATTTCATCCGGAAGGAATCTCATATGATTAGACGTAGTATTGTCGTCTCCTCAAAGCCAATTGATGCAGAGTGGTGAATCACTTTCCATGATGTCTCTGTTGAGAGAGAGCTGTTTTGCCCATTTGACACCTGGGAGGATTGCCTTTGTCTCTATATATATGGGGGTCACTTAAATTCAAAATTAAGTTCATGGCGGCATATTTTTGGTTGGTATAAATATCACGATAGATTCAAATAGTAGATTTTTATTACAAATTTTAAAGAGCAGCGATCTTTTCAGACCGGTTTCCGACCAGTCTGAAAAGTTATTTTTTTTTATTTTTTTTTTGAAAATAATTTTATAAACTTGTTAATCTAGTTAT
>JAXCLR010000050.1:46187952-46201572 GCA_035584095.1 Annona squamosa | reverse complement strand
ACTTATTATTAATTATATTAATAAAAATAAGAATCAATAAGAAATATTTGCATATATACATATAACTCTAATGCATAATTATAGTTTTTCCATCATTTTAGAAACTCTCATGAAATACTATTATGTTATAAAAATATTTTTAAAAAAGCCTAAATTTAATTTGAATGAAGTATATTTTATTACCTATTTTGACAAAGATACATTATATTGCTCATTTTTTGTTTAGTAATAATCTTTACTTTTTTAACTAGTAAAATAATAAAGCATACGATATCTAAATTTCGCATAGATGTGTATTTATATTTAATATAAGTACTTGACTTACATTTTTTTACCCTAGTTATCATTCGAATATCGATTCAAGACCAATTTGAAGTTGTCTTGAGATCTATTGAAAAAAATATGAAGGTAAAATTGGTCTTGTCTCAAGTCGGTGTAAAAAATATAATCAAATAAAATTTTTAAAAAGTAGCTTCTGTAGTAGACAAATCCTAACGTGGTACAACTTGCCTCGGTTCCCACCTCTATTTTATAGTTATCTTGAAGTAAAAGGCAAGAAAATATATACTTGGGTAGAGTTGTAAATAACAAAAGTAAAAAAACTTGTTCCTATGAAATTAGATGACTTTTTAAAATTAATTTGATATTTTTATTTTTGAAAAATAGCAAAATAGGTATGGACATTAGTATTTTGCTGATTTTTAAGATAAGAAATACCAAATTTTTTTAAAATTTGTCAAATTTAATATCTGACGAGATCTAGGCAGGCTTCCTAAATGTATAAAAAAAATATTTTTGATATATGAAAAATTTTAATCTAGGTAGAGTTGGTAAATCTACGAGAAAATAAAAAAAAATAATTTTTATGGTTGCTTGCAAATAGCCTGACGTACGGGCCTCGTATAAGAAAGGTACACCTTCTTTGCAACTCGCAAACTTAAGATTTTTATTTTTGATTATTACATGGTGACTATTTTTCTTAATCAAGCTTGCTTCTATCAAACTTCTATTATACGTAACTTTCTTTATTTTAATATCTTAATCGTTGATCGAAAATCTACCCTATCTATTATCTTTAAATTTATTTATATTATCATGTAAATTTTTTTCATTTGTTTAACATCATTGTATATGGGTCATATTTATAAATATATAAAATCAACGTAATATAATAATTTAATCCTAAAATATCAATTCTAAAGTAGTATTTAAACTATCTAAAATATCACTACGGGGTTGATAAATGATTTTATAAAGTATTATTATATTCTAATACATATATAAATAGTTATAAACATTTTTCATAATTTATATATGAATATATATATATATATATTTGAATAAATGTAGCCTATACATATATGTGATTTGGATGAAAATTGGTTATCTAACTAAAAAAATAATATTAAATGTAATTAATGAATTAAACTTTATATTAATCATCAACATCTTCAAAATTAAATGAGTTAAATGAAAGTGGTTACATGGAAGAGAAACACTTTTTTAATATTGTGATGCTTCTATAAAATTCTTTTTCTATGTAATCATTTTTATTTTCAATATCTAAATGATTGATAAAAAAATCTACTTCCATTTATTGTGTTTAGTATCGCTTATATTATTATCGAATCCTTTCATTTGTTTAATATCATTATTTATGGGGTCTCATATAAAATATGTAAAATTAACATAATAAAATAATTTAATACTAAATATTAATTTTTAAGTAGTATTTTCAACATTTTAACCATCTAAAATATTGTTACTATATGGATAAATAATTTTAAAATTAATACTACATTCCAATATATATGTGAATGGATTTAAATATTTTTCTTAATTTACACATGAATGTATTGATTTCTTGAGAAAATGTTGCGTATGTACATTTCGGATTTGAATGAAATTTGGTTTCATAATTAAACAAATGATGTTAAATACAGTGAATGAGTTGGATGTTTAATCATATATCAAAATCTTAAAATTTAAGGGAACTGAAAGTGAACCCTTTTTTAATATATTTTGAATGTCCGAATGCCTTATCCTTTTCCAGGACACAAATTTGGCGCCTAATCCCATGGAATCTGTACATCATGAGCCAATTGGACTGTTTATTAATAGAAACGATGCCGATTTCTGTTCTAAAAATGTCAGAAAATTGATCAACGGTTGAGATTGGGTGATATATCAACGGGTAACGATGAACGGTTTATACGGCAGCCTTTTTTTGTGGCAGAAGATGGGCCATTGGTAAATTTATCTTGTCAGACGATGGGCTAGCCCCTGAAATCTACCCAGTTTGATTTTTGACCTTTTCTCAGATCCCGCTGTCGGATTCTCATCACAGCTACGATGACAATGACATCAATTTAATAAAATCCAAACCAGAGTATTAAGCAAAACAATATTAACATATTATTATAATCTTCGAGGTTGCGTTCGACTTTAACCAGACTTGCTAAAACTAGTTTGGTTGAAGCATACAAGCACATACTTGTAATTTAAATTGTAATACTTTAGCCATTTTATTTAGAATTTAAAATATTATCTTAGCTTATTATTGATAACAGCAACAATAAGCAAAACTAATAACTTCAATAGATATCTTCTTTTTATTTTTAATAATTTATTTTCAGATTATTTATTTATTTTCTTACAAACATATTCATCGAAATTCTTTGTGTCGAGGTAACAATGAACCCTACAAGTGAATTTGGATCGAAAATAAATAAAAGGGACCATAAAAATAGAAAAGGTAGAGTAAGTGGTGTTGCATTGCATTCTCCTCTCCTTCTATTCGCATGATATCAAACAGATCCGTGAAAAAAAGTGATGTGCAACAAGAAAGCATGATAGAATAGTTGTATTCCTATCTACGTAGAAGGTGTTTTGTGCTTCCTCGCTATTATAAATTACGTTTATTATAGATTATGTTTCACATGATAGACGTTTGAAAGAAAAGTTTGTGCGATGATAATGGTAATAATAAGAAATAAAAAATAATGTTAAAATAGATATTTGCATAACTAGTTATAAAGAAATAATTAAGAAGTAGGATAATTATATAAAAAAAATATGAAAAGATAATTAAAAGATAAAACGGTAATGGAGACCGAAAAGTGTTAGTTTGAAAATTTATATTAACTTTTTATAATTGCCAAACAAGCATGATCTAATGCATAATCGTATCATAATTTTTATGATATATAGTATCCATATTTTTAAAGCTTTTTTTTAGTTGACTTCCAATCTCTTATTTCATAAATTCAGTTTTTTAATAGATAGAGCCATTTTAGGTCATTAACTAGCATTGATTAGCACGCTAAAATCACCTTAATTTATTTTTCTTTATTTTAATAATTATTGATTTTATCATTGGATTATCTTAAATTATTTAATTTAAAATTTTCTATTTTACCTTGCATCTTTTATTACTTTTTTACTTTTAAAAAATATTTAGTTTTTAACTTCTTCACTTCCTTCTCTATCTTGTGCCTAAAATTAAAATAGATAAGAATTATTATATAAAAAATTAACAAGGATAAAATAATCATAAAAATGAAGAAATCATTAGAAGGTAGGTAATAGGATAGAAAAATAAGACAAGTAGGTAATTAAAGAGTATTTTTTCAAAATTTCAATAATTAGGATGCAAAACTCTAATTTTTAAAATATTTGTTGGAAATTTTTTTATAAAATTATTAATTTAGGTATATTTAACTTATATAATTTTACCTTTTTTGGAGATGTATAAATATATTTTTTTAGTTTTTTAAAAAACAAAGGTATTTTAGTTATTTAAAAATAACTAAAACCTTTCCTATTTTGAAAAATCAAAAAAATATAAAACAATTCTAAAAATGATAAAATTTAATTTATATATTAAATACACATACATTAATAATTATATAAAAATATTTTAAAAAATATTTAAAAAATAAAATTTGGACGTATGCATTGAAATTTCAATACTTCTGATACGTTGAAACTTACAAGTTTTACTTTTACATTCACGTATTGCAAGTGAACATTGAACTTTTTTACATTCACGGGTTACAAGCGAACATTGAGGACTTTTTGTTAGGTGTGAGGTAGAGAACAGTAGTTAATTTCCTGTGATTTCTGCGAGCCCTGCCCCACACCAGTATATCATCAATCATGTCTGCCCTGAAGGCTTAAATGCCGGAAATAGCTTAAAGGAAGAAATTAAAATGATACGGCCTATTTTCTAATCTCTATTTGTTCTTATCTGATTTTCTCGTTCTTTTTTCTACTATTTCCAACGCTGCTGGTAATCCTGGCGAGCTGCACGGAAAGACATTTTCATATATACAGCAACGCGTCTTTTGCCGGCCTCCTGATTTTAAAAGAAGCAGCCTATCTCACTCTCCAATCTCCATTTCCTCCTCCTCCTTTTCCCCTCAGATCTTGCAGCCTCCCTCCGCCTCTGCCCAGCGGAGATGAGGAGCTTCTAGGAGATTTCTCAGGATCTGAACACTTTCGTCTTTCTTCTATCCGCACTGGTAAAAGCACTACTCTTTCTTGCAACTTTTCCTTTCCTCTTCTTCTGATGCTGCTGATTGCTCTGCCTTCCCGCTCTTTTGCATTGCCATTTTGCTTCATTAGATCCATTGGCATAACATGTGGCCTGTTTTGTCAGAATCTGTTTTTCTTGTTCTTGGTCGTGTTTCGTCGTATACGCCCGTTGTTTGGTTCTGCTGCTGCAATCATGCTGCAAATTATCACTCATTATTCTTATTCACTTACTGGTTGCGTTGTGTGGTTTCCGTTTTTCCTTTTTTGGAGAGATCGTAAGAAAATCTGTTATAAAGTTGCGATCTTGTAGCTGATTTGAGAGGAAGATGAATTGGTGGACTTGAGCTTGCTTCTGCTGTTCCTTCTTGATTTTGGGATCATATTTCGCTGTTACAGCTGTTTTAGATCGAGATTTTTTCGTTTTCCTCTGGACGTTGTGTGAAAGCATAGATTTTTGGCTCAGACGATCATTTTCAATGAGGGAATTGAATCGTTGCATCTGAGCTTCCATGTTTATTCTTGCATCGGGATGGCGTGCTTTGTTGTATCTGTTTGTCTTTACAGTGCTGCCTGCACAGCTCGATGGATCGATATGATTTTTTTTTAACTCAAACATTTTCTTCTTCCTCTTTTCTTTGGCTGATTTTAGTGATATTGTTTGGAGAGGTTTTGAGAATGCATTTACTAGGCTGGTTGCGTGAGGATACAGGATCTCCGAGGGAAGAATATTTCCTTCATTTTAAACAGCGAGGATGCCATCCTGGAACAGGAAATGTTCTTCCTTTGTGCAGATCGAGGACAAAATCGCATCCTTGCAGCCTAACTGGTACCACACAGCATCCAGAAAGTTGATTATTTCATTCCAATTGTTCATGGCTTCTGAAGTTATCAGATGTACCCTTTTAAAATGCCATTCAGTGATCGTCACTGGTGGTCTTAGATGAATGAGAGGCGGTTTAAACAATTGATTCTGCGATTTCTGAATTCCAAATCAACCAAGTCAATGAAACTACCGCCTATGGTACAAAAAAGAGAAAAGAATCTTCCCTGCCTGCGGCCATGCCACACATTATTCTAAATTCAGGCTGGAATTGGCACCTAAATGTGGCTTTGCCGGGTCATCCAGTGTGAATAAGTGAAATGGTTGGTTGATTTTCTCACCCAGATGGGGATACAAAGAATTATTAACAATGGACTCATTATTATGCTATCTTCTTACCGTACTTTAATATCAGCACCTCATTTGTTTTTTTCAGTGGTTTCATCTGGAAAAGTACTTGCTCTGTCCCCTTCAAAACTATAGCACATACACGAGCTTATGCTAAAACTGTGTTAGCCATGTCAGTATGTTGTTGAGAAATGATTTGGAGACGTCTGTTTGTACTTGGCAATTGTATATTAGATCATACTAGTGGACTTGATCTGGTTTGATCTCATATTGCTGTGTCGGTGATCAGATAAACCACTCTAAAGTCTAAGGAAGATTGAAGATGGCTGTTGTTGATATTTAGATCCTAATAAGTTTGGATTCTGATAAGTTATTACCCCATTCCTTACACAATTTTTTGTCAGATTTGTATCCATCATAACTCCCTGATTCATTGGAAATCAGATATTTCTTAATTTAGATATGCACTTGAACTTAATTTTGCTTCTAGTTTTTCATGTTTTGACTTCTATATTGCTATTGAAGAAGCTCAGAATTCTTTCAGGTACACAATGGCATTGAAAATGAATGCAGCTGAAAGTAGGACCAGAAGCTCAGTGTCTATATTTATAGTAGTTGGTTTGTGTTGTTTCTTTTATATTCTGGGTGCATGGCAGAAGAGTGGTTTTGGAAAGGGTGACAGTATAGCTTTGGAGATTACAAAGCAGACAGACTGTGGTGTCTTCACCAACTTGAATTTTGATACCCATCATGGAGGTGGAGATCCAGTTGAGGCTTTGGGATCAAAAGCTAAAGTTTTCCAGCCTTGCGATACCCGATATATTGATTATACTCCTTGCCAAGATCAAAGGCGCGCAATGACTTTCCCGAGAGAAAATATGAATTATCGAGAGAGACATTGCCCTCCAGAGAACGAGAAATTGCACTGCCTCATCCCGGCACCCAAGGGGTATATGACTCCTTTCCAGTGGCCAAAGAGTCGTGACTATGTACATTATGCCAATGCTCCATACAAGAGTTTGACCGTTGAAAAGGCTGTTCAGAACTGGGTGCAATTTGAGGGCAATGTTTTCAGGTTTCCTGGTGGTGGGACACAGTTCCCCCAAGGGGCGGATGCATATATTAACCAACTTGCTTCTGTGATCCCACTGGACACGGGGGCTGTCAGGACTGCACTGGACACTGGTTGCGGGGTATGTTCACTTTCTTTCAAATGCTCTCTCTTCTTATTCTATTCCAATGTGGAATTGCAGGAACTTGTATTGTTGTTTTCAGAAGACATAGCTTTCCTTGTATAAGATCCAACCTGTAGCATTGTGCTAAAGAGTTCTTCAATATTTGATATTCGCATAGTTCTTTCTGTGATTTGCAGTTTATTCTGCAATCTGTTTGCCTTGCTGATGGCTATATCTTTCGTGTAGTTCTTTCTGTGATTTGCACTTGATTCAACAATTTGTCTGCATGGTTAATGGTGCACGTGTGCTCTGTATGTGTGTGTGTGTGTGCGCCCATGTTTCTCTGAGGATTTAATTGAACTTAAGACTGAACCTTCTCTTCAGTATTTTCTGATTTTCTGCTAATGTTTATGGCAATGCTTGAATCATACATCGAGAACTCCTTGGATGTTTTACTCTGCTAGAACGGGATCTCTCTCTCTCTCTCTCTAACCCGCCTGTGTTCATATCTCTGTTTTCTAAATGTTTTCTGAGGGTGTAATTGACCTTTAGTTTTGCACGTTCGCTTCGCCCTTTACTAGTTTTCTTATCATTTTTATGGTGATACTGAATCACTCAATATTAATCTACTGTGTTAGAGTACTCGTCAGATACTTTACTCTGCCAAGTAAGGACTTCGTGAAAACTTGACTGAGCCAGTTTCTTTGCTACTTAGAAATTTCCAAAAATGCTGTTCTGCTTCTTTCTTCTTTACTGACATTAGAAGCACCACAGGTTGCAAGCTGGGGTGCATACCTGCTGAAAAAAAATGTGCTGGCAATGTCATTTGCACCAAGGGATTCACATACAGCACAGGTGCAGTTTGCTTTGGAGAGAGGCGTGCCTGCAGTTATTGGTGTACTTGGTACCATTCGACTTCCATACCCTTCTAGAGCCTTTGATATGGCCCATTGTTCACGATGCTTGATCCCATGGTCAGGAAATGGTGGGTATTACTTAACAGTAATTATATTCTATGCTGGTAAAAATAATGATGCTACTGTCAGAGGAAAGCACATACTTTCTGTTCTTACTTCTCCTGACAATTTCTCTTGATTATTTTTTACATGGTATCTGGATTTTCCATTTGCAGAAGGAATGTACATGATGGAAGTGGATCGGGTCCTCAGACCTGGTGGGTACTGGGTACTCTCAGGTCCTCCCATCAATTGGAAGACTAACTACAAGGCATGGCAACGTACTAAGGAGGATCTCAAAGAAGAGCAAACAAAGATTGAAGGTTTTGCCAAACTTCTCTGTTGGGAAAAAGTGTCTGAGAATGCTGAAATTTCCATATGGAGGAAGAGAATAAATGCAAATTCCTGTCCTGGTAGACAAGACAGTAGTGTTAATTTCTGTGAATCCACAAATGCAGATGATGTCTGGTATGTTCGAATCTTTACAATGTTCCTTTTGTAATGCTCTATGAAAAAGGATCCCTTTGGCCCATCCATCTTGAATTATTAAGCTCAAAATTTTAATCCAAATTTTTGTAAATTTGGTTTAGTTTGGATTGGCTTTTAGAAAATGGGTTATGATTTGGTTGGGGTAAAGGTTTTACCATTTGGGTTTGGAATGAATTGACCTCAATCTAATTTATACCAGCTTAAGTTGCAACTTTCTTAGGCGTTGATCTAAAATGCAGCTTTATCCACCAATAGTATGAGTCATATGATTGGAAGTTCTTCAGAATCTTTTGTTACAAGTTAAAAATAGGGCCACTGTTTCGTTTCCGAGATGGAACCTTTATAAATTGTCTGTGTTATGAAAATAAAATGGCAGGTACAGATACAACTCAGTTCAGGTAAACCAAATATTGACCTGGATCAAACATGGTTTTGTTTGAGTTGATATCTTTTTGGGGTTTTGGATGATGGAACTCATGCTCAACCTGAACCAAAGTATAATATATTTTGGTCATCTAAAGCTACATTCAACCAAAGCACTAACCCTAACTATGAACCGAAAGTTTTAAACTTTATTCTGAATTTTTATAAAATTGGTTTAGTTTGGATTGGGGTTGTAGAAAATAGGTTATGGTTTGGTTTGGGGGTAAAGATTTCACAATTTAGATTAGTAATGGGTTGACCCCAACCGCTCCGAACTATCCTTAGTTGCACCCCTGGAATTAGGGTGCCCACGTCCCACTTTTTCTTTTTCCTGAAACCTACCAGAATTTCAACTATAATGACAAAATAGGGCCATAGTTAATGGCACTTTGTTCTGAAGCTAAAGTGCTTTAACCATGCAAACCTGTGACATAAGATATTTTTCGCGTTACTAAATCTTCGAAGTTGTTTAAGGATAGCATATGTAGATTATCATCTTACCAAGTTCTATTAATGTTTGATATTTAGGATGATCTAAGTAGCATCTCATGGGAAATTTCTGCATGAATTTGTGCTCACTATTATTCATACAGTCAACTTTGTTGAGAACTATCTCACTTTTGAATTTTCAGTTTTCTTAAGCATTTACTATTGTGATTTCTAAACCTTTTTATGGTGATATCTAAGGTATAAGAAGATGGAGACATGTGTGACCCCTATACCAGAGGTCAGTAGCCCAGAAGAAGTTTCTGGAGGGGAGCTGAAGACTTTCCCAGAGCGGCTAAATGCTGTCCCTCCAAGAATAACCAGTGGTTCTATTCCTGGTGTCTCTGCTCAGACATTTATGGAGGACAATAGGTTGTGGCAGAAGCATGTCAATTCTTATAAGAAGATAAATAAGCTAATAGATTCTGGGAGGTACCGCAACATAATGGATATGAATGCAGGACTTGGAAGCTTTGCAGCAGCACTTGAGTCACGCAAATTGTGGGTTATGAATGTTGTGCCTACCATTGCCAAGAAAAATACTCTAGGTGCCATATATGAGCGAGGGTTGATCGGCATATATCATGACTGGTATTACAAGAATCTAGCATTTTAGCTTTTATTATTATTATTTTTTTATTTTTATAAATTCTAACAATTTGATGGAAGCATTGAACAGTTAAAAGGTAAAAAAATGTAAGTTCCTTGATGACTGTGGAGAGCTAGCTGTGACCAGTGTGTACCACAGCTGTGAAAATGGTTTGTATTAAATCAGAAAATAGATGGCTTTCCTGGTCAGATGAAAGCGTAACTTCATGAACCAGAAAACAGAATGATTAAATAATTCATTGACTGTAACATCTTCCATGTTTTTTCTTAAATTTTACCGCTTGGTTTCATTAATCACAGTTGTGTAATGCGTCATCCTTTTAAGAAAATCTCTTTCTTATTTTGTTACTTGTAGGTGTGAAGCTTTCTCCACTTACCCAAGAACGTATGATCTTATCCATGCCAGTCGCCTTTTCAGCTTGTATCAGAATAAGTAAGTACATTAAGTACATTCTTTCACAGCTTTCTTCCCCATTGTTCCAGCATGGGATATTTTGATTAAATGGCCCTGCGTTTTCTGGGAGCTTTTAATATTTGGTGGTCGAAATGCTGTAAATAGGCATAAAATATAGCTTCATAGGTTCCATAGTTGTGCATCTATCATGTCAAGTAGCTCGTGCACACATGGTGTACACTGTACAGGTTTCCAATTTTACACTTTGCGCCAACTGCTTTACAGGCTGCTTTATTTCCTATTTAGTGGATTCCTAAGAATGAGCCTGATTATTTGTCAATTTTCATGCCCCGCATGAACAGATGCGACCCAGAAGATATTCTTCTGGAGATGGACCGGATCTTGCGGCCGGAAGGCGCAGTTATACTTCGGGACGAGGTTGATTTTCTCATCAAGGTTAAAGGGTTGGCTGATGGGATGAGGTGGACCACAAAAATGGTGGACCATGAGGATGGCCCGCTTGTGTCTGAGAAGATCCTGGTTGCTGTGAAACAGTACTGGACCGCCAACAAAACTTCTGAGATTGAATGAAGCCCTAAGGCTAAGCAACAGGACGAAAAAGAAGAAAGAAAAAGAAAAAGCTATGCGGGATTTCAACTGGTGCTTGCATCTGGAAGAGGAAAAAGGTCACTCCAATTTTCTTGTCGTTCCACCTCCCATGGGTGTTTTTTTTGATATCTAGAGAGAAGCTGATCCGATGTTAAATTAAATTAGTTTGTCACTATCATTGTAGTTTTCCAGCAAATGGATATTTTCTTGTCAGGTTAATTTATTTTCTTTCATTTGATTCTATTTTATTTTCGAATGATTTCTTTACTTTGTTTCTGAAGAATTTGCATTTGCCGTTAATTGAGGCAGCCCATGAGATTCGCATCAATCATTGAAAAAATGGACCCTGACTGCCTTTGAAGAGCCACAAGTTCAGATGCCCGAAGTCTTCGATTGGTCTCTTTTTGGTCCCATGGCCATCGACTTTAAAAAACCAAATAATAATAATAGTACTAGTAGTACTATTACTATTAATAATAATATTATTATTACTATTACTATTATAATAATAATAGTAGTAAAAGTTACAAAGAAAAAAAAATTACTGACCTACAAGGATCCGTATGTAGGTGATGAAAAGTTACAAAGAAAAAAAAAATACTGACGTACAAGGATCGGATCCGACCGACCGACCGACCGACCGATTTAGTGGAAGCAAATATAGCACCAGCCGCATCCTTCAAATATGAGGTTCCTTAAATTAACAGTACGCAAGTAGCCCTAAAAAAGGTTTCAACTTGGGCAGTGTTGAGCCCAGACCCAAGAAAAATCAGTGTTTGAGCTTTGCCAAAAGGAAAGTTCCAATCTAAAGAACTCGATTTGTAGATATGGTTGAAATTTAATCAAATTTAAATCCAAGGGATTGGAACCCGATTTTCCTATAATATAAAATATATAATCTAAATAATATTATTCATATTTATGTATTTTATAATATTTATATTTATGTTTGCATAATGTTTTCATGTTGAAATTATATCATTTTCATTTATATTTGCATTCTGTTGATATTATTTATTGGTTTTCATTCTCTTATCTTTTTAGGAAAAAAATTTATTTTTTAAAAAAGTACATTATTTGACTGTAATTTTTTAAGATTCAATTCGGTTATGTATTATTAATTTTTGTTTAGATGAATACATATTCACATCAAAATTAAAATTTTTTGCTCTTAATTTCAATGAAAATTTGTTAATTTGAATTCAACCAAACCCAAATTATATAAAAAGGATTGAAGGTCTAAATTTTATAAACAGGAATGCTGTTAATGTTAGGGTTTAGATTTTTGAATTAGGCTTGAGATTAAGGCCGAAGAAACCAAATTTCCGTCACCCGCCAGAATAAATTTATCCCTTAGGCTTTGTTTGGCCACGCTCGAGAAGGACAAAAGGAGATTTTTTCCAGCTTATGAAGAACTTGTTTTAACTGCAATAGGCTGCAATAGAAATTTCTTTAACTACAACAGTTCTGCACAAATTGCAGGGCACAAAAATCTTTAGAGACCTTGGAAAGCAGCCCAGCTTGCCTAGACCAAGCCTTGTTTTTCTTAAAAGTAAATACTCTGTTTCTAGCTTTTTCCAAGCTGGTAGTTCTCATAATTTTTAATACAACTGATAAAATAAATTTTATGATGAGGATAAAAATAAGGGCTTTTTTCCTATGAAACCTGGCGCAATCTACACGCACTTGGGTTTCCTATTTCTCGAAAAATTTGTTAGATCCAGGCCATGCATTGTAGTTCTTTAGCCTAAATAGACGAATTGACTTGATTGAAAGTTTTTATAATTTATAATGATAAAAAATATAATTCTAAAGAATCACATGCATTTGCACTTGCTATGGATTATATCTAAATTTAAGTAAAATAGTTTTGAGATCTGATCATATGCGCCCAGGCTAAGTGCCTGAGCGCTTAGCCCGCCCATCTTTTCGCCGTTCGATCTGGCAGGACGAGTTGCGACCGTTCGATGGGGAGTGGATGGGATAATTGCAGTTTGGTCCCTGCACAGCCGAAAACAAACCGAGGGAGCGAATCGGGCAGCCCTCTTCCGTCGCGACCTAGTCTCTCCCCTCCGACTCTCTCGCTATTGATGCTCCTCCTTGCAATCCTGGTCCAGCAATAATGGACTCCATCATCAAACGCCGAGCACCGAGTTCTTCCCCTCTCTTGTTTTCTGTTGCCAACTTGTGAGATATTCATCGCACCTAGGAGTGTAACTCGGGCTCATGAAACTCGAGTTTATTTTAACCTTAATCTTAACTCTATTTATAAAACTTCAACCCTAACTCTATGTGTACAACTTAAACCCTAACCTTATTTTTGAAAATCAAGTTTGGGTAAGATTTCAGGTTGAAATTTAGGTTGATAAATTTACATTTTATTTAAGAGTGCTAGGTTTAAAATTTTATATGAATGTATAATAATAACAAATCATATAAGTAAATATAATAATATGCAGTCAAACCATATATTTTTAAAAAATATAACAATATAAAGAAGATGAGTGATCCTATTAACCCGGGCTAAACAAATGTCTCAATTAGCTCACCTCAAAAAACTCATTTACAATAATTTTTTTTGTTTTCTTTTTATACACTTGTTGATCTAAGTTTATTTAATATATAAATCAAGTTTTTCCATTTTTTTTTTATAAAAGAGGATATCCCGCTATCCCTACGTCCTCAACACATTAGAGGAAATAGGGTTAGAAGGATCCTCGCAATTCATTGCCAAAAAATTGTCTGTACAAATGTGCCCAACAATAGCATTGGGAG
>JAXCLR010000050.1:46119729-46174442 GCA_035584095.1 Annona squamosa | reverse complement strand
GCCCAAGGGAGACAACAGCTCCCACTCTACCACAAAGGGAGACCACAGCTCCCACACCAATTTTCCGGGCCGAAATCTCAATATGGGATTCAAACCCACGACCTGTGCTAAGGAGACGAACGCCCCTGCCACCTGCGCTAGCCGCAGGTGACGTCCCGTAGAGAGTTATGAGTACCGAGCACTTGTACTAGATCTCCACTTAAAAAGGGACGGCAACAGCAACAATCTATTTCTTCATATCCCCATTTTTATGCATCTATTCCTTCCAAAAAAGTTGCTAGAGCTTGGAGAAGCACAAATTGATAGCAAATCTAAAAACCGTAAGGCCCTAAAAATGGGTAGCACTTTTCCATGGAAAACATGATTACAATCGATTAAAAATGTGTTCATGTTATTCTTTATTCATGATCGAAGGTGGAGGAGAGACTAGTGAAATGAATTAAGAGGAAAAACAAACTTTTTGGAAAAAATTTCAAATTTAAGGGAAGAATGAAATTCGAGAAGAATTTAAAAATTTTGATATATGTTGTTTTTCAGTTTATGATGATGATGATGATGTTGTTGTTTTTCAGTTTAAAACATCAAATCTAACCCATATCTGATCATAGGAAGATAAATGGATGCTTTGTTGTAATTTTATCTTTTATTTATTTATTTATTTTAAATACTGAGATGTGCACATCATTTCATGGCTGATTCCTCATGAATATAATATCTATTTCTCATATAGATTCAAATGTACGAGCTTGGTATGGACAGCTTTACGGAACCAATAACAAAGTAGCTGTAAAAATTCTGAAGTAGGTTATTCTAGTATTATGATTCTATATTTCCATATGCTTACATATTTATTTCTTTATTTACTATTTATGTGCTAAACAAATGATATATATTATTAATTTGTGTAACTGAATGATGGATGAATTATGGAAAAGTGCACCAAATCTTTAAAAAATTGCAATAAAGATCTTGAGCCAAACAACTTTGGCATCTAGTTGTGAAAAAAATTGGAGCTCCTTGGCATTAGTTCATACTAAGCAAATGAACAAGATGTCATAGACAAAAGTGGAGAAAATGAATAAGATGTCATAGACAAAAGTGGAGAGGAATGTTCTCATTCATTATAACATCAGACTTCGGCTCAGAAATATGAAGAGGACTAAAAATCAAGGTGAACAACTAAATTAATGTCTGATAAAATTTGAATTACATATTTGCAAAAGATGATCCCCTTCTTCCATGGCTACAAAATAGAGAGAAGGAAATTAAAATAATACATAGTGAAGAAGAGAATATTCTATGTCAACCACTAGTAGAATTACATCAACATAACTTCGTCAAGAACCAATCATTGAAGTTCGTGAGGATAGAAGCGCAGCCCATATTGCTACTGGAGATGATGATCATCATCATGGTGGAAGTAGTAAAGATAAGACTAGGGGTGGAAGGGGCTATTAGATGATGTACTTGCCGAATTTTTAGATTATTATTTTGTACCCAACACAATTCCATATCCCATGACTTCACTTCAAAATTACAACATACAACAGGAATAATCCTGAAAAAGGTCCTATCATATATCAAAAAAATGAGGAAGAGGGAGATGAAGAAAAAGAAGAAGAAGAAGAAGAGCCTACAAGAATGGATTCTAATATATACGCATAACGACTATTTTATTCTTACTATCCACAAGAGCCGCCTAAAGGTCATCATTCTGGGATTGTAATAGAATACGAATCTTACTTCTTTAGGACTGAGTATCCTCATTATACAGACTGAATTGGAGAATATAAGCAACAATAGTAATGATAGTGATGATGTTAAATAACCTATTAGATACTCATTCTTTTGATACTTGTGAGGTAACATTCTAAGTTGTTACCTTAAGTTACTTTTTCATTTTGCATGATCTATTGCATAACTTAGCTAACAGAACTGTATTAATATTGGTTCATCTATTTTCTTTTGTCATGTTTATTATTTAATTCTCGCATAACATACTAATTTATAGTTATAACATTGCATAGAAAAATCATACTACCATAGACAACCACTGATAAGAAAAATGGACTAATACACCATCCTACATAAAGGCGAAATGCAAATGTACATATTTTTTACATTTTTTTGGGTTACAAAAATTTCGTCCAATACAGTCTAATACCAATGTGATACATTCGTATTGTATCCTCTTTGGAGAGGACGAATACACCCCCTGATGACAATATTTAGAACCATGTTAGTCATCTATCCCACAAATGGCAGGACCAACAATATGAGAGGTCTTATTAGCATGTATATGACACTCAAATGTCTCGCAGCCATTTTAATCCCAAGGTATAGGAGTGCTTAAAATAATTCCATTAACATTTTTCATATCTATACGATTCTCATTATCCACATTGTATGCAATAACCTTCCCTTGTTTCTTTGAACCCCTACTGATTTGATAATCCGGCATGCCATCTCCTGTGGCCAATATGAATGTAAGTATAGAAGCTGGTAGCTTGGTAACACATTTGTGCCCACGAACATACTTTACAGAGCCAAGTCATGCAATGCAAGTAGCACTATGCAAGTAAATCATAAATCAAATGAAACTTCCTTTGGATGATCATTACGTAGTCATAAACAAACAATTAGAATAAGGTAAGGAATTTTTCGGAAAAATTGCATCATAGGCCCTATAACTATGCGTATTGGTATTTTGGACCCCGATATTTGCGTATTAGCATTTTAAACCCCCAAAAGTTTCGACGTTTGCATTTTACCCCCCACGCCCTCACGGGGTCAAAAAATCAGCGTCTAACAGTCCGAAATGACAAGAATACCCATTAACTGCCACTTCTTCACTCAGCGATTTCATACCACTATGGGTCACGGAATTTTCCATCACTATGGGCTGCTGGATTCACTCCACAAGACCTCTCCAAAGCAATCTCCCTCCAAAAAGACCCCTAAATCTCCCATCGCCTCTTCGACTGGGCTACCCAACAGCCCAGATTCAAGCATGACGTCTCCACCTTTCTCATCACCATCAAGAAGCTCGGCGCTTCGAAGCGCTACGAACAGATGGATGCCGTCATCAATCCAGCCCTCGCTATCCTTATCCCCTCCTCGGAGACCCTATTCAACACTGCCATCTATTTCTACACAGAGGCCCGAAAGCTCTTGCGGGCAGTGACCATCTTCAAGCACATGAAGAAGAGCAAGGACCCCAATTCCCTCCCATCCATGAGGACCTACAATCTCCTCTTCTCCGCTATGCTAAGTCGCGGCAGCAATTCATACATAAATCACATGCATATGCAGACAATTCGATGCCTGTTCAAGCAGATGGTTGATGATGGCATTGAGCCTGATCTCTTCTGCTTGAATTCTATGATAAAGGGGTATGTTCTCTCGCTTCACCTAAACGACGCTCTTCGTATATTTCATCAAATGGGTGTTGTTTACAAGTGTTTGCCAAATGGTTTTTCGTATGACTATCTAATACATGGGCTTTGCGCACAAGGGCGATCAATGAATGCCATGGAGTTCTATAGTGAGATGAAGAGTAAAGATTTTGTTCCAAGTGTGAAGGCTTATAACTTCCTTGTGAATTGTTTGGCTATTGTTGGCAAAGCTTTCACCAATCCGGCGGCCCACAGTGAAGGGAAATTCCGTGGCCCGTAGTGGTATGAAATGGCTGAGTGAAGAAGTGGCAATCAATGGGTATTCTCATCATTTCGGATTGTCAGACGCTGTGAGGGCGTGAGGGGTAAAATGCAAACGTCGAAACTTTGGGGGGTCTAAAATGCTAATACGCAAACAACAGGGTCCAAAATGCCAATACGCACAGTTAGGGGGTCTATGGCGCAATTTTCTCGAATTTCTCAATAGGGAAGAATTCTGAGGAAAGCTCCAACATAGTAAAGCAACATGTGAGATCTACCATTCCTCTTTATCATGTACAAATTAAGTAACATATACAATTTTTCCTATTCTCACGAAGTTTTTTATATCAATTAAATCCGGTTTCATGATTCACAATATTTGAACATTGTTTACCTACAATACATGGAAATTGCAACAGTAATTTGTAACCCACCAGGCCAATCCCATGAACTCCTTAAGAATAGTTGCTACCGAGTAAAAGGGTGAGAGAAATTTGAATGTCATTTTCAACAATGGTGTCAAAAAAATATAGCAACTTTATGTGAGCTTAAAACCGATGGGATGAGAAAAGGGGAAATGGGTGTAGCTAGCATTATATGGTATCACAATGACCCTATTGATTTATCGGCTTCCAAGTAAAAATCCAACTTAGCTTCTCTTTACTTAGATTTTTAGGTTGGTCAGCAGGGGCCTATGGTAGAGATTTAACAGTAAGGTAGCACAGCTTTTTCATGTTAGACGACAAATGACACCCCAATTTATGCACACACTGCAATTGTTTTAGTACTTTTGCAAGAATTAATGCAAAACCAATACCAGAGAGGCAGGAAGTCTCCGTAGGAAATCCCAATTAAACGAACAAAAAAGACAAGCAAGTTGGATCCAATGGATCACACGAAAAAGAATATCACTAGCAACTCAGCCCAACATGATAAAGCCCCCCTGGTGAATAATTTGAATCTCCTATTTGGATGTTTTAGTATATTTTAAGAATTTATTTAAAATCCTACTCCAGCAGGCAAACTTGTTCTCTTCATTTCATTCACCAAACCCACTCATCAAAGAAGAAAAAAGATAGGAACAGTTCAATCAATTTTGATAAAAGAAAATAAATTGAAATACAAGAAGAAACGTACTAGGGAGTTTCTTCTAAAGCTAAGTTTTATCTCAACGTTTGACATTTCATAGCAAACAACATAGCCACCATCCCCCAAAAAATCATAATTTTTTTAATTACCAACAAAAAGATTGGTAAATAACCAAAAATTACTGAGACTATATCGATAGAACCAGAAAAACATCATGTGGTTTTCCAATCAGCATCACACATTGTACTATGTCTTTAAAGATTTGGGAATTCAACTCATTAAATATACAGACAAAAAGCTGCAGTGAGAACATGCCATCAGGAACTTAAACATAGTATTGACAATGCATCAAATCAATGAAAGCAAAAGCTAGACAATAAAGAGATAATATATGATCAGGCATAAAATTCACTCACCTAGGTAAATATCTTTGTACATTGTCTTAGCACCAAAAAGGAAAAATATCCAAATCTACAGTGAAACAGCCATCCTAGAGAAGAAGTTTGGTTACAATTCCTTGATAGGTTTAACCATATGATGTTGATAAAACATAAGGATTCTGAGTTCAATAATGCACATTGCGCCTCAGCTTAGCTTCCTCGATTCTAATTAACAAAGACACACATAATGTGCATTTCAACAACTGCTGTCAATAAATAGCATGCAACATGCACCCCCCCACACACACACACACTCACACACACACACACACAAACACAGAGAGAAAGGTTGAACTCCAAAAGAATGATACTGAATTGGAATGTTATAGTAGTCAATTGCAGTTCAAGGTGAACCTACGCGAATGAAAATCGTGCTTCTTAGTAAAGAAATAAGGATTTTCCGCTATTGTAAGAAGGGAGGTGTTTCTGTTAAACAACCATGAACCACTTGAGATGCAGCCTTCTATTATTGAGTAATTTTCCCTCGAAAAATCTTTTCATGCGTTTTCCTTTCAATGAGTTAAATTGTACTCATTTCTGTGCATCATTTTTCAAAATTAGAGAGACAACTGACATGACAATATCAGAACCTTTGTGAGCTAACTATTCCCAGTGTCCCTATACAGATGAATGATGTGATCCTGCCTAAAGGCGGATCAAACACGAAGTACATGTTCTCTTGTATGATGAGCTTGAACAATCTCACAAGGACTCAAGGAGAGTCACTCTCTATTGCATTGCAATAGAAACAAAAGATTACCATCGACTCCTCTTATTTAGACAAAGCTCCTCTTTTATAGGAGACTTACAATTCTAACTCGCTTGAATCTACCCATACAACTAACTAACCCTTTTACACCTGGCATAGCTAATATACTAGAATAGGTCGATATGGCAACATACAAGTATGCAAGTTATAACTTAATAATACTTGATTCGCATCATTCCTAACTAATTAAGATCAACTTGGTCCTTTAGGTTGGCAGGACACGATTGAATATACTACCACATGCATGACACTAATGAATCTACCCTGTAGATAAACCCACACGTGCTCTGATCCGAATGAAAGAAGCACCCTATTCACTGCACCATGTCATCCACCTCTCAACATGATGGCTTACAACCAAGCACGTGACTTTCAAAAGTGTGACTTCTATAAGGCCCGCTAGTGCCCATTGCCACTCTCCCCCACAATCTTTCGGACCCCAAATTGACAAGTCAAAGAGCTTTGTCATGACCTAGACTAGTTCCTGTTGTCGACTCACAATCCCAAGACGTCAAAGATGGTTGGGACTCTTGAGTTGGCCAAGAGAAGAATGGGTTGTCACATCTGTGCCATGGACGCTATTGGCCTCGAGTCGAATTGACAGTCGTAGAGTTCGAGGGCTTGGATATGGACTTGGCACCAATTGCCAAAGATCCTCACTCCCCTTAGTTCCCATGATGGTCGTGTTCCCACATATTCGAATGGTTCCAAATCACCTCTTGAGTCCCACACCTGCAATGGTAGGAATCGTCAAAACCCACCCTAATTTGTGAGAAAACGCTTCTATCAATTTGAGCCACTTATCCTTTGTGACCCGAATATGCCTGACTCCCATGTCTCCCCTTTCTCGCCTGGATCCCGCGAACTGCTCTCTACCCTTATTACAAGCTTCATGGAGGCCCTAATCCTAGTTATTGCACACATGGTGCTCTTGGCAGATGCAAAAGCGTTCACCCCTAATAACAAGGGCATTCACGAAATGACTTGATAAATTCTTCAAAGTTTGATCGAACAAGGAGGTGGGTGTTTGCACTCGTCCCAAATGTGGGGCTCCTCGTCTAAACATATGTCCACAATCGTCAATGGAGTGATGTCTAGTAATTCCCAGGCAACCTCCTTTTCTAAGAACAATTCGTAGCCTACGACTAATCGGCGAGGCTTCTTCTTCGTTGCATCTTTAGCCTTCTTGCTCCCATTGTCGGGATTTCGTTCACCCTATAATGTGGTTGTGGTAAAGGTTCTCAATCGCAGGGTGAAGACACCGTCAAGCTTCATTGGCGTTAATATTGGGACTATTGTGCCGAGATTTGTAGTTGTCTCTCTCACTTCGATGATCTCAACATTTCCCACCAATGATTCACTCTTTAGCTTTAGCAATTCTTTCTTGGTTGTCACCCAGACATCCAGCTACTTTATACAAACGATACTCACAATCTTGTAAAGATTTGCAAACAATTGAACCAAGAATAGTGGTTTTATGCTGCAAACCTCAAAACCCATCTTACCACACTCAAGAATACCCTCTCAAATATGAGCAGGCTCCCTCTCCTACTACGGTGGCCCTTGGGTGTTGCTAGGGAGCTCGTCGCCAACCTGCCTTGGCCAGCTAAATGCTTTGGACGAAGTGGAAAACAAATATTGAATGTATTCATCGCTAATACCCTTGAAAATCTTCTTCTTTCCAACTAATTTCTAGCTTTGAAGCCATGTTATCTTTGTACCTGCTACATTCTTTAACCTCTAAAAGATCAATACCCATGAGAATGAAAATCTCATCTATCATTCCCTGGGTTTCCTGCACATGTAAGAAAGGCTTATAAAATGCATCCTCCCTCATTTCCAAGTTGGACTGCTTGCCTAAGCTCTAATACCAATTGATGTATCCTGCCTAGAGGCTGACCAAACACCGGGTACATGTTCTCTTGTAAGACAAGCTTCAACAATCTTACATGGATGTTAAGTCATTTTCATACTATATATTTAGAATGATAATTGGATGAGAATGTGAGTAATTGAGATCATTTGAAAGATATTTTGATTGATTTAGCATTGATTAGCATGAAACACTCACAATTGATCGGTATATGCAAATTTAGGTGAAATTAGAGTAGAAATCATGAAATTCTTAGAGAGTTGAAACATGATGATCAAGACTCACTTAGTTTGATGATTTTGAAGCATTAAAAGAAGGAAAAATAGTTATCAAAACAGTTTAGAATGCATTCCACATGAGACCTTAAAACTTCTTAAGTCTAGTACAAAAATTCGGAGCAAAAACTAATTGAGCCAGAGACCAACACTGCGAAGGCCATGTTGTGCACTGGATGCAAAATTCCCAGTCCGCTTTGGACTACGTGCGCAAGTTGTCTCCATAAAGCCTATACAAACACTTTCTAAGCATGTTCTAAGGCATCCTAGAACATCCCGGGAGCTTGGGTTGAGGTCCGAAGAGCGAGAGAAGGCATATAGGACGAGGCAAAGAGAGAGGCAGTGAGTTGCTTAAGGCGATCAAGACACTATCAGGGCTTTCAATCAATAAACTTTCTTTTTCTTCTTTTCTTTTGATTTAGTTATCTTGTTTATGATCGACTTTGAATACAATATCATGTTGTATTTGGATTTTATTATAAACATGTTAGACTAAACTGTTAATCTAAGGTTTAAGATATAGCATCTGTACAATGCAGCGGATATTGTGGTTTGATTTATTTATGAATGATATTATATGTTAATTTAATATCTTGTGATTTAATGTTTACTTGATGTGAAGGTCTATATTTTGTTAATGATTTGCATATATTAAGTAATAGAACTAAAATGTGGAAGTCTAATATACGATAATCAATATATTAAACCTGAAATTTTAAAACTATGAAAATAGGCATGATAACCTTGAGGAATCTCATGAACCACCACAAAACTTAATAAATCCTAATTAAGTTAATCTCATGAAAATAGGTGGTTAAGAATACGTTAGGGCTATACCTTTCAGGTTTTAAGAGAAGGTATAGTGATAATTTAGGGCTTGCTCTTCTTTCATACATAATATCAGAATTAAATAAGCACTACACATATCCGTTGCAGAAGACATATGTAAAACTCTAGATCCTAAGTGCTCTCAATCCTGTGATTTGTAATTCCTGTACTACGTTCTACAAAACTTTCCTTTTTGCTATTTTCCTGATTTTAGTTATAAAGTATTTAAATTCAATGTTTTGAGTCTCGAATTCCCTGTGAATCGATATTTTATATAATACAATCTACGACCCATGTTTTTTTTTTATAAGACTACGAATAATAGACTCAAGAGGAGTCACCCTCTTTTGCATTGCAACAGAAATGAAAGATTACAATCGACTCTTCTTCTTTAGAAAGAGCTCCTCTTTTATAGAAGACTTTTATAATTCTAATTTACTCGAATCAACCCTTACAACGAAGCAACTTTTTTACAGCCGGCATAGCTAATCTACTAAAACAGGCCCATATGGTAACATACACGTATGCAAGTTACAACTCGATACTCGATCCACATCATTCCATAGGGGAGCTCATTAGATAATCGATATCATTTTTCACTTGAAAGTAGATTGCTAAACATTTCTGCTCTACAACTGCATGTTGTCCTATGGCAAGGTCTCCAAAATGTAGTACATCTATAGGGTGAACAAAGATTACTCTACAATGAGCACCCACTCATCCAAAACTGGAAAACCAGAGCACTACATATCTCAAGGTACGACCCTACAATTTCTCTTTGCTCTTTACTACTGTAAAAGACAATTCGCAGTGGTAAAAATGCTGCCCAAGGTTTTAAACAAAACAAAATAACAAGGGCATGATTGAAAAGAAAACTTCAGATAGGCAAAATACACATCAATGCTCCCTCCCAAGAGCCATTCCTAGGAATTTTGCCTCTTGTATCATAGATGAAAACATTGACCCCATGTTCCTTGTCTATGAAGACAACCCTTGCAAATTTGACCCATCTCGAGCAACCTGTGTTGGCAATGGATCTGAACAACATTACCAAATAACCTGATTGCAGAAAAATGGATAGAAATAAGATATAATCATTGAGAAAGGTAAAGGCCAACTTCACTCCCTGATCCCCAAACGCTGTGTGTAATATGTAAATTTGAGGGCAGGAACAGAACCATCGATTGAAAACTGAAAGATAACATTGCATGGCACCAAATCTCGGGAAAAATCAGTCATTCCTTTCTAATGAAGCACAAATTTCAATTGTGTAAAAACACCCAATGAAATCAATAGTAAAAAAAATACTAAATTTTAGTTGTCTACTATCAGCATCCAAGAGAGGGAAAGAAACACATACCCAGAAGCAATTTACACTAGAACGGGAAACCCATTAACAGAATCTCCACCATAAACAAATGAAAATAGAAATTAATGAGATCATAAATTTTTAGAAAATATACATGCCAATTACAAAAGTAAGGCTACAATTCAAAGTAAGAAGGGCTCTGATCCTGTGGAAAAGGCTACTAAGATAGCATTTCTATTTTGTTCCTTCACCCAAATCAAGAATGAGAAAATGAAAAATTTTAATTAAAATAAGAGCAGAAAAAATAATAATAATAAAAGAAGAGATCCTGCTTGTAAGGAGTTTTAAAAACATACTGATTCACACCCATTTTGTCTTTCCTCTCTTTTCCCTACGACGTAGCAAAGAAATGATGATGAGCAGAACCCACCACACAGTCCTACTTCACCACAATCATTTTTTTAATAGAACACCGCAACATTTTTGAATTGTGACTGTCACTTCTTGCCAGCCTAACATCACTAAATACAAAGACCTCGACCATCCAAGTAATCAGAAACCTCTGAGGAAAGATGAAATTAAAACATGAACGGTAGTGGTGCGAATTTAAATGATATCGTGTACAGGGATGCTACGGTGAAATCCTATTTCTATTTCAATGTAACCTCTTATTTTCAGTACGTGGATGATTGATGAAAAATTTACCTCATTTATTGTGTCAAGTGATTATGGAAATCCTTTCTTTTGTTCCGTATCAATGGACATGGTTTCATCTATAAACATGTAAGATCGACATAATAAAATGATTTAATATTAAATATTAATTTTTAAGTAATATTTTCAACTTCAAAATCATCTAAAATATCATAATTATATAAATAAACGATTCCATAAACTATTACTACGTTGTAATAGATACATGAATGGATCAAGGACCTTCATTAATTTACGCATGAATGTACAGATTTTTTAGCAAATATGGCTTATGTACTTATTGGATTTAAATGAAACTTAGTTTCCTAACTAAACAAATTATTTTAAACATAATGAATGAATTGGATTTTCCATCAAGCATTAATATCTTAAAATTCAAGGGAGTTATATGGAACTGCTTATGTGTAACCCCAATAAGCGGGTCCTATACCCGGATGTTTCGGAATTTTGCTTATTGATCCCTTTCCCTTTTAACTATTTTTTTTTATATTAAAGAACAAAGATGCGTTTGGTTTGATATTCAATGAAATAAAAAAATTTTAGGTAAAATTTTTTTATCTCATAACTAACCTATTTTACAATCATTTTTATATTTTTCTATATAACTATTATACTTTTTAATTATTTTCTTATAATTTTTATACAATTATTTTATTTATTTTCGTTGTATTTACTCTCATCATTACCCTTTACATCACCCTCTCAATTTCAAAACTTTGCGTCGAAATTTTTTTCTTTTAAAAATTTTATACATACTGAACACACCTAAAAAAAGAAGCGCTAGTCTTCTGCTCTTTTCCCTTGTAACAATTAAATTTGCATATAAGGTGCATTTTGAAAGATGGAAGATTAAAAAATGGCTATAGAAAGAAGTTAACGTAAAAATAAAACAATTTTATTATATTCATTTTTTAACATTTCTTAATTAGATGAGGGGTGATGCACATTTTTCATATGGATAAATTTTAATAGTCCAATTTAAGAAAATATTTAAGGATAGATTTGGTAAAAAGTAAAAGTAAAAGTAAAAACTTTGAAGTGACTATTTAGATTTTAATATGATTTGATTTTTTTTTATATATGGAGACTACAGCTTCCTTTGAAAGCCGAGATCATGATAATTTAGATACATTAGTACATTATAATAATATAAAGTGAGTGTGATCCGGATAATTATGATAATTCAGATATCATATTATAATAGATTAAAATATCATATTCTAAACCGTAAGCTGTGTAGTCATAATTAAAATATCTAAAAATTATGATAATTTAATATCATATTATAATACATTAAAACAATCTAAACCAATATTCTGTTAAGTTATTAGTTATCCATGGTGGACAACACAATAAAAAATTCCTAATTTGTTAAAAGAATTATATCAAATTATGGATTAAGCATTCTAACTATAATTATAATAAAAGTACTTCCATGTAATCATAAACAAATTGAACATAAAATAGTTATTCTAAAACCTAAATGTCATCTATATTTGTCAAATATCTTGCATCTACATGAACTCAATTTGTAAATAATTGCAAATATACCAACTTTTTAAAATCATTATATGCAAACCAATTAATATAAAACATATAAGTCTCACTTTTATTAAACTCGTTTAGATTCTGATTTCATGTACTCTCATTTATTTTTCTTACATTAATTTTAATGAAAAATTTATTGCATTTATTGTACTTAACATTATCTTTTTCATTAGTATTTATATACTGCGACAATTAATATTATAATCAAATATATTTATAACTCTCAAATTATAAAGAAACATATTTTCCTATAAATAAACTCATATCAGAGGATAACCATAAACCACTACACAAGAGAGCAAAAATATACACCCACACTTATTGTTGGCAGATTTAAAGGCTAGTCCGGCCCATCTTGGGTAGACCGACTTACCATGACACCTCTAGCATTGTGGCAACAATATCTTTTAGTTAAAAGACTAAGTTTCATCAACATCAAATATGTAATAGGTCATATATATATTTACGTGTAAATTATGATTAAATATGTGATCTTATTTAGAAGTATATGTTAGAATTAATTGGCGTGAATGAAATAATATTCAAAGAGTTTATTATTTCTATAGCTACATTTCAACTTCTACTAGTTTGGAAGTAATCCAAATTTCAACTTGAAATTACTACCAACCTCACCTGAACCTAGATTTAGGGTTAGGTTCACCTAAATCTAACCCCTAAATCTAACCCAAGTTGCACCCCTAATTTCCTTTATTTCTAAATTTTTTGTAGTTAATAATAATGCTCCAACATATTTAATAGAAAATGTTGTTATATTATTAATTCAAAAAGTTGTCACGTATGATCATTACCCATTAAAAATGGTATGAACACCCAATCTACAGCTTTAATTAGTTTTCATTGCCAATTATCTTCTGCAAGCATTAATCGAGATTGAGGCGATAGAATGGCTAGCGGAAAGTTCGAGGAAGGGCGATCGTTAGCTCATAGAAGATAGGTGTTTGGGGGTAGCTAAATCAAAGAAGGGAGCTATCAGAGGTATTGGTACTGAAGCGGTGGTAAGAAAGAAAATCTCCCATTAATGAGAAACTGAGGCAAGGGGTAATTGGTTCTGCTTTATTTAGGAATCAATGTCTTCTTGATAGGAAAATCTATTAGTTAAAGAATTCCGAATCCTAACTCAAACAATAGGTAATTATAAGAAGTTAGACCCAGAAGGTAAACCACCTCTAACGGGCACAGTTTAGGACACTAAGAGTTATAATAAAGAACTTCTAAATCCTACATTACGAAGGCTATGGAAGACTAAAAGGAAAATGTAGGTGTCAGAGGTTGAGGAAAACTAATATATTTCATTTTGATAAAGAGGAAGATATGCAATATATCTTAGAGGGAAAGCCTTGGCTTTTTTATTGTAATTTGGTCCTACTTGAATAACTGAAATTTCCAGAAGGACCTGCTGATGTAGAATTATACAAAGCCCATTTTTGGATCCACATTACAGATATCCTTTATCTAGTAGACAGAGAAGGTAGGAATCCTTGTTAGTAAATCTTTTGATAGAGGTTTTGAGATTACTATTAAAGGGAGAAACCTAAGACTTAAGGTAGAACTAGACTTCATAAGATCCTTAAGAAGGGAATATTTATATAAGGTGATTTGTTCAAAAAAAGAGGGTTTTTTTCTTGTACAAAAAATTCGCAACCTTTTCTATTCTTGTGGTTGAAAGGGTCAAGATTTTTTTTTTTTTTTTTTTGAAGAAAGGAAATACTCTATCCTTACTCTCTCTCAATATGAAAAGGGTTAGAGATAAAGTAATCTAAGCAATTCATTGCGAAAATATTATCTGTGCAGATTTTCCCAACAATAGTTTGGGGTGGGGTAACCCCACCATGCCTGGTGGTTCACACGAGAGCTCAAAATTAAATCGGCTAAGGAATGAGCAACAACATTTTCTTGTTTTAATACATGATGGACCAAAAAAGATAAGTTCCCACTAAGTATGGTCCTGATTTCTGAAATTATCAAACCCAATGGGGAAGTAATGGTTTCAATATTGGACAGAAAATTACACACTGCTTGGAGTACATAAAGGTTGGGAAGAACATCTCAGAAGTAGATCTACCATACAACAGTCAGCTGAGGGCAGAGTTTAATATCATAGGTCAGAGAGGAGTTAAAAGGCAAGAGAATAAAGTTGAAGTAGTGATTATATGGATAACAAGGAAGATTCAAAAGGTAAGGATGATAACTCCTATTCTTAGTTGATCATAAGGCAGTAGGATTCATAAAAGGCAATTATTCCCAAGAGAGGGATAATGATGAAGTCGGGGACAACAGAAGATTGGTCTTGGGAAAGCTAAAGGAAAATCACAGCCTTTATAGTCACAATCAAACAGAAAAAAGCAAAGGGCAGTAGGAAGGTTTAACTAATGGGGAGTATACTGAAGAAGGAAAGAGAATAAGAACAATTATGGGTTCTAGGGAGGATCACAATCTGAACTTGAATACAATTTAGAGAAAAAAGAAAGAATATGGGTGATAAAGGGAATTTGACCAGGAGGTATTGAATAGTATTGAATCTGTCACCTTTGGAGGGGAAAACCTATGTGTAATTCAAAGAAAGAAGAAGAAACAACGAGAGAGGAGAGAAGAAAGTAAAGGAAAATCAGCTTAAACAAACCTGAGGATAAATTCATGTATACAAACAGACGTAGTCTTTCTTATGAGAGATATGAAGACACCAATATGTTACAAAGGGAGACTAGGGGAGTGGAGCAGCGTGAGCAATCTCACGATTTCAGAAATGTTTGGAATAAAATTAAGATGAGTAGAGGGACAGAAAAGGAAGAGGCAACAAGGTATCAGCAGGGGACAAGTTTGCGGTGTAATTTCATGTCATGGCCACAATATACAGGGACTGAAAAGTGGATGATGATTGTTAGACAAGGTGAGAAGGAGGCGAGAAGTAGTAAAGTAACTATCTAACAAATATGTCATCTCAGTGAAAAAAAAAAGAGGACTGGAGTGGTGGTAGGATAATCTATGGAACTATAAGGAGAAAGCGAAGGAAACAGTCGAAAGAACTCAAAAAACAATTCAAAGACAATGAACCTGGAATGGTGGAGGCTGAGAGTCTCTCTCAACTCCACCAAGAATTGATGCCTCTATTAGCTTAAAATTGTCATGGGCTAGAGAACCAACAAACAATTCAAAGTCTTCTTAACCTGATCAAGAGAAAAGCTCTTATTCCTCCTAATAGAAACTAAAAGAAGGACAAGAGAGATGGATTGGACAAGAAGGAAGATAAAGATAAATTTTGATTCTTGCTTCTCAATGGATTTTCAAGATAGAAGTAGTTTAGCTCTCCTATGGCATAAGGATATTGATGTGAGTATCAAATCATTCTCCACATTGATGATTGAAATGTGGAGGAAAATAGTAAGGAGTGGCGGCTTACACGTTTCTATGGTAATCTTGAAGCTTATAAAAGGATCAAGTCTTGGAACCTTTTAATATTTTTGAAGAATTTGTCTAACCTCCCTTGGGTGGTTATAGGTGATTTTAATTAAGTAGTGGAAAATTCTAAAGTAGTTAGTAAAAATAAGATATCAAAGATATAGATGGATAGGGTTTTTTTTTTTTTTTTTTGATGGAAAGATGGATAGGTTTTTAGAGGTAATTGATAACAGCAATCTAAAACATGTTGCCTTTGTTGGAGCTCTGATGACTTTGAGAAACAATAGACATGACAGTGATAGGGTCAAAGTAAAACCCGATAGATGTTCGGCTATGATTGAATGTCTGTCAATCTTCCCTTATGCTCAAGTCCATCACTATCAGACTGCAATCTCAGATCATTTACCACAACTTTTAATTTCAGATGTTAGAGAAAATGTCAAAAACAATGGGTGACACTTCATATGTGAATTTCTTTTTTGTCCAAGTACAAGGAGGCAAATGATATTATTAAAAATATTTAGTCCACAAGTGGAAATTTTGTTCAACCTGGGTTTAGTAATGTTGTGGAAAAGCTGTATAGATGTGGTGTGGAACTTACAGCTTGGAACAAGAGATGCAAAGGCAACATAACAAAGAAGATACAAGAGCACCAGAACCGGCTTCAACAACTAAGATAATTAGTTGCTTCCGATAGTAGAGATGAGAAAATTAAGGAATAAGAAGTAATTAATATTACTTTTTTCATTCCTAGTGTAATTTCCTACAACTCGATAAACGATAGTTCTTTTTCATTCAATCTCATCACATCATCCCCATCCTACTCTACCATGTATCCCTTATTGAACTTATTAAGTGGCAATCTAAGGTAAAACATAATCTATCCCACTTCCATGAAACTTTTTTTCTATGTAACTCTCTCTGTTCTTAATATCTTGATGAGAATGAAAATTTCACTCTATATATTGCATTTAGCATCATTTACGGTATAGTGAAAATTCTTTTATTTGTTTAATATTGTTGCGCAAAGACCCTATTAAAAAATAAGGTAATAAAAAATATTTTAATGTTAAATATTAATTTTAAAGTTATATTTTCAATATCTAAATTATCTAAAATATCATTTCTATATGTATAATGATTCTATAAAATATTACGATATTCTAATACATATATAAATGGATCTAAACGTTTTTTGTAATTTACATATGAATATATATTTTTCAACAAACGTAGCCCATAAACATACTGGATCAAGATTAAATTTAATCTCCTAGATAAACAAATATTGTTACATACAATGAATTGATTGGATTTTCAAGAAAGAATTAAAATTTTAAAAATTGATAGGGTTATATAACTCCACTTCTAAATTCTTTTCTAACATAATACCTTCATTTAAATTCTTTTCTAAATATTAACTTTATATCCTCCATTTAAAAATCCCCAACAGCTATAGACACAAAACGTGGAAAACCTATATTAATTTATGCATTCTGAATCCTTAAAAGATGAATCTAGAATTACTGCATGTCTCAAGGAGATGCCAATTCAAGCATCCAGTCCCATGACATTTTCTTCGTCTTCATCATGAATAAAGAGTTGTTAAATGTAGCATGTCTTCAGGAGGTCTTACATCCCCCATAAAAGAGAATCGATTCCTGAGTTTTGGTAAAATGTCGGAGGAGGCATTACGGCGTGACAGATGAATTTCGATTTTAAAAAGAATTTCGAAATTCGCTAGCATGCACGCATGGCAGAGTGCACATCATGGGATAAGATGGCAAGATTTTTTCAGTGTCCATTCATTGGTTGGAGGAAATTCTCAGGTAATTATGTACTCCCGATCCAGAGCGTGACTCGAATTTGGCAGGAAGGAAATCAAAATAGCCAAGGGAGGATTTTCTAGTTTCTACACTACCCAAATTACTATGTATGAAAATTCGAGGTCTACTCCACCAATTTTTTACTCAGAAGGCATTTTGGGACTTACATTTACTTACTTTCTATCCACAGACGGAGGAGTCTACATTTAAAAAGACACGTCCCCATCGAATTTCCATCCAAATCCAATCGGCTTACTCTCTCTCTCTCTCTCTCTCTCTCTCTCTCTCTCTCGCTCGGAGCTTCTTCTTTTTTCACTTTTTCTCCAACTCATGGTATAGTTTTGGATTGTTGGGATCTACCTGAAATTCTTCTCAAATTCAATGGCTACGGAGACCGCAGCATCAGTTTCCAATAACAGAACTTCTCAAAATTCCCAGTTGGAAGACAATCGGATGCGTCTCCGCGATGCCTCCTTTTCATCTTACCTTGCCAGAGATGAAGACAATTTCATTGCAACCCCAACTTCAGCTGTGATCGCTACCATAGAACCTCTCCACCAATTGAGTTTCGGAAGAAAGAATCAGCAAGACGGCGAAATCAGCATCTTCAGCGCAGAAAAATACTTCGAGGGAGGAAGGACTGACGAGGGCACGGTGAGTTCGAACAGGGGAATGAAGGCAGAGAAGCAGAAAGTGGGTAGAAGCGACCAGCTCAGAGCAAAAGCATTTAAACAGTCGCCAGCTCCTCCTAGTTTTTGTCCGGAGGTGATGAGCGGGAATAGCCAAACTGCATTGCTGCAGAAAGACCCAACTACAAATTGGCAGAAACAGAGCGCCAGCAGAAGAATTTTCAGCTCCTTTGCCTGCAATCCTTGCTCTCGGAGGAAATCTGTTAATGTCAACGAACAGGCTACGGAAAGCAGAAACTCAACCCATTTGAAGAGTAGCAAGGCTGTCGATTTCCAACAGCCTCTTTGTCAAGAGATAGCCACCAATGATATCCTCGTATGCCGGAATCCGGCCAACCAAGCAACGAGTCAGTTGCCGAAAAATATGACACTTAGAAGGCAGTTTGAAGCGGAGGAAAAGGCAGGGATCCCACCTTCACCGCCGTCGTTGGCAGTGTTTGGCTTCCGTTTCCTAGGCAAAGACAGCAGCCATTCACCTCTCCGAAGCCTGACGATGCTAACCGCAGATGCTGGCAGGAAGCTTAATGAGGAGATTGCAGAATGCAGTGTTGGGCAGAGTGGGAGAGTCGAAGAGGTAGATGATCTTGGGAGTGATTCAAGCTCAGACTTGTTTGAGATTGAGAGCTTAACCAGCAAGGCCTACCCAATTTCCAGCCGGCGGCGGTCGGATGATCTGTCTAGTTGTGCGGCGAGCACAGAGCAGAGTTCGATGGCAGCATCAGATCATCATGATAGATGGAAGCAGAGAAAGAACGCAGAAAGCCAGACGAGATTCGCAGCCGCTGCTGCCACCGCCACATGCAAGAGCTCCACCACAAAGATTTCCATGGTGAAGGAGGCGCAACAGAGGCGCCGGCAAAATTCCTTTCTGGGCTGCAAGGGAAGCAACTCGGTGGAGGTGTCGGCAGCGGCGGCAGGGGCCGATGCTTACTACAACAGGCGATTCCAGTCAGATTTTGAATCCATGCATGCTCAGCGTGTTCTTGCAACTAGCACATCGAGTGCTCTGTTCATTCACGGATGAAATACTGTTTAAGAATGTATTCTCTTTTGCTTACGAATAAAAATTAGTGATTAATCATGATTAATACCTGGGTTTTGGCGTCTGTGATTTGGGTGCTACAAATGAGGAGTGGAGAAGCCTTTGCTAAAACTGTATGCTTTTAAGTTGTAAGAGCAAGTGCTATTTTCAATCAAATGTTTGATGTGTTTTAAATCAAGCCAGCCATGAGATGCAGACACAATCATTGGAATCTAGCACCAATGGTTAAACAAGCACCAATCAATTCAGTTTTAAACTGATTTGATTTGGGCAGCAAGCAAACAAGCAATGAGCACCCAATTCCCAATCAATTCAGTTTCTTCTTGCCATGCATATTTCTAATTGCAAGGCAGATCTGATGATCATACCGGATATATACAGCAGCACATCTTCAGATGTTTATGGAGCAATCGATTACTGCATTGGTTCTTCCCCAGGTGACAAAGGCTTAGTATTTCCTTGTGAGAAAGGCAGAGCATCAGCCAAGGGCAAAACAGGCCTAACGAATTGAATTAGTGGAATCCCATAATTAGCCCAACTTGATGATTGATCAAAATTCAATCGGATCGTTATATCCAAGCGTGAAACTATAACCATAATAACGAATATGACCACAGTTTTCTCTTTTTTCCAATTAAAATAATTCCTTTAGTTGTGCACCAACAGATTTTAAATATATATATGTATAATTTACCAAGCTACACTTGCCATACCAAAACTCATTCCCCTCCACCTCTCATAGCATAACAAATAACTCAATACTCGTATAAGCATGAAGCCTCCATACTTACCTTTTTTAATTGTAAAATATTTTTAAAAAATCGAAGTCATTTATCACTTTTATCCATGTGAATTTATTTATGATCTCAAAAACTATATACACTGAAAACTTTCGTATACTATATTTACAATATATATTTTTCAAAATCTTTACTAATTAGATACTCACTCTCGAAAGATACTATTTTTTATAAGATTAAGTTTCCAATAAAAATTCCCTTTAGTAGCATGATAAAACAAGATGTATTAAACATGATCTATGGTTTAAATTTTAAAAATTACATTTTATGATAAAATATGGATATTTTTATGTTTACACAAGTATTGGATTATTCCTTTATCAAAAAATATTAAATTACTCCATATGTAAATATTAAATGTTTACTTCAACTGCGCCAACTGCCTCTAAAAATTTGTCCGTAATCTTATCTTCGGTCTACATTAGTGATTAAATTAAAATCTTATCCATTCATTTTATTAGCATTACTCATTTTAATATTGTAAAAAATTATTTTATGAATTTCTTGGTAGGTTGTTTATCTAAAATTGCTTAGATCCATTGTTAAGTGCATTAGAATATAACCATGATATATGAAATTATTTATTCGCATAGGAATAATAGTTTGGATAGTTTATACTTTGAATATTCAGTTTTAAAATTGATTTAGAAATTAAATCATTTTATTACATTTAGACTTCCATTGATACAAGGTAAAAAATGCAAATTTTCAAAAAGTAATAAAGCGATATGATATAATAATCATTAAAAATAAAATAAATAGTGCAATCGTATAAAATTATGTAATAGAATATAAATGCAATGATAAAAAGTAAGGCAGTTATTAGTTGAGATAAAATATTGTGTCAAAATGTGTGAACAAAGGAGTGAGAAATTTTTTATCATTTACCATATGAAGCCTCAAGGTCCCTTCATTAACAAGAAAAAGGAAAAAATTCTCCTAATTTTCTATACCTTTTTATGTCATGTGACATCTTAATTAATTATTTAACTTCCCTATTTTTCTATTTTATCTTTATATTCCAGATATTATTACATTTTCATAAAATTACTCAATTCATTTTTTCTTTATTCTCTTTGCACCTAAATATTATCTCAATCATATCACATAGCTGTTTTAATTTTTCAAAACTTTTTCCTATAATTTCCCCTTTTTCCTACCATTGATCCTTTTATAAAATTTTCATATAAGACCTATGCACATCTTTGATTTAGATGAACCTTAATTTCCTAAATAGATAAATTATTTTAAAGTGATTGGGATGATCAAATTTTAAATCATCATAAAGGTAGGCTCAAAACTGGAGCGCACAGTTAAATCTTTAATAATATCTGTACAATTAAAGTATTTGTAGTGTAAATTGATGCATTTGATATTTCGTGCAGTAACTTTTCACTACTTATTATATGCAAGAATTTTTACAAAACAATGATGCATGCAGTCAAAAGCTTTGGCTTCTACGTAAGCAACTAGATACCCACTTGTTAATTGCACAATTATTTGCAAGCAAAATTTATATTATATAAGTCAAAATACAAACCTCATGTAAGAACACTTGACGCGGGTAAGATGGCTTCAGCAAAAAAAAAAATATAGATATCTTACCTATAAGAGTTTTGCAAAGGGGAAAGGGAAAATTTTGATCCTTAGCTAGTGTAATTTATGGTATTTTTTTATAATAAAAAGTTTTCAAATTAAAACTTTTTTAATCTAAAATTTCTTATTCGTTATAATTATCCTATATTTTATTTATTTCTTCATATTTTTTTATAGAATTTTCCTACTTTTTAATTATTTTTATACAACTAACTTACCTATTTTAATTTTATTCTCTTTATTCTTCGCCATTACTCTTATTATATCACAACATTTTTTATCAATTCAAATACTTTTACATCAAAAACTTATCATCCAAAATTCTTGTCACTATCAAACACACCCTAACATTATTAATTATAATTTTTAATATCCATATGGGGGTACAGCTAACGAAAGCAGAGATAAGTTTATAGTACATATTCAAATAAGAGCAGCATTCACTGGAAACGGATCCACACTTAGGTAAATGTAAAGAAATGTATGATCATATTTTTATATATAGTTATAATATATAGTCATATTTGTAAATGACACTGTTAAAATCGTTTATTTAGATATGAGATTTTTTTTCCATGGAATCGATTGCAACTGATACCCCTTTGGCTTTAATTTGCATTGTTTATTATATTTTTACTTTCAATTTCCAAACTACGCAACACTAGAATCCAACTAACCAGACATGCATTTGCTCTATCTTTCAATGAACAAGTGTTACATGGATAAATCATTGATTATACATGTCGGGGATATTCGTAGTACCAATCTCTCATATCATCGTATATACGAGTAGGATAGGTCACCATCATGGAAAATTAAATTGAAAGAAATATATAAGGGCTGCTGGAATTTAGGGAATAGAAGGAAGGAGAGTAAAAATACGGGGAGAATAACTGCTTGTTAATACAATGGAGTGGATATACCATGGATCAAGGAGCTATGCTCCTTTTATATTTTCCTACTTTCCTATTGTCGGTTAAGGCACATATATGTAGCTGTTTTTGCTGAGATTTTCAGCCAAAATTTTTTACTTTAAACCGCCAGCTACTACTGAATTATCTTGACATTCACCCACTTAATAGTTTTTTTCATGCAATCAGGTTAACGTCCACTTTTTCATGCTACCGACATCAACTTAGGTCCATGCAACTTGCATGGTTTTTTACTATCCATTGCCGACTAATTCTCTAGATATCATGTTTTTCTAGAGTACTGTATTTTAACGCTCCCCATTAATCTAAAAAAATCTATTACACCAAGTTGTTATTTGAATTGTAAAATTTCTATCCAAATAACTTTAGTGAAGCTGTCTGAAAATTGTTCATTTCTTCTTCGAAATTGTAGTTGAACCTAGTCTTTCTTCACGAGCTCTCAAATGAAGTGAGAACGAATATTGATGTACTTCGTTCGACCGTGGAAGACCGGATTCTTGGTGATAGCTATGGATGATATATTATCACAATAAATTCTTGTAGGAGATTTCATCTCATAGTATAGATCTTATAAAATTCTTCTTAGTCATATAGCTTTATATGTTGCTCCTATTGTTACTATATATTCTACTTCAACCATAGATAGTGTTAAAATATTCGACTTCTTTAACAACCATGGGATGATATTTTATCTGATAGAAAATACATAACCACTTATACTTTTCTTATTGTCTATACAATCGGTCCAATCACTATCTTTCTAACTGGTTAAGTTGAAATCTTTTTCTAACTTATGTAAGATACCATGACTCTTTGTTCTTTGGATATATCTTAAACTTCTCTTGGTGGCTGCAAAATCAAGCATGCTTGACTTTGACATTTACCTAGAAACAATGCTGACAGCATTAACAACGTCTGGTATAGTGTTAGTTCGATAAATCGGTTATCCCATTAAGTTGTAGTAGATCATCTCATCCACCTTCTCCTTTCCATCATCTTTTGATAATTTTTCATTCATGGCTATTCGTGTGGCCATGGGCTTGCAATTTTGTCATGCTCTTTTTTTTAATATATCATCTACATGCTATTCTTGGGAAATAAATATTTGACCTAGATATTGCTTTGTGTGTATACTGAGAAAATATTTCATGATACCAACATCTATCATCTTGTATTCTTGCATAATAGCTTTCTTGAAATTCTCAACCATCTACGGATTGGTGCCAATATATATTTAATCATATATATTGGCATAAAATAAGAAAATCTCGAGCTTCTTGTGAATTTACATAGAGCAACGGCTCAATTGGCCTTCTAATAAAGTCATGCTGAAGAAGATAATTATCAAAATTGTTATTCCAAGTTCTAGGAGCTTGCTTTAAGCTGGATAACGTCTAGTGCAACTTATATATTTTATCTTCTTGGCCTTTGATTAAATAATCTTTTGATTGCTCAAAATATATTTCTTCTTTAATTTCTTTAGTGAAAAAAGCTGATTTGACATCCAGCTAAAAAACTTGTTAGTTTTAACTATGTGGCAAGAGCAAACACAACTTTAATAGTTTGCATATGGATAATTGGAGGAAATGTTTATATGTAAATGATTGCACGCAACTATGAATAGCCTTTGGCAACCAGCTTGGCTTTATATTTTGGATCGAATCATCTTCATTGTATTTAGTTTTGTAAACTCATTTCAATTCAATAATCTCCTTTTCTTTTAGTTTGTTAACTAGCATCTAAGTTTGATTTTCCTTAATTATTTTCATTCATAACATTAATCCAATGCTTTTTTCAGTATCTTAAAATTTTTGTAGCTCAAAAGCAAAGAACGTCACATCATAATTCTAATAAATATCTTTCAAGGATTGTCACTTCCTCGAAGGAGAGTAGCCTGGAGATGAAGTGATGAAGTACTAGGGCTTGAATCAGCCTTTAGAGATGTTGTTGGAGAGCATGGGCCTTGATTATTTTTCTTCTCATCTTCTTAGTTTAGTTATGACCCTGCATTTTCAGGCTCATTCCGTGACCAAGATTTTATTTTATTAAGATTCCACTCCCTCTTGTAGATTGTTAATGCAAAATGCAAACATCTTCTTCTGGGTATCCAACAACATACTAAAAATCATCAAAGAACAGCTTGCTATCAACTATCAATCAACCCATAAATAAGCCCATCAAGCAGAAGAAGTGGACATTCAACATAAAGTTTTATGCGATGGCTAACCAATATGGTAATGATTAAACAATTTAATAATAAATATAGAATACATATCAACTTCATTTTAAGGCATACTTAAAGGATAGCTACCCACTCCTTGACATCAACTAATTGGTTGACTTAATGGCTTGTATAAGTTCTTGTGCTTCATGGACGCTTTTTTTAGATATCATCAAATCCACTTGAATGAGAAGGATCAAGAGAAAACTATGTTAATCATAGATGCTGACATATTTTGTTACGCAATGATATTATAAGATCATGAAAATTTAGAATTCATGTACCAACAATTGGTTCATATAGTCTTAGCAAATCAAATAGATCACAACATAAAATTATATATGGAATTTTGGTAGTTAAGAGTTGCAAGATTATGGACCATTACTAGGATTTGTATTAGATTCTTCAATCCTTTTATAAACACTAAACAAAATTGAATCCCTTGAAGTGTGCTTTTGACATCACTTCAAGCAAGCTCCTAAATTTCCTCATCTTAAAGAAAAGAATTAAGGCCAACGTAAAAAGGATAACAACCATTAAAAGATGAAGTTACCAAGGACAATTAAGGAGGTCCATAGGCTAATGGGGAGATTATAGCTATTTTTTAAAAGTCACAAAAAAAATCTTCCTTTTTCACAAACATAAGAGGATCCACTTGGACTACTCCGCCTATGTCAAATCCAATAATTCAAATTGCATTCTTGCAACTCATGTAACACTTCACAAATTTGCTCACATTAACTATTCCCTTCAAAAGAGAGCCCATGTACTTATGCATGTCTACCACACTAGAAGATATAGTATTTTTCCTACTATAAAAGGAGTCTATAGGCAACAGAAGTTAGGTACTCTACTACAGAAAAAATGGCCTTTGCATTATTAATCAAATCAAGATGGTTTAGACCCTACTTTCAAGTACTTTATCAAGACATACACTTAAAGTAAGTACTTTAGAAGTTAAAAATATCAGTGGTCAAAATGGATAGTGAAGTTTAGTTAATATGGAATTTAGCTTGTTTTGAGTACCATAGTCAAAGGCTAGACCTTGATAGACTTTATTATCAAATGTGTATCTCCTCAACATAGACACACATGCATGTTGCCACTTAGCTAGACCCCACATCAAAGTGCAAATATGTCAATCCTCTTTCTGGAGTCATCAAGGGAAACCACTGACACTCATTGGAGGCTATATGTGGATAATTCCTTGGCATTCTTTAAAGGAGGAATCAGAATTATGGTCATGAACTAAGAAGGAAATATTAGTGTCTGTTTTAAGTTCAAGTTTTTCACCTCCAAGAACAAGTTTCCATGCACATCCTCCAACTCTCATCCTAGGGTCATCAACGAAGAAGGAAATATTAGTGAGCCTGTTTTAAGTTCAAGTTTTTCACCTCCAAGAACAAGTTTCCATGCACATCCTCCAACTCTCATCCTTCTTTGGTGTGGATAAAGTTGCAACCACACATGGACTCGTACTCTCTTAAATGTACCCCTTTCCCAGCAACTGTTCTACTTTCTCCTCAAAAATCTTACTCTCCTTGGGGCTCATCCTATAATGCGCTAAGTTTGGGAAGCTCGCACCAAGAATCAGATCAATATGGTGTTCCATGTCTCTCAAGGGAGGCAACCCATTAGGAAAACCATCTGGCATCAATTCCTTGAATTCACTAGCAATAGTTTCACTACATTAGGGTGTCCGATGTGGCCTTCTTCACCGGCCAACTCTAGTTTTACAATTGGGGCATGTACTCTCTTTAATTTCTTATTGTCTGCTTCAATGTTAGGCTCTAAATGAGTAAGTATAAAGAAAATGTACCCCTCACTTTAGAAAGTTTGGATCAAGATCTTGTATGAGCCATACTTTCTCGGTTGCAACTTGCTGTAATAAAGGGTTGAAAATGACTAAAATTTGAAATTTTAAAAAAATATAAATCTATGAAGTTGGCAAAACTTGATATATAATTAAATAATTAGAGGCTAACAGTTAAATAAAAAATAAATTTACACCCGGGTGCACTGGACTCTATACCCTGAGTGTATACATGGGGAACCCACCACATCGTTCTGACATTTTTATTTTTATTTATTTTTTTATTTTTTATTTTTTTTTTTTGTCTTCAGGTATAGTGCCAAAGCTGGGCATGCCCAATGCCAGATACCATCAATACTCAATTTAAAACATTTTAATGGTCGAACGAATCAATCTGGCTGAATTTCTTGTTTTTGATATTCTCAAATAGTATACTGGATTATTTAGATTAATTAGTTAAGTGGTCAGTGATAATCTGCAGCCCAGATTTCATGAATGGGTGCCTAAACAATCAATCTGATCCATTGAATTGAACCAAACAAAAATATCTGGATCTGCAAGGATCGGTCGCTATCCATCAGTTAGTGGGGCAGTCCACTTGCTTTAAATTTAAGACATAAGGGGATCCACCCCCTAATCCTCAACGACTTCACCTTCCTAATTAATTAATAAATAAAAGTTGTAACATGAAGTCCCGGAAGCAGGAAAGCATCATGCTTGATTCCTTCTCGTTCAGCAAATTTCTTTCCATTTTCTGTATGTTCCAAAGATATGTGTGCATCTGTAATGAAATAGCCTGTCTAATATGTGGGTTTTTCGCATTTGTACTCCACAGTTTGGACAAAATAGCAAGTCTATCCCTTAATTCTACAAAATTGTAAAAATTCCTGCAATGCCTACGTAAAGTTGCAAGTGTATCATTTCCATTAAGTTTTCGCACCAGTTAAATTTCCCAATAAAATGTCAAAAAGGCCCCTTGTTAATATGTATTATAATAAAAGTTTATTGGGCTCCCATCGGTAACCCCTCTGTTTTTAGCATATGGATGATTGATAAAAAATTTACTTCTTCTATTATATTTAAAATTATTTATTGAGTTAATAGACTAAGTTTTATTAAAATCAAAGATGCATGTGTAAATTTTTAAAAAATTCTTAGATCCATGCACTTATGCGGTAAAATATAACAATACTTTATTGAATTATTTAACCACGTAAAATTTATATTTAGATGATTTAGATGTTAAAAATACATTAAACCATTATATTATTTTGATTTTACATATTTTTACGTGGACATCATACACAATGATACTAGAAAATAAGGGTGAGTTTGGCAATTTGCAAAAGTTGTCAAGTTAAAAATTTTCAATCTAAAACTTGTTACTTTCCATAACTACTCCTTTTTAAATTATTTTTTACATATCTTTCTCTATAACAACCCTACTTTTCAATCACTTCTACACAACTACCAATATAACTAACCTATTTATTTTAAATTTATTCTCTTTACTCTCATCATTACCCCCTACAATATCACATCATTTTTTACTAATTTAATAACTTTTACATAAAAAACTTTTCATCAAAAATTTTATAATTTTCCAAACATACCCTAAAAAGGGTTTCTATGATAATAAAAATGATATTAAATATAATGAATGAAGTAAATTTTCTAACAATCGTTAAAGGTGTAAAAATAGATTGTGTTACGTAAAAAAGAAGTTTCATAAAAGTATAGCCCAAGTGTATTATTTATAATCATTATTTTTATTGTAATTTTGTAGAAATTACAAATAATAAATATATCATAGAAAGAATAGTGCCTAAAAGTAAATTTTTTTATAAAAGGCCCTTGATAATTTATATTATAAGAGAATTTATATTTGTAACCACTATTTTCATTGTAATTGTTGAAAACTATTGCAAATAAAAATATAACAAAAAATCCTTATAAATGAATATTTTAATAATAAAATAATATTATTAAGGATTATGATATTATAAAATATTACTTTAAACATACTTAGCTAAGTGAGAACATCTTATATTTTTTATTTTCACTTTTATGTGAGCCCAAATATATTTGGTTTGTATACTTTTGAATTCTTATATTTCTATAAAATTTTAAAAATAACAAATTTTACCATTTTTCATTTGCAAGAGAGTATGAGATGGATGACTACTTTTGATTTTTGAAATTTTGTAAAAGAATATATAAAAAATTTCAAAAATGTTAAAACTTAGTATAAACAAAATACACTTGAGCCCGCGTAAAAGTGAAGAAAAAATATAAATATACGAGAAATGATTCTATTAGCTTGGTCTAAGTAAATATCTCGCTTAACCCTTATGCTTGTTTATCTAAGTGTATTTAATATATGAACTCAGTTTTACCATTTTTGAATACATATATGTATTTTTTTATATTTTTAAAAATATCAAAAATACATATACACATATCTAAAAATAGTAAAACTCATTTATATGTTAAATACAATTAAATAAACAAGTGTATAAAGAAAAAGTAAAAAAAGTACTTTAAGTGGACTTTTTGATGTGGGTTAAATGAGACATTTGTTTTGTCTAGACTAACAACATCACTTATCAATATAAAATACATGAAGTTGTTATTTAGCTAAGTGACAACCAATTGTATAGTATCATAATCTTAACGTTAATAATTAATTTATTATTAACAAGCGCATTTTCTTCATTTCATCAAAAAATTTAAATGCGGTAAATGAAACTTGAACCTAAGGGACACTTGCAATTCATACAAACGTGACAGAGTAATTTGTAATTTTGTGAACTTATGCGCACGCAGTTCTGAGCAGACCCATGTAGGTGCCGATGACAGACCCCGTAATATAATCTCTACCTTCAATAAATACGCCTTATGCTTAGTTTTCTAGGTTGATATTTTGGAAGGAGACGCTGGACAAAGGGAATGTTTTTGGCGACCAAAGCAGACCTCCAATGAATTTTATCGCCACCTTCCACCTAAGATGGGCTCGGGGCATGATTATCTTTCGCTTTCATTCCACCGAAATATATTTTTGGGTTTGAATGGTTAGAGCTCGTTAAGAAAGAAAGCGATATCAAAGTGTTTAGCTTAAGAAAGAAAAATAGGATTATATTCACAATTTAATAACGATTGAAAGATAAAATAACATCAGTGATAAGGATAAAAATAATGCTGAAAAAATTGTCGGCATAGTGCTTTTTGGTTTAGCGGAAAATATGATGTAGAGGATCGGAGGAAGATAAGAAGGGGCTGTTGAGACTACAAGTATACAATCCCCTTCTGGCATCAATGAAATGAATGTATGTTTGTGCTCGTTTCTTTTCCAAAAGAAAAAGAAAAAGAATTTATGAAGGATGTTCATGAACCATTCTTATTGCCCCTTCTTACAAAGGGAGAGAAATAACAAGTCTTTCTGTGCAGTTTGCATGCATGCATTGTGAGACTCCACGTGCTGCTATTCTTTTGCTTTTAACCTTGTACGAGTGCATATAAGCAACAGACAATCTGTTTTCAGTTAGCCCATATGACAAAAAACAATATAGATAAGAATTAGAAGGTTTGAAAGGCAATTAAAGCAGCAATCAGTAAGAGTCCACTACAGGCAAGAAAAGTTCAAGCATGCTGCAGTCTGCGGTTTGCATTTGGTGTATGAGAACTGAATACAGGAGGATTAGAAGAGACGGACAAAGGAAGAGAGGCTTACTTTCAGAGAGGGCCCCCTGTTGACGGGGATAGAGAGGAATGCATGTGCAGGAAAGGCAAGGATACATGAGCTATAAATGCAGCGAAAGTGAAGGAGAGAGCCAATGGCATGAGAATGAAAAGGTGGTGCGGAAGTTTTAAGAATGAAAAGAGGAAAGTGGCCAATGGGTGCTGGTGAAACCAGGACCAGCCAACTGGCGACAATGACCAAGAAAATGCGATCTGCGCGTCTGCATCACCAGCAGTGACATGAGTGTGAGAGGTCAGTGAGGCTCATTTGGAAAAGATGGCCACCAACATTCATGCATGCATGATAACGGCAGTAATGTTAGTTAAGAAAACTTGATATTGAAGGACAACAAGATATAGACTAATTGATAAAGAAAATTATTTTCAAAAAAGAAAAAAGTAACTAAAAGGAAGAGAGAAAGTGTCATAAAAAAGAAAGGAGCAGAAAGGCAGCAAGATCTTTACTGTGTAAAGAAACGTAAAGACTTATCAGTTATTAAGCTGAATTCAAGATTAGGAGTTGGGTCTACTTAATTAACAAGGTTATCAAAAGCAGAAAGAGAAGAAATTACTGTCAGAAGCCTGTGATGGTCTCAGGTATTTTTGTTTGTCCAGAAGCCAGAAGACCATTGCAAGTCCATGGCTGTTGTTTTTCTGAAGATGGTCATGCATGATGAAGCCATGAAAACGATCGGCTGTTGAGTGGCCTCTGCTTTTTCTTTTCTCTTTCTTTTTTTGAAATGTATGTAGTCACAATTCATTTGGAAGGTCAAATGAGAGTGCCAAAAAATGCAATGAAGATGAGCAAAGGAGAAAAGGTCAATCTAACCTGTTCAACTAATGCCAATCAAGAAAATCATGTTCAGCCCTGTTTAAGGTAATTGAGGTGTTTTATACAAAATCTCTTAATAAAGTTAGTCAGCTGGATATTTCAAGATGGTTGCAAAGACAATAACTCCTAGCACTGAGCCAAGGTCTAAATCATGCAATTGCAATTGCCGCAGGGGACCATTTCCAGCCATAATAGCTCCAGCCTTTGCCTTTCACTTTCACTTTTTGCCCCCTTCTCTTATTTTTAAGTATGACGAACTATGACAGCTAAACATACGTGAGAAAAAGGGAGGGAAGAGTTTCCGTTTCAAATTCTTTTACTGCCATAGTGTTTCGCTTCACAATTCTCCAAAAATCTTAAGCTTCAGCACATGACATTTCTTTAAAATCTTCCCATAAGAACGTTGGATTCTTCCAAGACGCATCTAAACAGGACGGTTACATTATGCATGCTGCAGATACCACTTTTGTACTACAAGTTTCGGCCTGCTTGGTCCCGTTCGCAAAGGTAGGAGAAAAATGCAAAAGCAAAAAAGAAACAGGAAAGAAAAATCATGCTAGCAGTAATGAAAATAATATTAGTTTGAGGACAAAAACAAGTATGTATGGGTAAAAATCCTGTTATCCCGGCCCATTCATATTGTTTAAAACGAAAGTTTATGAAAATTTAGTTCCAGTGTCAAAATACCATATTTTATAATTTTAATTTTTGAATTTTAAAAATATACAGTTTTTGGTTAAAATTTTGTTAAATACTACAAAAACTATCGATTTTTAAAATTCAAATATATATACATACATCCACAATATATAAAATTTGATATGTAAATTAAATGTATTTGAACATATATTTTCATGAAAAAAAATTTTAAAAAACCTTTGGGCGGCGGGCTATCTACAAAATAATCTAAAATAAAAAAAATTGTATAAAAATTTTTTAAATAAGAGAAAATAATGTAATATAATAAAGGTAATAATGAGTAAAGAGAATAAAATTAAAATAGATAGATTAGATATATGGGTAATTGTGTAAATATGATATAGGCAATAATGAGCGGTAAAGAGAAAAAAATTAAAATAGATAAATTAGATATATGGGTAATTGTGTAAATATGATATAGACAATAATGAGCGGTAAAGAGAATAAAATTAAAATAAATTAGCTAAATGTATTGGTAGTGATGTAAAAATAATTTAAAACTTTAGATATATGTACAAAAAATATACATTCTAAAAGGCAGACTCATTTAAAAGTAAAATATAAATGTTAACAATTAAATTGTCAAATAGATATGGTTTGCACTTCAGAGTAACCGAGGCTTCCTAAAAAATTTTCTATGAGAACCTTTTACATATGGGTCTATTGTGACAAATATTGGGTGGGCCATTATCTTCTTAAAAATATATATTTATATTTAAATTATGTAAGTACTTAAATCTAACCACATATACATTAAAATGTTAAAATAATGTATTTAATCGTTTTACCAAGAAATAATATTTTGTGACGGTTTTTAGATTGTGCAACCTCTCTTAGATGATGAAGTAGGACAATTTCAATGTACGGATAATGAGACAAATGTCTAACTCAAATTGGAATCTTGAACCTTTCATCCTACACATCGTTAATTAACTTTCGTTAACTCCTTGGACATTAAAGCAATGACTATTTTAAATAGTTTAGATATTAAATTAGGAGCTTTAAAGTTAATTTATAATTAAATTATTTTATTATATTGATCTTATACATATATCTATCAAATGGGGTTATGAACATCATAAACTTATATGAAATTGACGGATTCTGATCCTATGCTCCCAGGAGCATCAATGCTCACAGGAGCATATACTTATTTTTTTATTTTTAAAATTTTTTTATAAGATTATTAATCTATGTATATTTAACCTACGTATTAATTTTTACCATTTTTGGAGTATTTTAGATATTTATTTTGGATTTTTGAAAATCAATGGCATGTTAGGTAATTTTAGTGACATTTTAGGTAATTTTAAATTACTAAAATGCCACTGATCTTTTAAAATCCGAAATAAATATCTAAAAATCTCCAAAAATGTTAAAAATTGATACGTATATTAAATAAATACACTTAAATTAACAAGTTCATGAAAAAAGTTTTAAAAAAATTTAAAAAATAAGTATATACACCCGAGAGCATAGGATCAGAATCCAAAATTCAATATGTTAAATAAACCAATGATTTTAGAGGTGTGTTACGCCCAAGTTTTTTTACGATGGACCAGAAAAACAGTGCATTTGGCACTTAAATATCTGCTTTAGTTTATTGACCCTCAGATATTTGACCGCAAAATTTTAAAAAAAATTTAACGTAAATAAAAGTGGTTGAGCTGTCCATCAGGAAAAGAAGAAAAAAAACAAAAAAGTCGTTGAGTTGCTTGGCTGGTCTGTGGTAGTTGTCGTTCTTCGGGCTCAATTGCGCCCAACACACCCAGGTAGATCCCACCTATGTCTTTTTCCCTGTGAAATTTAGTAGTTTCTTTTGTACTTTACTTTTAGTTTATTCTCGAAAATCAAAAGAAAATATTAAATAAATTAAAACATGTTAAATTTCACATATTTTTATCAGATATTTATATAAAATTCAAAAATTATTTTTTTCTAGGGGAATAGTTTAATTGTGGACGATCAATGCCCTTTATCACGATACTAATAATCATTTGTACGAAGGCTTTAGGCGGGTAGTATATAAATAGTCTGGCTTTTGTACATCCAAATATACTAATTAATTTTGTTACTTTCATTTAGTTCAATTATTTTCTTAATAATTTTATCAAATCTAATCCATTCAGTGTATTTAGCATCATTTGTTTTACTTAAATATTAAAAATTATATCAATTGGAGTTACGCGTAAGGTGCATCTCTGAGAAAGTATAAAATATGTGTACATATAAAAAAAACACGATACATATAATAAAGTTATATAATGTTATAAAATCTCATAAAATCATTGATTTGGATAGGATGAATAGTTTAGATGGTTTAAATATTAAATTGGGATCTTATGTCTCCTTATAATAAATAAATAAATAAATCTTTTTTAATGAATTTAAATTGAACCTTAAATATGTTTAATTTTGACCATAAAAAGGTATTGTTAATTTTGAGAATGATGCAAATTATAGATTAAGATAATTGTTTATATCTATATATAATGATGTGCAAAACATAAAAATTAGTTAGATCTATCCACTAAGTACACATGGATTACAATGTTATGATAATTTTTAGAACCATTTATCTACAATATGTTGAAGAATGTTTTAAAGAGTGTAGATGTTGAATTATTGTCTTTCAAATTGCCATATAAAAAAATTACGATGATCTTACAGTTCTATCATATCAAACCCATGCAAAAGCTTGACTTTTTTATTTATATGAAACTTGATGGAACTGTTGCATTTAAGACTAACCTTGATGATTATATACTGTCCATTATACTTTAATTTATTTCTTTAACTAGATAATAGAAAATTTTTCTCTTATAGCTGCAATATTTTATTAAATTCATTTTACATTTTCATCAAATACGCGTGCAAATACTTGATTTTTTATTTATATGAAACTTGATAGAATTTTTCCTTTTAGGACAGATCTTGAAGATTATATACTATCCATTATATTTTAAATTATTTTTTAACTAGATAACAAGAAAAATTTTCATACTGACATCATTATTGCTTTGATTTTACATTTTTATTATATCAAAAGCATACAAAATATTTTTTATTTTATGTTAGGATCCACCTTGATGATGATTTATTTTAAATTATTTCTTTAGCTAGATAATTGGACGATTCCTCTTATGCCCACAGTTTTATTAGGTTAGTTTTACGCTTTTATCAAATCAAACGATTGCAAGTTTTTGATTTTTTTTGTACTAAACTTGGTGAAACTTTTCCATTTAAGACCCACCTCGACGATTATATTCTATCCACAATATTTTAAATTATTTTTTTAACTAGATAACATGAAAATTTTAATTTCTCTTATACCACAACATTATTTGTTTGATTTTACACTTTTATCATATCAAAAGCATGCAAAATACTTAATTTTTTTATGAAAATTGATGGAATTATTTTTCATTGGGATTCACCTTGGTGATTATATATTTTACAATATATCTTAAACTATTTGTTTAACTAGATAACAGGAAAATTTCTCTTATGCGGATTACGTATTACGTTGATTTTATGCTTTTGTCAAATCATACGCATGCAAATACTTGATTTTTTTATTTACATGAAACTTGATGGAACTTTTTCTTGGTAGGAACCACTTGAATTGATCGAAAATAATATGATATAATTAGGGTAATAATAAAAAAATAAAGAAAATAAAATTAAAATAAATAGATTGATTTTATGGGTACTTGTGTTGCAATGATTAAAAAGTATGATAGTTATATAAAAAATATGATTAAATGATTAAAAATGTAATTATAAAGATTGAAAAATTTTAAATTAAAAAAATTTTATTTGAAAGAGTTTTAGAGTTTGCTAAATATGCCCTTACAGTACTCAAGAATCGAGATTGAAATATTGGGGCTGTATGGCATTTACGAAAACTCAATGAATTTTTTAGCTAGGAAAAAGGTCCTAAATTAATGCATGTCAAGGCCACGTGTTCATGTTGGGGCTAATGCTAGGGTTGTTTGGCACATTTTTTTTTTTAAGGATATGTTTGGGAATGGATAAAACTTTTGATGAAAAATTTTAGATAATAGAAGTTGTCAAATGATATGATATGATAGGAGTAATGATGAAGAATAAAGATGATAAAATTAAAATGGATAAGTTAATTATATGGGGTAATTGTGTAGAAATAATTGAAAAATATGATAGTTGTATAGGAAAATGTAAAAAAATAATTAAAAATTATGATAATTGTAGAAAGTGAAAAGTTTTAGATTGAAAAATTTTAACTTGCCTTTTTTCTCCATTGTAGAACATACCCTAAAGCGAAAAGTTCCATAAATGCATGCCTTAATGCATCCAAGGGAGGCAGCTATGGGATCCACAATCGTGAGAAGACAATTTTTTACATATACCCTCAAGCCTTGAAAAGTTTTAGCAATTTGGGAAAATTTTTAAATTGGGTTTGATTGGAGACAAAACTTTTAATGAAAAATTTTTTGAATAGAAATTGTGAAATTAATAAAAAATTATTTAATATAATAGGGGTAATGTTGAGGAATAAAAAGAATAAAGTTAAAATAGATAGGTTAGTTATATGAGTAGTTGTATAGAAATGATTGAAAAATAAGATGGTTTATATAGGAAAATGTGAAAAAATAAATAAATAGAATAATTATGGAGAGTAAAATATTTTAAATTGAAAAGTTTTCATTAATATTTTTTTGCCCCAAACACACCCACCATTGGTATAAAACTCCTACTCTCTTTTTTTTTGAATTTTTTTTTTTATAAAACACAACAAAATTTGAAGGGCAAAATTGTCTTTTCGCTTGGTTAGATAACGACTCCTTGACCGAGCATGGCACCTTAGGAATTTAGCCTAAAATGTTACAAATAGGAGAAGAGTTAACGAAATAATGTAGGTATATAAGAATTCCTTGAAAGTTATTAACATAAGAAAGAATTTTCTTTTAAAATATAACGGATAATGTATAATTATCAAGGTAGGTCCTAAATAACCAATGTCTATTAGTTTGTGTAATAAGGAGCTTAGTTCCCTTTAGATAAAGGTTTTGTTTCAATGTAACTGGATGAAATTTCAATCAGTCCAGCTATAAATTTTATTTTTTCTGTTTTTTCGAAAAAATTTTATGTAAAAACTTTTAATCTTAGTATATTTAATCTATAAATTAATTTCATTATTTTTGAAAATCTATATTTTTTATTTTTGAAAATCTATATTTTTTATTTTTAAAAATATGAGATTTTAGTGCTTTTTAAATGACTAGGATACCGCTATTTTCGGAAACTATATATATATATACACACATTTTCAAAAATGATAAAACTTAATACATATGTTAAAAAATATTAAAAATGAAATTTCTATTCATTGCATTAAAACCAAACCTTTATTTGAGGGGAACTAAGCTCCTTATCTCACAAACCAATAGACATTGGTTATTTCGTTAACTCTTCTCTTACCCCTACGGCGAAATTCCTAAGGTACCATGCTCGGTCAAGGACTCGTTCTCAAACCAAGTGAAAAGACAATTTTGCACTTCAGATTTCCTCGTAGAATTGTATTTAACGTGGCGGTCCTTTTCCAGCCGCGCATTCCAGGTGACGAATCCCTTTTCCAGAGCCTCCTTCCTGTTCTAGGGTCAACGAGGAAGCTGCCGTCCAGATCTGGTCTTTGGCAATGCCGTCTGATCTGCTGAGAGCGTGACAACTCGTCACGGTTAATATCTGCCTGTCGCTGCCACTTCTATGGCCGCTCTAACCCCTCCGTTGGATTCCCTTCATGGCTGCCTGGGACGGCTAGCCATGCCAATAAACAAAAGGGCTGTCCGTTCTCCCTTATTTCCAGCGACATTGACTTCGGCCATGGTGGATTTCGTACATCGACCAGAAGAGGTTTGTCGGATTTGGAAACAGCCGATCTTTAATGGCTATCTTTTTAGCCTCCTTCCATGTTCCGATCGGCATCATAACAGGGGCTGGTACCGATCATGGCCGTCGGCAGCCATGCCATACCTTGCTGCCTCAACCTGCCTAAACCAAATCAACCACAACTACGGGGGTTCAAAGCAAGTGCCGATCCAAAAATCCAAATCACGGATAATTAAATCTGCCGTCCGAGTCTATTTTCCTGGCAAATTGGGTGGCGATTGGACCTTCAACACGGGAGATTAGAAGAAGGGTTTGAAAATCCCAATAAGCGTTAAGCATCCGTCCGACAACAGTTAATTTTTGGGCAATTGTAGCCTCTATAGAACGTATGCAACAAATTCTTGCAGGAATGAGAAATTCTAGAATTTGGGTGTCCGTTATTGTTCTCATTCACCCAGAATAGTATCCGTTGTAGACATGATATGCATGAAGGGAATTAATGTCCATACTCAATCTTGGATTAAAAAACAGAAGTGGATTTCATAGATCACCGCAGCATAAGCAATCATGACAGTTCGGAGATGAAGTAATCAGTGTGATGCTCTGACAGCACACTAAATTTTGTGCACATGCGGCTTACGGACGCGTAGCGCCGAGATTGGCTCAGGTGGGCTCATAATGCTCGGGTTCGTCTGACCTAATCTTTAACTCTATTTTTAAAACTTCAACGCTAATTCTAATTTTATTTACAAATCTAAACTATAATCCTATTTTTAAAATTCAAGCTTGGGCTAAATTGCGAACTAAATTTTGAATTAAAATTATTCTATATATTTGTTATCTTACTTATATTTATTCAACTTTAAATCTATTATTTAAAAAATCAAAAATAATATTTTTCTATTTTCAAGTAAAAATTCAAGAGTGTTTAAGAATGTAAAACAAAATCTCATTGAAACATTCTTTTTATATTAAGTAGACGAATAGTCATTTTTCAAAAAAAAAAAAAAAAGATTAGACTAGTAGTCTGTTTTTAAAAATGAAAAGGTATATTATTTTCGTATTATTCAATTTAATGTTAATATCGTAAACATATACATAAACATTAATATCTAATTATAAGAAAACCTTATAATGTCAATCATAATAAAAAATATTCAACAATCATAGTATTAAGTCAAATAAATTACAACAAATTTATTTCAAGTAGAATAAACGTCTAACTACTAATATCATACTGAAACGACCAAACGATAACATTTTACATAAATAATTAAGTTAAAACACCAAATAAAACATCTCAAGTTCTGAAAATAATTTGCATTTTTTGTTTTGAAGCTACCACTAAACTAAACTCTTTTTTTCTAAAAGAAAATATAAAAATATTACATTATATAATTGAACTTGAAGAGGAATAATATTTTTATATGGTATAAAATAAATATAACATATACAAGGGGAATGAAACTAGATTTATATGGAATATAAAATAAATATAAAATATATGTGTTCTATGTAATTCGGGTTCGAGTTCGGGTTCAGCTCAAGCCAGGTTCAAGTTTTTTTTAATTGAGTTCGAATTGAACATGGAAAATCGGGCTCGAGTTTCACAGTGGGTAGTTTTAACATTGTTTCAATTCGGATTCAACGGGTCAGGTTCGAGTTGAACCCGGCCCAAGTTGCACCCCTAGGTGTTGGATGACCCATGGGGACATTTTAGCCATTTTATAATATTTAACTTATCTAACACTTGGGGAACGAGTAGCTGGGGAATTTTATGCAAATATTGTGGGTAGGGGGTAAAAAGAAATTTAACAGTATAAGATTGTTCACCATTAGGATTGAAGTGTTTGTTAATATCTAAAAATTTTTAAACTTTTCACTCTCCATAACTACTTTTTTAAAAATTATTCTTTCACCTCTTTTCATTTAATACTCTATTTTTTAATTATTTCTTCATTTTTTCCTATACAACTACTTTACTTTTAAATAATTTTTACACAACTACTCATACATCTAACTTATCTACTTTAACTTTATTCTCATTTCTCTTTATCATTACCTCCATTATATCATATCATTTTCTCATATTTCAAAAACTTGAATAGAATCTCTTGTTTTCCCCAAAAAAAAAAAAAAAAAATCATTCCTAAAAAATAATAGCCTACTTTTTCCTTTCCTATATTTCTTTTTCCAATTACAATACACATTTTTCATTCCCAATACACAATAACACCTTTTCTAATTCCAAATATATAATAACATTTTTCATCGTACACTTTAGGTGTGAATTATGAATAAAAGTTGCAGATATAGAAGCTTCTTTTAACTGGATAACATGAAAATTCCTCTTATAACAACAATTTTATCCTTAATTACTAATATACCTATCTAGTACATACACCACCATCATAGTGGTTAACTAACCACTAAAAAATCGATTGTTCAGCACTTGAACAGTTCAATTTTTTAATTTTCAATATTCAAAAATAAATATTAAACAAATGATAAACATTTTATCGGTAAGAAATATACGTTTGGGCCCACATATTAGTGCTGAAAAAGACAAATTTAAATTTGAATAGAAAAACTTTTAATTAGGAAAAAGTGGATAACCAATATACCAACTTCAAAGTCATTAATTCAACGTATAAATCTTCTAACACATTTTTCCTACGTAAATGAATGGTTTTATAAATTTTTCTAACATTCTATTACATATATGAATCTATGTTAATGTTTCTCATAAATTACACATGATTGTATATATTTTAATGCAGGTATGCCCCACTCAAGACTCCGATTTAACCTGATTTTTGGTACCACAATAAAATAAATAATGAAAAATAATGTGACCAGTTGGATTTTGGTTTGTTCAGCAAAGTTTTGGTGGACGCCAAATGGAGAGGTTTTCTGAATTCAAATTCATGGAATTGGAACCCTCTTTATGTCCGTATTTAGGCAGAAAGAGAAAACTATCTTGTAAAACCATGAAAAGCTGGCTTCAATTTTTTTCAATTGAAAAAAATTAACACGGAGAGCACAAGAACCTTTCGACATTTTAGCATTTAAGTAAGAACTTTGGAAGATAACTATAATGAATCAAAATCTAGAAAATCCCTTCAGTTGGAGCACAGATATCCAGTAACTTGTTCGCAAGATACTTCCCTACAAATGCAAGGACAAAACGGAAAAAAATCCAGAAATGATCTATAAACTTACAGTTAACACGAATTTGTCATGTTGTTAACAAGGTTGCTGGAGAACTCAAGCACTGAAATTGACCTCTCCAAGCAGAGAACTTCCAAGATGCAAAAGCAAGGCCATTAGAAATCATATTTTGTTCTGCCACTCTTCAATATAAGACACAACATATGAGAGTAAGCAGGCGTAGAAGACGATACATAAAAGTTCCAAGATTCAAGCATCAGCCGTTTCCTTGATCCCTTAAAATGAACAACCTGAAACGAAAACATTTAAACCAATTGGTACAAGTGCATCCACAATTCAATCTTTTTTTTTTTTTTTTTTTTTTTTCCGACCAGGTAACCACCTTGGATAACCATGTATCTAACAGAGGTGTATGCCAAGGGAAGGGTAACAAGGCTACTACCTCCACCCAACTTCAAACCTTAGAGCTCCTTACCTTAGTCCCCCATACACACTCATGTTAGTCACTTGATCATCCACATTTCAATCCTAAGTAGATGTTCCTAGATAAATTTGAGAGACATTTAAACCCTTCAGATCTTTGTTGCAGAGAGAGAGAGAGAGAGAGAGAATCCATGCATTGTTAACATGAAGAAAGGACATATCAATTTAAAATCTTGCTTTATAGTGTCTCTCCACCGTCTAACAAGTTTCTGAATGGTGTATATCAGAAATGCATGAATGAGTAGAACAAGGTAACAGTAATTCCAAAAAAAAAAATAATAAATACCAACTGACAAACGACAGTGATACAATAAGAAACCATCTACTTTAACATTCAAAGACATGCCATGAAACTGCCCTGCACCCTCAGGTGGTGTCCAGTTGTAGATGGCACACTGTATGGCTTGTTAACATGAAGGGAGGACACATCAATTTAATAGAGCATGATTATATACATCATGATGCATTTTAAGCTAAAATACAACATTCATTTATTTTTATAATTAGTTATATTTTTTTGATTTTTTCTTCACAAACATATTTTCTTAAGTGTATTCAATCTATATACAAAATTTTTCCATTTTACAATAATTTTATATATTTATACTTTATTTTTTAAAATCAAGTATTTTAAGGGGTGAAAATGACTTAAATGCCCTTGAAATTGGTATTTTTCAAAAAATAATAATAAACATGTAAAAGTAATGTAACATGACAAAACTCGGTGTATGGATTAAATACAATTAGGAAAATATATTTATGAAGAAAAAACCAAATCGAAATAAAAATAAGATAAAATAAATGAATGTTATATTTTAGCTTAAAATACATCATGGTGTGTACATAATCATACTCCAATTTAATAGCTTGCTTTATAGTGTCCCTCCATTTAACAAGTTTCTGAGTGGTGTATATCAGAAATGAATAAGTAGAATAAGGAAAAAGAAATTCCAAAAAAACTACCAACTGACAAACTGCAGTGACACAATAAGAAGCCATGTACCTTAACATCCAAGGGCATGCCATGAAACTGCCCTGCACCCTCGGGTGGTGTCCAGTTGTAGATGGCACATGGTAGGAAAAGCACTGATGCCTTGTGGATTACCTCCAGAAAAGCTTCTCGCCTACTAAATCTTTTGGTGTCAAACGAAGGGTGAGATTTTACAACCGAAGCAAGTGCTAACTGGTCTCCAAGCATGCGGGAGGCTTTCATATATTTGGAACTGTACACCTCCAAAACTTTTTGCAGAAAGATCTTTGTTCTGCCAATGAGATTTTCTTAGATATACAACAAATCTGTTAATGGTATGTAAGAACGCACAGTTGAACGAAAATCGTGCTGACTGGATGAAAAATAATTAGAAATCAGACCAGAGGCATCATAAAGCCTCCAATGGAATTCTGATCCATAGATTAGATTTACCATGCACCTTGGACTCAGAAAAAGATAAACCAGTGAGATCATTTAGCTGGCACAGGAAATTAAAAGATGATTATAATACCAAAACCTATAGTAAAATTCCTGCCTTCATGTTTCCTGTGTCGCAGCAAATTGTCATCAAAAAATAGGCTCAAATAAAAGAGCAATTACTTCGCAAATGAAATCCTAAAGGTTATGATTCTTTCTAACATTATCCACCTGGGAACTTGAATACAGGGGGACAGAACTAGGTTATGGTCCATTAATGTAGACATAAGAAACATCATAGAATCAAAGGCATGGAGCAGATTTCCACAGATCTCCACTACTTTTATGTACAGAAAATTGCAAGCAAAAAATTATTAAAATCAGCACAGGCCTTCTAATTCATATAGACATCCAACCACTAGTGCCATCCTTTTTGTTTTATGCTCTATTTAAAACTGAATAGCTACTTGTCCGGAATGGAGTCAGTCCCATTGTTCCATTGAATTAAACTAATGGAATGGACTCAGTCCCATTACTCCATTGGATGGAACTATAGCAATTCCATCCAATATAGACCACATAAACAACCTATAGCTAGCAGGAAATCTGGAGACAAGTAAAAAGAATGTACTGAACTTAATCGACACCAAAAAAAAAAGAGTGGTTGACCGACTTAGTCATTCCATCAAGTGTACCCCTCACTACAATAAATCCAGAATTGAGAGGTTGGTCTTTGTTGTTGCGGAATGTTAAAGCCAGGTGAAATTCGGGATATCTCTTGAATACATCTCCCAAATCATCAACTATTGCCACATCTGAATCAGTGAAAATGTAATGATTAAGGTGGTTCTTTCCCTGAAAATTCTCCTCAAGCCTTGCCTCTAGAAAGGCCTGCAGGAAGACATTAAACAACATAAATGCAAATTTTAACATTGATTAATCAAGCATAACATGTTACATCAATGATAATAATGTCCATGTCAGCCATGTCACCAGAGACCAGTAACACCAGTGAAGCAACAAATTGCAGATTGCAGAAAAAAACAGCACATAATGAGGTCCAACAAAGTCGACAAAGAACCATCTTAAGGTTTAAACTATTTTCAAGGAAATTCAGCTTGAATAACACGCAGTAGCCTGACATTTAATGGGCTAAAATTCTAGAATTCCAAACTCCATAACCATAATTCTAAATTTAGATGATGAGCAAACTTCAGATTTTATATCATGAGCAACTATCCTATGCAGCCGAAATAAATTGTTTGACTTAAGAGTGGTCAAAAAATTTTAAATTTTTTCATCAATTATACTCTCCCCCATGTTAGTTTTCAAAAATAAAAAATATCAAACAAATTTAAAATTTGTCAAATTCCATGCAGGGCAAGATCTAGATGGATTTTTAAAAAATAAAATAAAAATAAATACCCCACCCCATTCGCTATTTTAAAAAAAAATATATTCGGCTGACCCTTATATCATAAACATTGGCTATGCAGAACCCAAGTAACAGTGTTACCTACGAAGGGAGATGTGAACTAGGAACTTTACATTTTCAAAAAAATGTCCCATCGATTGCAAAAATATAAAACAGAAAACATCATGGGAAAAAAAAAAAACACACACACACACACACACACACACAAAGACAAGTTAGATTTTATAGTGGTTTAGGCACACCAGCTCCTATTCCACGTGTCTAAGACGACACTCTCTCAGATCCCTTATATATTCTGTTTGAGCCTTCTTGAAACATAATTCCAAGTTTCGTAGTTTCGTTAGTGACCAAGAGGACCCACTCCTTTTAAAAAGGATTTTGAAAAACAAAGCTGTTAATTAGAAGCAGTTGCAGCTTGAAATCAGAGTGCTGGAAGGTAGGTAAAGTGCATGGATAATGCCTTCAGCTTTGACTGAGAAAACTGCCAAAAACCATCTGTCAACGCATCTATCCCATCCATCGACAAAAGAACTCTACTTCAATGCATCATTGGAACCAGAGTTCCATCCTTAGATGAAGCAAGACACAAATGAAAAACCAGGCTCATTCATCAAAGGACCATGCAAGGCACCTTGCCATATGGACAAAATTCAAATTTTGTCCAAAGCATGCTGTGGGCTTTCACAGGAGTTAAGATGAACAGCAAATTCATCAAAGGAACTTCATTGAAGGCTTCACTAGATGACACAACCAAGTATTGAACTATCTAAACTTTTCTACACAACTTCACAATACATTAGTAGAATGTTTGATAGGAAAGACTGGTGGCTTTGTCATATTAAAACATAAATAGATGGGGTGCTGACAAGATAAAGAACCATGATTTAGCCTTTGTCCATCCCACCAACCAAATTTTGTTTTTTCAGCGTCAATCTGCTTGCATTCGCAGCTCTGAAATGCAATCAAGTTGATGCCGTCAGCACTTGATAGGAGTGTCTCCCATAAGCAGTCTGCTATTTCAGGAAGACTGGGAAATCAATAACCTGCCCATAGTTGATAGGCACTCCAAAATAACATCCAAAAGCATTGTGTTTGTAGTTGGAACTAATTTTCTGCCCATACTTTTCAGGCAGTCAAAATTACACCTGAAAACCTTGGGTTCTGGACTTACTAGCATCACAAGGATAATGATTGGTCAATCAATTAATCAAAAAAACAAGAGACAGTATTAATCAAGTTGTGTCACACAGATTTATGGCCAAAATTCTGTCCCCAGTCTGTATTTGCAGATACTAAGAAAAATTTATAACACATGCACATACTGGCAAAATCAGAATGTGAGAGTACATCCTAATCAACAAGGTTATGAACAGTTCGAATTCATGCTAGCATTGTCAGCACTATGATATTGCAGTCATGCTTCCTTGGTAACAATGGCTTTTAGACCCCATATTGAATAACAGATGTCAAACTTTCCTCTCCATACAATCCTCCAACAAAAAAATGAACACCTGGAAGTTACATTCAGTCCTGAAAGTGGATAGTTAAAATCATTTTCTCCGAAGCGGCAGGCAATTTCAATCAGCCACATGTTACAAGACACCACATGTTTAGATTTTAAAAAAATACATATTTTAAATTAAAAAACCAAGGGTAAGCATAGAGACTTAAAGCTTACAGTAAGTATTCAACCAATACCCAATTTATATTCCCTTTGTTTCCTCAACCTTGCAAGTGTGAAACATCAAAACAGCAAAAAATAAAAAAATAATATGAACAACAGAAAAAATTTGTAACTAATAGCACTTTAATCACTCATTGAAGCAATGATGCTTTTAACAGTCAGTACAAAGCGTCCTTACGATGTAAGACTTGATCCTTTGAAGCATCAGTTTCTCACGTGAATAATCTCCAGGTATGTGTAATTGTGTAACATTATTTCTGTGTATCGGAAGCTCAGATGCAGGATCACTCAGAATGATTACATTGCTTTGTGGCATCGACACCTGCAAAAGACTACATATGAGAAAAAAAAAAATGTCAAGCAACTGATTAAGTAGAATGGTTTGCAAATCTTAACAATTGCTTGGTTCACTGTTCAAGTCATAGCAAACCTCATTTCAAAGCTCTCAATAAGGTATCACTTTTCCATAGTCGAAGCCACAGTGTTTATCATGATTCTAAGAATGCAACAAATAGGCCGACAGGCCCACCACAGATGGATTTCCGTGCAGGCATGTACAAATTGGGTGTTTTTTGATAAGCCATCTGAATAAAGCAATCAGATGGAGATGTGATGGTTTCATGCAGATCCTCCATACTTGCAAGCCCATTTAAGCATTATGTGACATTATACACAAAAATGCTGTCAATTTTTCAAGTTTCTTGCAGACAGTGAACTCTTAATGCATGTGCATGAAGGCAAAGCAAGACCAAGGTTGATCCCATGTGGAATCATCATCATAAGCCATTCTGTTCTGCCATTCTTGACGATTAGAGACTAAATTTTCAGTAATTTGTAATATTTTTAAATCTTATTTAACTACTTTCATCCATATTTTTTTGGGATCTTCCTTTCATTCTCCCACCACCTTCTACTTGGATAGACTTTGCTCTCCTAATCGATGCCATTTCGGGCCTCCGTTTAACATAACCAAACCATCTTAATCTATTTTCCCTCATTTTATCACATGTTAGTCTCACTTTTCTCGAATTATTTCATTTCTAATTTTATCTTTTCTCGTTTTACCACTCATCCACTTTAACATTCTCATTTCTGTTATGTTCATTTTATGTGTATGTTGTTCTTTAACTGCCCAACATTGTACCCTATAAAGCATAGTGGATTTAATCGCAGTCTTATAAAATTTTCCTTTTAATTTAATTAGGACTCGACAATCACATAAAATGTTTGATGCACTTCGTCATTTCTTTCATCCTGCTTAAATTTTATGTATTATATCTTTTTCAATTTCCTCATTCTCTTGAACTATTGATCCTCAGTACCAGAAGTGATTAGTTCTTATTATTACTTGATCTAAAAACTTAATTGATTCCTCATCCAAGTTCTCATTATTATTAAAATTGCATTTCATATATTGAGTTTTTATATGACAAAATCTAAAACCATTAAATTCTAACGCATCCACCCACCTATTCAATTTCAAATTTAATCTTTCTCTAATTTCATCTATTAGAACAATGTCATCTGCAAATAACATGCACCAAAGTACTTCTTCTTGTAAATGTCTAGTAATTTCATCTATTACTACAGTAAAAAGATAAGAACTCAAGGCTAAGCCTTAATGTAAATCTATTTTAACTGAAAAAATATTAATACATCCACTAATGGTCCTCACATTTGTCATAGCCCCCTCATACATATCTTTAATAATATCAATGTATTTATTATTAATTCCTTTCTTTTTCATCATTTGTCATATTAACTTTCTTGATACTCGATCATATGCTTTTTCTAAATCAATAAAGATAATATATAAATTTTTTTCTTCTCCCTATACTTCTCAAATAATTGTGTAAATAAGAAAATGGTCTCAATAGTTGATCCTCCTTGTATAAAACTAAACTGATTTTCAGATACATGAGTTCCTCGTCCTACTCTATATTCAATTACTCTTTCTTATAACTTCATAGTGTGACCTATTAGCTTTATTTCCCAATAATTTGCACAATTTTGAATATCTCCATTATTTTTATATATTGGAACTATAGTATTTTTTCTCCATTCACTTGACATTAATTTTGTCTTTATAATCTTATTAAAGAAATTAGTTAACCATGTTGCACCTATATTTCGCGTACACTTCCATGCCTCAATTGGTATATTGTCTGGGCCTAAGACTTTTCTTCTTTTCAATTTTTTCAGAACTTTTTCTACTTCATATATTCGAATATTTGGGAAATAACTAATATTCATATTTTCTTCTCCACTTAAACTAACATCTAATGTTAAATGTTCTAGTGGGGTATCATTAAGTAGAATATAAAAATAAATTTTCCATCTCTCTTTAACTTCATCGTCTTTAACTATAACTTTTTAATCTTCACTTTTAATTCATCTAACATGTGATAAATCTTTGCCTTTATTTTCTCTTAATTTAGCTAACTTAAATATATCTTTTTCACCTTGTCTAGTTCCTAATTTGTCATATAATTTGTCATAAGCTGTGTTTAGCGTCGCTAATAATCTTTTTAGTAGCTTTTGTTGATAGCTTGTATTATTATAAATTGGTATCATTTTTGTTCCTTGGCCATTTTTTAAACTTTTTTTATTTATCATTTATAGATTTTTGAACATCCCGATTCCACCACTAAGTTTCCCTATGTAAGAATCTACGATTTTTACATATCCCTACAATACTTTGTCCAACTTTTTTTATACTAGTTGACATTTTTATCCCACATTGATTCTACTTCCTCTTCTTATAGGTCTCATTTTTCTTCTTCTATCATTTTTTTCTTAAAAAGTTTCATGTTGTTTCATTTCAAATTCCACCATTTGATCTTTCGAAATTATATCACTTTCAGTTTTTTTGACTCTTTTCGTGTGTGTATATCCATCACTAGTAATCTATGTTGCATAGTTAAACTCCCACTTGAGATAACCTTACAATTTATACAAAAGGATCTATCCAATTTTCTTATAAAGAAAAAATCTATTTGACTAGAATTGGTCCCGCTCTTGAAGGTTATCAAGTGTTCATCTCGTTTTTTAAATAAAGTATTTGCTATAACCAAATCATATGCTATAGCGAAATCGAAAATGGCATTCCACATTTCATTCCTTCTTACAAAGTCAAAACCTCCATGAATTATCTCATATTCTACATTCTCCTTTCCTACACGTCCATTTAAATCTCCACCTATCACAACCTTTTCTTGGTTAGGTATCCTTTGCATTATGCTATATAAGTCATTCCAAAAATATTTTTTGATTATATCATCTAATCCTACCTATGATCCATAAGTACTAATCATATTTATGACCTCTACACCTAATACAAGTTTTATTTAAATAATTCTATCATTTACTCCATTGATAGCTACAACTTTATTTATGAATTTATTTTCTACTATTATCCCTACGTCATTTCTATTTCCATCTTTTCTTATATACCATAATTTGAATCTATTTACCTCTTTAGCTCTCTCTCCTTTCTACCTAGCCTCTTGAAGGTATGCGACATTAATTCTTCTCCTTCTCATAGCTTCTACTACTTCCATACTTTTCCCTGAGACAGTCTCAACATTCCATAAGGCAAAACGGATCTTATATCTTGGTATCACCTTCTTCCCTAAACTACGTCCATAAAACTATGAGAACCTTTGCCTACTTCTCACCATAACCAAATATCATTGTGGCGCATCGCTTCTAGGAAAATGCTCTAGCAACCCTTACTCGTTTTTCACTACAGTCGACCTCCACTACAACGCGTCATTACAAGGAACGCCCTAGCATTAATGACTTTTGATATATTTCTAAAATCCATGTGGAATAAAAGAAAGATATTTTTCAACTACAGCATATAATAACTATTCATCTTGATAATTTAGATTTTCTAAATGCCCCACATCAACATTATAAAACCAATTAATAATATTTGATTTAAAGAAATTGAAAATGCAACTAACACTGTCAGCAGCAAGCAAGCTCCATGCGATGGTATCATAGTAATCAGAAAAAATAGAGGGAAAATCAAGTAAATGATATGAAATGGAATCCTAAAAATTAGGATCAGAAATAGAATTAATGAGAAATTTCCCATGGATTTGATGAAGTAATGATGTTGACGTCAAATTATAACCGAGATAGAAGTCAAAGAGCTGACAATATGTTAGACCTATACATTGGACTTCACATACCTTGATAATGTTATTTAACCTACCTTGATAAAGTTGATGAAAGTATCAAGAATAGCCATTGCCCTCTCTACTTTGGTATATGATGTATTTCCAACAGTTACTTTGTTACACGATTTGTCATCTTGGCATGCAGTAAGGGAACTGTTGTATACCGAAAACACAGTGACAAAAGAAATACTATCACTGTGATGGTAGGAAGAAGAAAGAGTTTTATTCAAAGCTTTGAGCCCTGTAACAGAAAAGAGATAAATAAAAGTAAACAGGAAAATCAATGTGAGAGCATCACTTAAGAGAGACAAAAACCAGAGAAAACAAAAAAGCATTGTATGTGTATGGACTCATGAAGATTACAACAAGAAACAAACACGAAAAATCACAAATAAGAAATGACAGGACAAGCAACTTACTAACACAAACAAAAATACTTTTGTTCACAACAAGTTCAGTTTGTGAACCAGTCGGACATTCACACATATGAAAGCATATTTTTCTCACCAACATATCACATTTGCTGGGCCTCTATGATATGCATGCTGTAGAACAGAACCCACCAAGAAAATCAGGTGATCTGAGACATAGGTGGGCCACAAAAGTATGATAAGTCAGACAATCAGGTGTCTGTACTCTATATTGATTCCATGGATATGCTGCAGCTGATGAGAGAAAGGCCTAAGTTTTTATCCTTGATGTCGTATCTTGGACAATGATTATACACAGAAGATGCATTATGGTAAAAGTAAATGGTTGGATAAATACAGTGAACAATATTAAAAATAGATGTTGAGATGAATGAGCAGTAAAATAATGAAAGATAAACCTAGAGATGAATTAATCCAAGAAAACCAAAAGATAGAACCAGTAGGTGATAAAATGAGAAAAATTATAGATAGGTGATTTTTTTCATGTGAAACAGAGAACTAAAATCGCACCAATTAGAAGGAATAAATCTAACTTAATAGAAGGATATAAGAGAACTAGGGGAAGGCCTAAAAAAAGGAAGGGGGGTGTTGGGGAACTTAATAGGCAATGATTAAGATTTAAGAGACATAAAAATGTTTAGACTTGATGAAGACATAATCTAGCTAAACAAGAATGATACAACAAAATCTATATAGCTAACCCACATAGGTGGGAAACAGTTTCAATGATGATGATGAGATGATTATCTTTTATCTATCTGTATTCATTTTATGACTAACAACACCACTATCATATTGGCATTATCTACATTTTATTTTCACCTAATCCCAACCCACCCTATATGGATGGCCCATACGGTGATGGGAAAGGTAGCCCACATTATAAACTATGATCTGAGGTGATTGATCCTCATAAATCCGAGGCAAGGGAGACAATTGGAGGCTGCTCATGTCCAAGAAAAATTCGTAATTCACCATGTTTAGACCTTAAGACTAGTAATGAGATATTCCACAATGCTAAAATCACACTCAAGCTTGAAACAAATATGCATAGGTTCATCAAACAAAAGAACTCATCTCCATTCATTTTTCAACTGCACTTCTCCAAACACATTTATTCAGCTTACAGAAGTGCTGACACCCAAGACAAAATTGCATCCGAGAACAAGGCAAACACCTAGAATCTGCTTAATCTATCATGATTATGGGTAAATCACATATTAGTTAATCAGTAGTACCATCATATTGAAGTTCACTGATACGGATTATGATTTCTCTAAGTAATAAAATCAGAACTCTTGACGTTCCCAGAAAACATGATCTTAGCTGCTATACAACAGTTACTTCTCCTCTTTTTTTTTTTAGTTTTCAAACTGATTATGAACTAAAGCATCTCTGGTTATAAGACTTATCGTCCGTGTTGAGCAAAATTTCCATGCATGATTCCTTTCCTAATAAGACGAGATATTCATTTTTCTATAGCAAACAAATATACAAACAGATTTTGGATGAATAAAAGCTGGAATCAGCACAAGTATGAATGTTGTGGTATGCAAGATTTGAACCAACGAGAGGGAAGTACCATGGCATTGTAGGCGATCAGGAAGGCCTTGGCCAGCGGCAGGACCCAGAACCAGACGATCGAATTTCTTGGATTTTGGCCTCAGATGTTGCTGTGGGCTCGGCTTCCGGTGTAATTCTGAGACTGAGAAAATACACCATGAGAGATGGATTGTAGTATTTCACATTGCAGGAGAGAGAGAGAGAGAGAGAGAGAGAGGTTGACCTGAGAAAAAGAGGGGAACTATAACAATTAGAGGAATGCAGAAGAAGAAGAAGAGACGCCAGCTTTGGAAAATTCTCATTCCCTCCTAAACGCAAGATTCTGCGGCTGCAGCAGTAGCTGAGAGAGGAGAGAAGCAGGTATGGCTCGCAATCTTTTGGGCTGGACAGCGCGCTGCGCATTCAGAACAAGTGCCGCAACTGCAGGTCTAGGTAAGTAGACGACTAGCAAGATTCGACGGGGCTGCTGCTGTCGGCCGAGTCCGTAGTAATCAATGTGTACACAAGTGTCGGCTAAGTTGTAATGAGTAAAAATTGTGAAATGACACGGTATGATAAAAATAATGATAAATAATAAAAAAATTAAAATAGATAAATTAGTTATATGAATAGTTGTGTAAAAATGATTAAAAATTAAGACAGTTCTATAAGAAAGCGTAAAAAATAATTAAAAAATATGATAGTTAGGGAGAGTGAAAAATTTTAACTTACATTTTTTATCAATTGCCAAGCACACCCACATTATGACAAGAACTGCATATATACGCCATGAAGTTTCATCAATAGCATATTATCTTCACATAATTTATTAAAAATTACATCCATACCCATGGCATCTCTTCTCGGTCAACTACTGCTGGTTTGTGATTTAGTCTAATGACAAAAATGACCTTATTGAAGACTATGATAGACCCCACAATTATAAAACACCCATATGTGCTTGAAGATTATGTGGGTGTAGGGGTGCAACTTGGGTAGGGTACTCATAAATACCCACTGACCCGACATCTTATATGCACACATATTTTAACAAGTTCAAACTCAAATGACTTTTGTACATTGCAAAATATAAAACTAGTTCGGTTATTTATATATATATTATTGACTTTTGAAAGACTCTTATAAATATATTTGTGACTTACGATTATAATATATTAATAGTTTTAATGATTGGGTCATGATGGTCTATACTTCATATTTTTTATAATAATATAAACAACAATATATGTCCTTGTGATTTTAAAACATAAATGCGTATTATTTTAAATAATTTAAAATAACATAGAAATTTTTTAAAAATATTGTATTTGAGTATTAAAAAAACCAATTTGGAACCGAAACCGAAACTGACCCTATGGATAATGGGTAAGATAGGGTATATTAGGAACCGAACCGACAAATATGTAGGGTGGGATAGGTCTTTTACAAATAGTGTATGGGTAGGGTAGACCATTATCCAAACGGAACTGAACTGAGTTGCACCCCTAAATGGATGTACAAAATTCCATGTGAGATTTCTTAAAAATTGTGATATGAGAAATATTTAACATAGAGATTGGAAAAATTCATAGCAATTTTTTTTTTGAAAAAATCATTTTAAAATAGATGTTGATCAAAAATCATTTTGGAGATGGAATAGGAGATCAGGATTAATAGACGTGTTTACAGCAGAACCTCACGCGTTTGCATTTTTCGAATAGATGGAATTTTGGCAAATCTAACCTGTGTGCAATTTTTTTGATAAAGACGTGTTTGCGTTTTTTTTTAAATAACAGACATTTTTTAAATAAGAGAACAATACACATTTACAAAAGCATACACAGGCGAAGAATGATTGCATCGTCATCGCTAAAAAAATTGTAGCAGCTAGAGTACGAAAACAGAGATTTTTGAGAAGGAAGAAAACCGAGCAGTGAGGAGAGAAGGACAGTGGCGGGTGACGAGAGAAAAACAGCAAGGGTGAGGAGAGAAGGAAGTAGCGGCAAGGGGAGATGGACGAAGACAAAGGCAGTGCAGCGGCGGCAACGGAGTGAGCTGGCTCTTTGCCTGCTCGATGGTGAGAAAAGGGGCAATGTGAGAGAGGAGACTGATTGCTCATGCCTTAATTCGAATGGCATTTTGGGTATTGGATATTTTATTTAACAACAGCATCTCCATCGTTAACTGTCAGACGTTGAAATGAGTATGAATGCAATTTTTAGTAAATTGTACTCTCAGGGTATATATGCAATTCATGTCAAAATTATCCAGGTATATATGCGACTTACCCAAGAACAACTCCTCGAAGATTACAGATATAGGGTGTGTTTGGGAATAGATAAAACTTTTGATGAAAAGTTGTAGAGATGAAAAGTTGTCAAATGATGTGATATGA
>JAXCLR010000050.1:46101366-46119652 GCA_035584095.1 Annona squamosa | reverse complement strand
TTAATAATTTCTTCACATTTTTCTATACAACTACCCTACTTTTCAATCATTTCTACACAACTACCAACACAACTAACATATATATTTGAACTTTATCCTATTTATTTATCATCATTACCTTTATCATATCATATCATTTGATAACTTCTCATATCTACAACTTTTCATCAAAAGTTTTATTCATTCCCAAACACACCCTTTATTTCCAAGAATATGTTTGTTTAATGCAAAAATTTTTCTAATCAAAATTTTTTGCATCTAAAACTATTAATTTTCGTTAATTTTTTTTCAGATTATTTTTCACATTTTTTATATAATTACTCTATCTTTTAATTATTTCTACACAATTATCCATACGATAATTATATTTATTTTAACTTTATTGTCTTTACTTTTCTTTATTTCCTATAATATAGAATCATTTTCTTTTGATTAAAAATTTTTATAAAAAAAATTTGTCACTTCTCTAACACAGTCTTTTTTTTTTTTATGAAAACGGACACGCCCTATCCCCTCTCCCAACGACTGTGATGGGAGGATGGGATAAGAGAGACCGAGCAATTCATTGCCAAAAAATTATCTATACAAAGTTTTTTCAAAAGAATTAGTTTCTTTATTGTTAGTGTGTTTCAAGAAAACTCTTTTTTAGGTAACATCTTCCTTCATTTTTAATATCTTAATAATTAATAGAAAATCTATTTCATTTATTGCATTTAAAATTATTGATATTATTATGAAAATCTTTCATTTATTTAATATCAATGTACATGACCTCTCACTACAAATGTGTAAAACAAACCGTGTAATGCTAAATATCAATTTTAAATAATATTTTCAATATCTAAATAAATAAAAATATTATTAATTTGTGGATGAATGATCCTATAAAGTATTATTACAATTTAATATATATAAATTAATCTAAGTATTTTTTCTAATTTACATATGGTATATCTATTTTTAAGCAAATTTATCTTACGCATATATTTGATTTGAACAAAACTTATCTCTTAGTAAAATAAACGATTTTAGAAACGATGCATAGATTGTATTCTGCATCAGTAATCAATGTATCAAAAAATTTAAAGCAAATACATCTCACGCATATACTTGATTTGAATGAAACTTGTCTTTTAGTGAAATAAATGATTTTAGAAATAATGAATAGATTGTATTCTGCATCAGTAATCAATGTATAAAAAATGGATGGTGTTATATATAACTGTTTCCCATTATATGGTTAACCTAAACACCAAGTTTTTAAAATTTTTGAACAAGTATATATTTTTTATTTTCAAATATATAGGTACTTTAGTCATTTTTAATCTCTTAAAATAATAAAATAGCCAACCTAAGATGTGCATGGTATTTTATAAAACTTTTAAACTAAAAAATTTTAGCGTAATTTTTTTTTAAATGAGAAAAGTTATGTGATATGTTAGAGGTAATAATGAAGAGCAAAAAAATAAAGTTATAATAGATATGATAATTTTATGGATAATTATGAAGAAATAGTTGAAAAGTATGATAATTGTCTAATAAGATGCGAAGAAATGATTGAAAAAATATAATAGTCATTGAAAGTGAAAAGTTTTAAATTCACAAGTTTATAACATATCGAAAACATCCTTAGTATATGAGTTAAATACAATTAGAGTATACTTGGGATAAAAGAAATGAGAAAAGTCCATGTCCAATTATCTAACTTTTTTCGATTTTTACCTTTATACTCTAATTATTTCTTTTATCTTTTTAATTATTTTCTCATATCTTTTCGGATAATTATCCTATTTACTTTTTTATTTCTTCTTGTTAGAGTTTATATCTTATACTTGCATATCTGCATATAATGTCCGGTCATTTGCATGTGAGAGTGCATGGTAAATGCCTATGAAATTGCACATTGATTGCACATTGATTTTAAGTAACTATAAGAGTCTTATTTATAAATGTATGAGTTAGGGATTTAGTAAAGCTTTATGCGGCATACGGCAACGTGAATTAAAGTAAGTCACTCTGTTTGCATTTATGTGACTTATTTATAATAGCGGATTGGTATCTCTTCCGTGGTTTTCCTTTCTAGAATTGAAGAGTTTAGTATGTAAATTTTGGTGTCTTATGTGTGGATTCTAATTTATTGTATATGCTTTCATTACAATCCGTTTTAACTTAAATTGTGTTCCTTAACAAGTGGTATCAGAGCTATCGTGGTGATTGATAATTTGAAAAGCAGTTTCATATTAGATCACTGTTTTGACGGGAGGCAAGATCATGTTCCTTGATTTTGAAGCCATAGGAGATTTACCATGGTGTGTATTTGGAAGCTGTTGTATGGACGGCTAATATCCGTGGAAGGCTGATCGTGTGGCCTAAACAAATCCAGACGGCATGATCTGACATGAGTGTGTTTAGATCGTGTTATTGCTGAAAACATGGTTGTGATTCAATTGGTGCAGCGATGAGATAGAGAGGACGACGATCTAGATTTTTTTCTTGCAAGAATCAGGAAAGTCCACCTGCAGTGATGCAAGATGGTTAGATCTAGCAATGTTTTTTAAGGTGCGAATCGCTTGGAGAGATGAGTTTCTCCTCATGGACGATGATGAAGAAGAAAGTTATTGTTGATGTTGGTGTTGTGGGTTCCACATCTGGTTGATTACCTCCCTAACAGTGGAGAAGAAGGAAGTTGTCAGCAACACAAATTCAATGTGATGATAGCAGAACATCTTAAAGAGACAGGTGATCTTGTAACAGCATGCTAATGGCGGTCGCTAGCAGTGATGAATAGCAACATGGGCAACGACTACTACTGGATATGTGTTCATAGGACGCAAATGATAACAGTTGTAGTATTAGTAGCATGCTAAACCATTAATGTAATGATTAGCTTGCTTACCAACAAACACATCTGCTACTCAAAAATAGTTTGCAGACTACCTTAATTTGTGTTTATGCTCATGCAGCTAAGACTTTCCCTTTTAAGGAAGAAGAACAAAAGTACTAATTATGTTGCATTTGAGGAGCATTGAAGTAGTGTGCTTGTGCAACATAGAATTCGTAATACCAAATGTAAATTGAAGTGTTCTAAATTCGTAATACCAAATGTAAATTGAAGTGTTCTAAGTATGTATTCATATATTTTGGGATATTGCAAATAAATGATGGGGTTAGTTTAGGCTTCCGTGGTATAGATCTAATGTAGTATGTAAATCAATGGTGATGTGATGATCAAACAGATGTTGATGTGTAGATATAGATGTTTTGAGTTGTTGTGTTTCCTATGAACAATGTAGATCAAGAGGACACTAAATTTAGGCGTGGTCAAGTTGCACCATGAAGATTGAAATTAAGATTGATTAGGATAAATCAATTTCGATCTAATTTCATGCAGTAATTTGTGAGCAGATCTGATGTGATCACGTAGTTGTTATTGATGAAGATGGTTTAGGTTGGGGTGGAGCAGTAGACTTCAGAAATGGAGTTGTCAGTGTTCTACGTTGTTTAATAATCTATGGTTATGCTAATTTGAGAATAAATGAAGTACGAAGATAGACTGATTTTTATAAGTTACACATTAGATGATGATTGTGAGATCATGAGAATGTGTTAATATTAAATCACGATGAAAGTGTGAAAGTCTTATGAATGCGATGGTATTGGAAAATAAATGCAATTCATATTGTTTAGTAGTTGATGCATAGGAGGTAGTTGATGGAGTTCATGCTTGATATATTGACGTGGGTTAGAGTGTATGTGGATTCATGTTGGTTTGTGCATAAAAGTGAAGTGGTCTCTCAAGTGGAGAGATGTAGAATCATGTTTTGTTGGAGCTTAATGACTCATAGACTAATTGATGGTCAAAGACATGATTTCTTTATGAGATGTTTCGGTGGGTGTAGAATCCAATTTAAATGGAGTTTATTAGAGTTTGTCTTTTATATTTTACATATAGGTTATTTATGTAGTGATTTGCATATAAGATTTCATGATAAATACATATGAGAGTATATATTGATTTTGCATGAGTACTTATGAGAGTCCTATTTTAGAAATCTGATAAAGCCCTCTGAGATGTCCCAAGGAGGCATGAGAGAGAGATTATTGAAATGCTTCTAGTTTTGGGGTTAAGGCATCTAAGGAATGAGTATGAATCACTCTGTTTGTATGTTGTAACTTATTTTGATGGGTATCTCTCCGGCCTTTTTTCCCTTTTATGGGTATGTTTGGCAATTAAAAAGAAATGTCAAGTCAATCTAAAATTTTTTACTCTCCACAACTATCATATTTTTAATTATTTTTTCATATTTTCTTATACAACTATCCTACTTTTTAATCATTTTTACACAACTATCCACATAACCAACATATCTATTTTAACTTTATCCTATTTACTACTTATCATTACCCCTATCATATCACATCATTTAAAAACTTTTACTTTCTAAAACTTTTCATCAAAAGTTTTAATTATTACCAAACACACCGTATAGTTTAAAGTTTTTATGCAAATTCTGATGCCTTTTGTATGTGATATTATGTTGTTTATTGACATTGATTTATTATATATACTTCCATTATAATTTGTTTCAATCCAAATCATGTTTTCTAATATTACTTTACCCTTATCATATTCAATACATTTACATTTTTCGTTCTCATCTAAACAAACGCATCATTAGAATAATATTGCAAATAACTAAAATCAAAAATCAAAAAGGATACATATACGTCTTTTAAAATGGTAAAACTTGATATATTGATTAAATACACTTAAAATAGTACTATTAAAAAATTTTAAAATTTGAGGAGGACCGTGACAAAGGAAATAGTTAAATTCCAAATAATCATATGAATCCAAGGATTATTCTTATCCACATATTAGATGTAATTACGATGGCATTGTAGACGAAAATTAGAACGGTGCTAAACAATGATTCTTTTATACATTGTGAAGAGTAGGCTAACCAACTTAGTCGGGCAATCAATACTCGTGAATGTCGCCAACTGAGGCTAGCCCATTTTTTGGCAACGGCTGTTGTTATGCCAACTGTCAAGGGTTCAAAACCCACCAGTCGCAATTTATGTGAGAATTTTGTAACTCTTTGTTCTAACTCCTTGTAGTTTGGGTATTTTATATTTGGTTCCTCTTAGTATATGAGTATTTTATAAGAAATCCCTCTATTGTGAAGGTTGTGAATAAACCTGATTTATAATATCAAATGTTATAGAGTATATAATACAAACAAAAAAACACTCATGAATGTTGATGGGGATGAAATTATTTTTTCTATTTTTAAAAATGACAATTAACTTTTAACATTTTTATAATGCTTTTTTAAATAAGGTTTTCCATTTCAAACCAGTCCAAAACACATTTTTTATTTTTTTATTTTTTTACAAAATTATTATTTTAGTTTTGTTTAATTTATAAACCAATTTGTATCAATTTTGGAGATATGTATATATTTACTTTGAATTTTTAAACATGGGAGTATTTAGTCATTTTAAATTGTTGAAACATGACAAAAATACTCCTGTATTTAAAAATCTAAAATAAATATATACCTTTCCAAAATGGGTAAAATTTGATTTACAAATTAAACATAACTAGATTAATCGTTTTGCCAAAAAAAATTAAAAAGACACAAAAAATATATTTTTAGACTGCTCTAAAATGTGGAAATTTTAGATTGATTTGAAATGATCGCTTTTTAAATTCTTATACAAGACACCGCACTTTTTTCATCTTACATCTCATCGCTTATTTAATCCAAGTTGTTAGCAAGAGACTACATTGATATATAAACAATTCATATAAAAATATACAGTGATGTTATTAGAGATTGGACAATATATTTTTATTTTTTAAAAGATTTGAAATCTTTTACTTTGTAAAGTTTAGCATTTTTTGAATTTATTTAATATTGCATTGTGATTTAAAAGATAAAAATGGTATGAATGACAGCATATATATTTGTGTTCTTTTTCATTTTTAAAAATAACATAAAATATCCATAAATTTATGGAATTACCAAATTTGTATAATAAAATATCTAGGTTGAGCCTGTGTTTAATAAAAATTTAAAATAATTGTTTTCCGTCACCCCATTGTAAAAATGGCAGCTTTATATTAATAATAACAATGCTAGTGATGTATATGGTTGTGATTTACACGCAACCATAGGAGGCCTAGATATTATATTGTCTGAAATTTGATAATTCAAAAAATTAACTTGATATTTTCATTTTAAAAAATCGGCAAAATTAGCTTGGATACATGCCCCCAACACGAATATCCATGTATATTTGCTAATTTTCAGAAATAAAAATTTTAAAAACCATAAAATTTCACATGATGAAAAATCTAGGTGAGTCTCATCTATCTATAAAAATTAAAAAATATTTGTTTCGGTCATCCATGAATCACTCAGTCTAAGCAATCATACACACGTTTAAAGCCATACAAATTCTTAAATTAAATCTGTAGCTTCATTCCTAGGATAGTTTTTTAATTCCCGTGATAGCATTTTTAATTTTTAATATAACATTTTATATTTTTAATAAACTTTTATTATTTCCAATATACATCATTATATTCTCAATCCAAATATAGGTTCCATCTAAAATCTTGTATAATTTAAAACTGGACATAAAAAATGGCTTCTAATAATAAATTACTATCATTATTTTTAAAACAATTTCTTATGAATGACATGAATCTCTTAGATACGCTAAAAAAACTAACTAGCAAATAAATTTAAAGGAACACCATACAGAATGATAACCGATTATTAAATATTGGGCCGCACTTATCGTTCTTTTAGACGCCTTGATAGTTAAATCAACATTCAATCCATTCTTATAATATAATTTTTTATCATAATATTAAAAATCATTTCAATGAAAGGCTTAGGTAAGTTAACTCTACTTAAATATATTATAATTATGTATCGAATAAAAAATATGAGAAGGTTTGGCACGTGGGGACTTCCGGGAATGAAATAAAATGCACCTTTTTCACTTCCTTTTCCTCACCTTTCATTTCATTATGATTTAATATCTTAACTACATAATTTATAATTTTTATAAATTTTTACTAAAACGCAAAAAAGGTATTTAAGTTATTTTTAATTTCAAAAGTTGTTAATGTTTAAAATTCAATAAAAAAATCTATAAACTTAAAAAACTTATAAAGTTTACTATATTAATTAAAGAGCTTTGCTTCTATAAAATTCATCTTCTATATAACCTTCATCATTTTTAATGTCTTGATAATGGATAAAAATTCACTTTATCTATTCTCTTTCGCATAATTTATATTATTATATAAATCTTTTTATTTATCTAGTATCATTGTTCATTATCCTATCTACAAATGTATGAAATAAACATAATAAAATATTTAATGGTAAATATCAATTTTAGAATAATATTTTTAACATCTAAACTATTTAAATATCACTATTATATATTAAAAAATGAGGTTTTGCACCATAATCCATCGAAATTCAATGTGCATTAAAACATTCTTTGTAGTTCTAACGAACGATTTCCGACACAAATAATTTTTTTTCATCAAAAATGAGGAATTTCGACTGGGTCATCATGCTGAAAGAAGGGAACTATTACTTGTTCTTGCAAATACAAGAAAAGAAATACAATTCAGATACACTTCCAATTCTATTTCACTCCTTTTCTCCCTAATCCAGCTACAAGTGGTTACACGCAATCATGTGTGCAATCCCGACCCTTACACAATGACTAACCCCCACACGTCCCATGCGTGAATGCCTTTGTTTCGCTAGCTTTCTCCTTCCATAAAATTCTTAACATCTTCATACATGTCTTGGTCCTTTAGGTTTATGGTCAGAGAGAATTGAACTCGGGATAGTCGTCCACGAAAGTGACAGAGTCCTCTCTTCCACCTCCTTATTCCTTGAGTTGACGGTGACTCCTCTCCCTACCAACTTTTTGCCAAGCCTTGATTTTGGTTTCATAGAAGACAACCTCTTTACTGAGTTGGGCTTGGCTGGCTAATGCCATCTATCCTAGCCGACTCCACTGAATGACTCTGTTGCTGGTTTCACCACCGTAACGTCCCCACCTGGTTTAGATTGAACCTGGTCTTCCAGGTTGAAATGTGGAAATAGGTTGTTGAATTAATGGCTATCTTTCCATGTGTGATTTGTAGATGGTAGTCCCCTCCATTGCACTCACATTTCAAATGTTAGCCCATTATCATACGTGATGCATCACCTATCAAGACTCTAGCGTATGTATCACCTGGGGAAACTCCAACATAAGGATAAGGCGATAAGAGCGAGTTCATCTGCGGGCAATAGACCGAGCATTGCTATGTTTAGTAACGGATTGATTGGAGTAGAGAATCTGATTTTCTTCATGAATTCTTGGGGTAAGTGTAGATTGTCGGGGAAGGACAAGTGGATCGCCGTGCTCCTCTTGGGCCTCAAATTCATCCTAACCCGTACTACATGCGCCCGAAATGGTCCAACCTTTCCAACCAGATCCCTGTTAGGATCTAAAATATTGAATGAAAAATTTAGGAAAATTTTATTGATATAGTGAAAAATCCTCGCTGATTTTTATAAAGAAAATAGAACGATAAGAAGAGATGAGAAGAAATTGAGAGAAGAAACAGAAGAATAGCTCGTGATGAGCTAGAGATGGAGACAGATAATTCAGATCTAACTTCCAACGAAGCCTCTTTCATTTGAATTGCCAGGCCATTTATAGTCATGACCATCGATAATCTAGAACTCGCTTAGCAATGACGTGGCAAATCACTCAGTTCTCTTGATACCTCCTTGGCTTCTAAATCTTCTTTCTGGGTTGAGATTATAACGAGGAATATCCACCTGTTCAACTCCCTTAGCTGACTCTTCCAACCCATGACAACCAAATGGCCTAGGTGTAATGTCCCACGGACAAAGTAACGGTCGCTACTAAAGTACAAGATCGATAATAATGGAAGAATATACACATGTGTAATACCATAATTCATTAGGTTATCATAAACTAGGTATCTCATTAAATTAAATTGGATCTAAATAATAAAATCCCTATAATACAGACTTCATATCTTCGTTAATTACCCTTTAAAAATCAAAGCAAAATAAATCATACAATATCTGGATTCATCAAGTCCTAATCTCATTTGGTATACCAACCCTATGTTGGTCTCTACCCACACATCCATTATCTAAAAAAATTAATAAAATATGATTTGTCCGAGCAAACTCAATAAGTAGAGCATATAAAAGTAAACTGATAAAACTTGAGTAAACAATGTGCACACGGGTTGACAAAACAAAGATTAAATACAGATCCAAATCAAATTTAAATCTATGTGAAACATATGCTAATGCCCGAGCATACATCAACGCATCATGCATATGTCATTTCTCCAATCCGTCCAACAAGCTCTAAAATCCAATGGGGAGGTTCGGTATTTTGTGCCATAATCCAACCCAGTGTACAACCTAGGTTGCCATCATTGCATCCTAGCACCAGTGGCTAACCTTGCATAACACAGATAAATCAAAAACACCTTTATCCAATCTGGAGGTGTAATTGATTCCCTGCTACGCTTACCACATAGCCGCAACCATATAGCACCACATTACGCGAACGGCTCTAGCCTCAACCAATACGTTAATGGCCACCAATCCCACGGATCGGGTCACAATATACATTATTGAAATCACAAGGGTCAAATAAACCAAATCTGTAGTCTACCAAATCCATATCGGTCAGACAAGTAGGTCTGAACCAATACCACCCAAGTTATCATATCCTGATCCTCAATTAAGATGTGCCAATGGTCATTACCGATGGTCCAACAATACTATTTCATAAATCCACAACTACAATCATGGCTCATTAATATGCCCGCATTCAAAGCAACATATGTTAATGCCATAATGCATAATGCTAACATGGATAAAGAGCCAAACTCATTATCACAATAAATCATCATAACTAATAATATTTATTAACTCAAAAATTAAAAAATAATGGCATCCAAAAATCCATGCTTGTAACCATACAGTGCAATACAAAATCAAAAAGAGAAGAAAAGAGCTCTACTTACCTTGTGTAAATCTAATATCCATCTTTGTACCATATTTCGCTATCATGCTTAAATCATTGCATTGAAAAAATAACACTTTTCTTTCATTAATATTTTAATATAAATTAACTTTTCTAATGGTGAGTTAGCATAATATTTCATCCAAAGATGCATGGATACCTCTTTGATCATAACTTTTATACTTTAGCCAACAAGCGGTTTTTTGTATAAATTAAATTATTCCAAAATTATCATTTATAATAAATTTTATTAATTCTAAAATATTATTTGCTCCAAGTTAATAAAGTAATTAATTTGAGTTGGAGTTGGAACTCATTTTACAAAATCGCCAAATTAATCTTTTACATTGTATTTTCTGCATCGTATTGTATCCAATTTAATTTTCAATATTTGAAAATGTTTAATAAAAATTTTCCCCGTGAATCAACTCAATAATTATATATTTTAACTAACCATATCAACTTGGATAATTATTATTGAAGTTTCAAATTTGATTTGATTATTCTTTAATTTGTTCATATTTGCTGAAATCAAATACAGTGATCTTTTTTAATTTTGATTTATAATTAAATCAAAGTGTTTAACTTCGAAATTTCTGTCATACATAAATAACTACATCAATTAACCAAAATAAATATTTCCACCAAAAATATTAATTATTTATATTTATTTATATATTTTTATTTTGCTGGACAGGGTGTAAGTTTAGAGATAGTTTAAATCATGTTAATTATTAACCATATTTATATCATCCAAAAATTAATTTCTATTTTTTCTGAGTGATATTCAAGATGTATGTTATATCATATAAAATTTTCAGCCTCAATTTCACTATATAAAAATTATTAAAAATGAATTGGTGTAGTTGATCCTAATAGTCATTCTACCCTGTTTAGGCTAATCTTTCAGTATTTTTATTTTACAACCTAATAAACATTTTATGGGAATACTTGTATGAAACTAGATTTCATAGAAGTGATTTTATTAAGCCCTTTTTATTTTTAAAATATTGATCCTTGATAGAAAATATAATCTATTTATTATTTTACACCATTTGTTTAGTTAAGTGATCGAGTTTCATCCCAATCCAAGATGTGAATAGGTCACATTTGCTAAAAAATATGTGCATGCATGTGTAAATTATGAAAAGTGCTTAAATTCATTCACACATATATTAGAATGTAATAATATTTTATACGATCATTTATCTATATATTATTAATATTTTAAATGGTTTAGATGTTAAAAAAACTACTTTCAAGTTGATATTTATTGAATTATTTTAGTACGTTGATTTCACACATTTATAAATGGACCCATATACAGTGAAATTTAAAAAATAAAAGGATTTCAAAGATATTATAAATGATATTAAATACAATAGATTAATGAATTTGTTATCAACTTTTAAGATTTTAAAAATAAATGAGGTTTTATATAAGAAGGGTTCCATAGAATCATCCCTGAACATTTAAGATGAAAATTAGGTTGTTTCTTAATAATAATATCACGAGTTTTAAAAATAATTTTCATGCTAAAAATCCTTTATTTACTATTTCTTTTATATTTTTCATTTCAGTTACAAATTTACTACATGGGTGGTGTAAGTTAACTTATACACTATTATAATTGTTCATCTAAACCACTAATCACAGATCTAATCATGGATTTAACATATATATCATAGAAAAGAACTTATTTAATCTTGATCAAATGATTTAGATCATGAAATTATATTTTTAATTAAACTTTTAATGGTTTAGATCAACTGGTTACACTTTCCATTAATACAAAGATTATTGAGACGGATTTGCAAATACTCAAATCTAATCATCTATTAAGGTGTACACATGATCTAACATCATTTCTCTATGTAAAATTAAATTTTATACATATCTAATGGTTTGGATCATCGAGATTATACATGTAATCATAGATTAGACTTATTTAATCTGATTTTCACTTGATAGCAAACTATTATTGTTAAATCTCATGAAATGACCCAGATCTATCTTCTCCTATCAGATTAACTAAAAATAAACTTGTTACTAACTCTTTTGATGGAATTCTTTGGTTGAGATTGGGTTGAATCTCTTAATTAGAGTTCTCCCTTCCCTCTTTACTCATGTCGATCCCGTCAATTCCACCAGAAGAGTCATTCACAACAGGGGTCTTAACATCCCCCCGACTAGAGATAATACTGCCTCTGGCAGTACAAATGTAGGAAACCAATGCTTGAAGACACTGGCATCCTCCCATGTATCATCACGAGGCAGAAGTCCTTGCCAACGAACATGAAATTCGTACTTAAGCTTTTCGTTAGCGTCCCTCTGATGAACTGCTAAAATTTCAGTAGGAACCAATTGCAAACACCCCTGTTCATCAACAAAAAGCAAGACATCAGCCACCTTTTGAGCCGACATGGCACGCTTAAGTAGCGATGCATGGAAAATAAGGTGAAGTCGCACTCCCTCGGGCAATTGTAATCTATATCCCACAGCAATTTTTTCCAGCACAGGTAAAGGTCCATAATATCGGGCAGCCAATTTACGAAACCAACTAGACCTTGCCGTCTGTTGCCTATAACGCTGAAGCTTCAAATAAACCAATTACCCAATGGAAATATCAACAAACCATCAATGACCATCTGCTTGACCTTTTATAATGTCTTGAGAATGCGCAAAGAATCACGCACCCGCTGTAACACCCTGTCTCTTTCTTGCAGATAGCATCAACTTCAACAAGCTGATTAGAGCCTCCCTCATAAGGAATAATCGAAGGAGCTAGTTAGCCATATATACCCTGAAAAGGACTTATCTTAATACTAGCCAGAAAAGTAGAATTGTACCACGATTCCGCTCAGGGTAAAAAATCAACCCAAGTATGTGGCTGGTCAATGCAAAAATTTCACAAATTAGTTTAAAGAGTTCTGTTGAGAACTTCGATCTGACCATCAGACTGTGAATGATAAGCTGAACGATAAGCAAGATCCACATGTTGGGAGGTAAATAGGACCTTCCAGAAACCACTTAGAAAAGCAGAATCCATATCTGAAACAATAGTTTTGGGTAATCCATGGAGCTTAACTACTTCCAACAAAAATGCCTTATCAACAGAAAAGTGGTAAAAGGATGAGTTAAGGGACTAAAGTCTCCCCGCTTGGATAGTCGATCAATGACCACTAAGATAACAGACTTACCAGGAGAACTAGGCAGCTCAGTAATGAAATCCATAGCCAAATCTTCCCAAAGCTTAACAGGTATTGGCAGTGGCTGCAAAAGACCAGCAGGCTTCATAAACTCAGACTTAGCACAATTGCAAATGTCGCAACTAGCAATATACTTCCAGACACAAGCTTTCATTCCCAGCCAATAAAAAATGTTCTCTAATTCGTTGATAGATACATAAAATGCCAAAGTGACATCCTAATACGAAATCATGAAATTGTAGCAAAAATAGTGGAGATATGGGTGCTAAAAGGAGAAATTAACAATCTCCCATCTCGGTATAGGATTCCCTCTTTCACTTGATATTGAGGGAAACTAGTAGGATTTCCTTCCACCTTAGCCCTCGATTTCTGCAGTTCCTCGATAACCAAACACTCTTGCTGAATGGCAGCTAATAAAGAAGAATCATGTTGAGAAACTGATAAGAACTTCATATCCATTTGTCGAGACAAAGCATTAGCTCCCTTATTGGTATTCCCCTTCTTATACTCCACACAGAAATCATATCCCACCAACTTGGTCATCCACTTCTGCTGCAGGGAGTCAAAACACTTTGCTGCAACAAGTATTTCAAGTTATTCTAATTTGAACATATCACGAATGGTCGACCAATCAAATAGGGTCTCCACTTCTTAATAGCTAAAACCGCAACTACAAGTTCTTGCTCATAAGCTAAAGGGCCATGTGATCCCATAGCCAAGGCCCTACTGAAATAAGCCACTGGCTTGTTATCCTGCAACAGAATAGCACCCCACCTTGCACCTGACGTGTCACACTCCAATACAAACTGTTTGTTGTTAAAATCAAGCAACGGTAGTACAGGGGGAGAACTCAAGGCCAACTTTAATATATGGAAGGCTTCATCTACCTCAGTATTCCAACAGAACCCATCCTTCTTTAATAATTGAGTCAGGGATCTCGCCATCTCTCCATAGCCTTTAATAAACTTACGGTAATAACCAGTTAACCCCCAAAAAAGAGCATAACTGTTTGCCAAATGTAGGTCCAACCCATGCCCGAACAGCTTCCAGCTTGGTTTTATCTGCTTGGACTCCTTCAAAAAGATACAGTGTGCCTCAAATACTGCACCTTAAATTTGAAAAATCCACACTTAGATTTATTAGCAAACAACCTCTACTCCAGTATTTCTAAAGTTAACTGTAAATGATGTAAATGATCAACCTAGCTACCACTAGATACCAGTATACCATCAAAAACACTAATATAAACTTTCTCAAGTAAGGTTGGAAAACCTGATTCATTAAAGCTTGAAGTAGCTAGCGCATTAGTCAAGCCAAAGGGCACAACCAGAAATTCATACTAGCCATGATGAGTTCAAAATGCAATCTTGAATATGTTAGACTCCTTCATTTGAATCTAACGATACCTAGACTTGAGATCAAGTTTTGAAAAATTTGCACCCTTGTAATTCATCCAGAAGCTCATTAATAACTAGTATGGGAAACTTGTCCTTGACAGTAATCACATTAAGGGCCCTGTAATCAACACACATTCGCCAACTACCATCTTTCTTTCCCGCTAACAATACAGAAGCAGAAAATGGACTATTACTCTCTTGGATATGACTCTTATTTAACAACTGTTGTACCTGCTTCTCGATTTCATTCTTTTCTAAAAATGGATACTTGTAAGGTCTTATCACATTAGGTACTAATCTAGGAATGAGCTCAATACAGTGCTCTAATCCCCTTATAGGAGATAACCCCATTGAATTAGAGAAAATCATTGCAAACTGAGTTAACAGTTGCTCCAATTGATCCTCTTATATAGGAAAAGGAGAATTTTCTGCCACAAGTTTAATATTATCTTCCATCACTTACAATTAACAACTAATAGACCTGCATAGGCTCTCTGATTTTTAGCTTGACAATTGACAAAAGTCTCTTCTTCTTCTCTTATCCTAACTAATTTGATCACTTGACCACCAACCACCTCAAGTGGACTTTCTCCAATTACATAACACATCACCAAGCCCATGCAGCCATTGCATCCACCTTTCCAATGCCAAAATAAAAAATTATTCCTTCAATATAACCCAAAATATCCACTTCTAATCCTGACATAAACCCCTGCAATTCATCTCACTTTCATTAGCAATATGCGGGAAAATTGCGCCATAGACCTTGTAACTATGCGTATTGGCATTTTGGACCCCGAAGTTTTCATATTAGCATTTTAAACCCCCGAAAGTTTCGACCTTTGCGTTTTACCCCCCGCTCCCTCATGCCGTCAACAAAGCAGCGCCTAGCTATCCGAAATGACCAGAATACCCCTGACAGAACAGAAAGGCAGAGGCCACGATGCCAGACCTCAACCCTTCACAAAACTCCTGCGACCAAAAATCCCCAAATTGAAGCCCTACCTCAATCAGCACTCATTCGGCGGCCTAATCTCTGGATCGGAAACAGCAGCTTAATCTCTGGATCGATTGCGTCCGACGGCAACTCAGCAAATCGTAAATCAATACGGAACTCATTTTCTCCTGCAAAGCCTAAGACATTTTCTCCTTTTTTGTGCGGAAGATAAGATTTTGACTACTGAAACCCATTCAACAGCTCTCGCTAGTTTGAGATGAGGAGCAAGATCGCAAAAAGGTGAGGTCATATGAAATTTTAGTTTTTATAAGTTGCTTTGTTGCTTAGCGTATGTGTAGAAAGGGACAACAACATGTGCTTGTGGGGTCTGCTTTTTTACTGGTCTGGTTTGTCGGGAAGCAGAATTGTAGTGGCCCCATTTTTTATGCTTTAAGATGTCGAAATGACGAGAATTGTCAGTGCTTGTGGTCCCCTGTGTCCCCAATACCACACATATTCAAGGCATTCGCTTTTTTCAACCATAATATGCTGCTATATGCTGCTATATGACCTTGACCTGTCAACAGCATCTGTGAAAAGCTCCAGCTCATCCAATGAACCATAAATATCATAAATATCATCAATTGTCGTTACCAGCTGACTGATTCTTGCAACTTCATATTTGCTCAGTCCAAATTGGGAATCATTTACAATGCACAAACTGAAAAGGAAAGATTCTGGTATCCTATCCCTGCTGAAGCTCAACCTTCTTTGGAGGCTCAAATTTTGCCACCATCTTCAGAAAACCAAAACATTAAAATTACTCAGTAATGGTACCTTCTTTACGTCAAAAAATTATATACGTTATTTGTAACTCATTGAAGAGGTCTTCAAAAAGCATTTTTGCATTGTGGCATCAACAGAGAGTTCAGAGAAAAATAGCAAAAATCAGGAGACTCAAGGAGTTCTGTTTTCTGCTAACCTATCAATAGCATTTGCTAAAAGCTCCAGCTCATCCAATGAACCATAAATATCATAAATATCATCAATTGTCGTTACCAGTTGACTGATTCTTGCAACTTCATATCTGCTCAGTCCAAATTGGGAATCATTTACAATGCACAAATTGAATATGAAGAAATAGGTATAGTTATTGAAATTACCATTGTGATTGATTTTTGGGAATATTTCTGTAATTTGGCCTGTCTCAGATCATTGGGTTCACTTGGGGATTCTTATATGCAAGAAGACAGTTGAGGAGGTTGATGTGATGGTGTGGTGGCACTATGGGGGTAGATTTGTGTATAATGTAGACGAGGGATGTGACGAATACTTGGGTGGAGAATTTGGTATTGGTCGAGCTGTAGTGGGGACCTATACTCTATGTCGGAGAAAGAACAGATGGCATTAGAAACGAAAATTCCTGGTGATCAATTGGACTTCTGGTGTGGAAGCAAGAAAAAAGTTTTGATATCAGATGACGATGTGCTACGTAAGTGTCTTCAAGAAGCCATACAAGATGAGTGCATGGATGTTTGGGTTATACCGAAAGCAGGAGTGCAATGGGTCTCAGAACCAAGACTGGAGAGGAGTTCAAGAAAGTCCACTGGCTGCTTGAATGTATTTGTCAAGGAAGAATTAATTGAAGTTGGTCAAACTTCTAAGGTGGCAAATGATGTTGAGAAGAATGTCATCGAAAGTACAGCAACCACAACAGCAGAAAATGCAGAAGAGATATTTGAAGCTGGTCAAACTTGTAAGGTGGCAAATGATATTGAGAAGAATGTCAATGAAAATGCAGCAACCACAAATGCAGAAAATGAAGAAGAGAGGATTGAAATTGGTCAAACTTCTAAGGTGGCAAATGTTGTTGAGAAGAATGTCAGTGAAAGTGCAACAGCAACTAATGCAGAAAATGAAGAATCTATCGCAGAAGAAAATGCCGACAAGCTACACGATGAGTGGCTCAAATGGTTTGGAACAGTTATGGAAAGTCAGTGTGATGAAACCACTGGTGGAATGCCAGAGAAAATTATGGACAACACAATGAATGACTGTGACGAAACTGCAGATGGAATGTCAGCAGAAAATATGGACAACACAATTAATGATGAGGACAAAGGAGATGGCTATGATAGTGCAGATAGTGATGACTCATTCATTAGAGTGCATGAAGACTATGATGGGAAAGTGACTTCACATGAATATGATCCATATTTCCATGAAAAGGACCCATATCTACGTGTCGGCGTCGAGTTTGAAAACAAAAAACAGTTGGAGCTAGTGATCCGACAACATGCTATTGTGAATGGGTTTGACATTAAGTTTGTAAAGGATGAGTGTTATCGCTTGACTGCTACCTGTAAGATTGATGGTTGCCCATGGCGAATACATGCATCCAAAAAGGCTGATGGGGTCACCTTTGTTATCAAGACATACAACAATGTCCAGCACACTTGCACTGTGGCTGAAGCGAGTAGAAACAAAACAGCAAACAAGTCATGGGTCACCAATTCTCTTGAAAAGGAACTTCGTGTTAATAGCAATTTAACAGTTAGACAATTGAGTAATGGGTTGCATGCAAATTTTGGGTTAAATTTGAATTATTGGAAGGTATGGAGAAGCAAAAAACA
>JAXCLR010000050.1:46061988-46091990 GCA_035584095.1 Annona squamosa | reverse complement strand
CAACTATGAAACGCTACCAACTATAATGCAGAAAAATAAAATTCACATCACCCATAAAAAGCGAATCTCCACGTAATAGAAACTTTATTGCTTTGCCCCACCTCTTTGCTACGGGTCCCACAAAATGGGTCCTACCCACTTGCTACGAGGTCCCACCAAATGGGTCCCACCCAAGGGGTTGTGTGTGGGGTATGAGGTTTGTTTTTCAAGGCAAGAGGGACCCTCTTTTTATAGGTGTTGGGCAGCCCTCCTTTCTTTTTAAAAATCGATGTGGGATTCCATCCCGTCACCTACTTTAGCTGCCTTCTCTTGCAAGACTCCATGTCAACTCATCCAACATCCTGAACTTATGAACTTACAAGATCACGATCGGCTGCAGCACCTCGGTTTGCTAGTTTCTGAATGCGGGAAGAGAATTCAGTGGCATTTTCCATCTCAATAAATTCAGCCTGCCCGTACATCGAGTCTCTTGTTACGGTAGCTTCATCTTCAAGCAGCAGTCTACGTTCATTTTTGAAAATACGCTCAACTTCTTCTTCAGCTTTCGATTAATAAATCCAAACCCAACATTCTATTGACTTCCATTAATTCTAGTGGGTGTGTGTGGTTCTCGACATCTCTTGCTAGATCTAGTACATAGGCATTAGTCACAGCAATCTATCTTCTAATACCAGAAAGCAACCGCTCAAGCCCCATTAAATGAATCATCACAGGCATCGCCACTCAACGCCGTTGTCTTCCTCTTATGAACGAGATGGTTGCCGGATTCCTGTTTTGCTATTGGAATCAAAGCTAGCGCGCGGATAGCTTGCTTAAATCAAAGCTGGTTGCAGGGGGTCTTCTGTCGCTGATCGTTGGTCGGTGTCCTCCTCATGGCTGCTATTTTTTTTCAATGGGTTAAAATGCTTGGATGAAATTACAAGAGACCGAGGACGAGCGCTGATTTGGGAGCAGGGTTGCGTTGCTAACGACCGGGATTGGCTGCTGGACGGTTGCTTGAATGCAGCTACCGGAATTGGGGCTCGCTGCAATTTTACGGAGAACGGTAAATGGGATTCGGTTCTTGGATTAGGCCTTCCGGATTTTGGATTGCCGATTAGGAGGAAGATGGTGGAGAAGACAGGCTAGAGTTTTGATGGAGTTTGGTTGTTGCCGGAGATCAGGACGGAGAAGATGGCTGCCTTGTTCGGTTTTCCGGCGATGGCTGAAAAGGGGATTTTAGAGATTCTGGTGATAGAGGTCTACTAATCTACTCAGCTGGTGATTTTTGGAAGCATCTGTGATTGGAGATTTGGATGCTATTGAAACCGTGGGCTTTGAGGAATTGAAGGACGGAATCGGGAGGTCAGAAGTTTATAGAAGGGCTTCGGTCTCCTGTAAAGCAAAGGAGGCAGGAACTGGAAAGTGCGGCAGTGGGATGCTGCTGGTTTTTCGTAAATCAAGGGGGCACAGGGATTGTTTTCTAGGGCTGAAATGATTCGGTGGAGAGTGATTTCAAGTGTTGACTGGTTGATTTTGGGATTTTTCTTTTATGTCGGTATTAATGTGTTGACGGCAAGCTTTTTGGGTTGCTGCCTGGATTATTTTTCTAATCAAATGGCAGCTTGGCAATGAGGAAAGGATTGGTGATGATTGGTGCTATATTTTGGCAGAGGACTAGAGCTGTTGGAGCAGAGGAGAGGATTTTCGGAGGTGCTAATTGCAGTTGGTGCAGCCGTGGACAGCTGGTGTTGCGGAGATGGATCGGGGCTCCGAGTTTTCAAGAATTGGTGCCGGATTTGGAGAAGAGCAAAGGTGTGCTATTGGAATGCTAGAACAAGATTTTCTGTCGCTGAGATTTGTTGCCGATCGCTAGATGGCACTGCTGTTGAAATTCATGGCTGCCGTTTGGGGAAGATGGAGCACCAGAAATGGTGCTCCGGTGGCACACAATCGTGTGTACTCACGCGGTGAGTTTAAATATAATTTTAATATTTTTTTTACGAAAATAATTTCCATAATGACACGTATCATCTTAGTTTAATCTTTTAATTTATTTTATCTAAATATAATACTTTACTTTGTTCCCAATATTTTAAAATATAATTATAGTTATATATTTATGATTTTTCAATTAGATAGTCTTATAATTTTGCCCAAATTATATTAATATGCTAATACATATTTTAACGTTAAAATTTTCTAGGGGATTTATATTTTTAAGAATGTTACAAAATGACCCATTTTATAACAAAATTAAAGATTTTACGAAAAATATGATTTTCATGAAATTCCACTTAAAACCGGCATTTAATTAATGTTTTAATACTTAACGGTGTGAATTTAATATAAAATTAAATGAAAATTTTAGACTTATCACATATGAGGGCTTCGACTCCTAAGGAGTCAAGAATTCCACCCAGTAACAGGGCAACAATGCTGATCACATTTACCAATCGATAAATTCTGAATAAGGTTGTAACGCTGGTTCGGGCGTCACATGTCAAGACCATAATCCCATCAGAAGGCCATTCATAATAGGAGCCTAACAATCCCATAAATGGAGTGGCTGCCTGCGATTGAACCACCATCATAGCTTCCCAGATCCCATGATTGTTCTCAGGGTCACTTGTAAACATGGGCGACATAAGAGACATGGGTGCAAAAAATTTAAGTGTAGGCAGCTTCTTAGCATTAGTCACACCCTTGTCCATTAACAAGTTCTTTATGAGGTTTTGACAAAAACTAAATCTCAATAAAACTATCCCTATTAAACCACTAAGGAGGAAGACCATCGTTCCCTGCCCGACTTTGATAGATTCAGAGTAGAGGATTTCGACTCAATGGCTTGTGTGGTGGCTATTTGACTCGCCCTAAGAACACTGTCACTCATCTTCTTGGTATCAACTTTCCCACCTCAACAAGTGGCATCTTCATGGTTGTAAGAGATGGAAATGGTGTTAGCTCTAGTTGCTTACTGCGATCGCCTCTGCCTAGACTTTCAGCCATCCACACTTTTGCATAGACCTCCTAATGCCTTAGGAGTTGGTCAAATTTTGGACCTCGTATTCTTCGTTGCCATGCTTTAGCTACCAAAACACATTGATCGTAATCACAAGTGCTAGGCTCGCCATCCGCCTATCATGCTGGCATTTTTCAGATGTGAGAAGCTGACTCATACTGGTTTGGAAATAAGCCAATTGCTAAGACAAGGAGCACATCATGCTCACCGTCCTATTGTTCTACACTCGCTTCTACCCCTTGTAAACCATGGTTGTTGGTGCTAAGTATTAATATAAGTCTAAGGTTTAAATATTAATTTAAATATCGAAATTAATTTATAGGATGTAACAACAATGGCTACCGTATCCTATGGATATTAAGAAGAAAAGGAGAAGAAGGTGTTTCCATTTGGAAACTTTGAGGTGTTTAAGAAATTTTACAAAAACCCCTCAAACAAAAGCCTTTTTGCAAAGAAAACTTATAGGAAACTTACGCAGAACCTCCCTCTCCCTCTTCCTTCCCTATTGGGCTTAATCCGAGCCTAGGCCTAGCCATGTTGATGGCTACTTTAGGTGAGCTTAGTGCTAGGTTTTGTGCTGCCTTCTAGCTAGTGGGCTAAAATAGTGGATTGGACATAAGGCCAAATAGATGAAATTAGGCTTAGCCCAACAGATTCAAATTCATCAAAGGTAATCGGCAGAGTTCAGGCCTAGAATTGAGCGGACTTAACAGTTGGAGCTCAATAATATTGGCCTATGAGCCCAAGGTCCAACAGGTGGGGTTAAAATTATTTTTCATATTTTTGAATATCAACTTCCGATTTAGATGATCCAATAAATGATTTTATATTTGTGGACATTATAAATCTGATGGTTGGATTAGATTTATCATCAAAGGTTATAAATTTGGGACGTGATAAATTACTATTTATGACCCACCTTAGATGAATTTTGGAAAATAACCTTTAGACCCAAATTCAATGTGCAAATATTATTTTTAAATTTAGGGTGTTACATATTTATATCGGAAAAAGGAATTCTAATAAGTCTCACTTAAAGGATGAACTATTCCTTAGTTCTAGCAAATACAAGAAAGAAAGTACAATTCTGACGTACTTTTTTTTTCTAATCACACTTCTTTTATCCTTATTTCTGGCACTCATGTGTGCAATCCTAACCCTTACTCATTAACCTCATGCTTCCCATGTGTACATATCTCTACAATGCTGATATGAATTTATTAACTCGCTACTTCCTTAAAAATGTTTAATGTGAATGGATTACAAGTCTGAGCATGAACAGGTATCATGTTTGGACCATGACTATTTCTAAAAAACATTAAAATTGACAAATTGATATAAGGAATATGAAAAATTTTTAGTAGAGATTTAACCTCAACATTGCAAGTCGGAACCTCCCTCTCCCTTGCACACAAACTACACTTAAAAGATAGTGCAAGGGTAGTTTGGATATTTTAAAAATTTTAACTTGCTATTTGGTAGAAATTAATGACATAATCATAACTAAAAGGATATTTGGTAATTTGAAAGTTGTGGAAATTGTAGAATGGAGTGAGAAGTGAAAAATAAAATATTTCGAGAATTGTGTGATTGATATGAAATTATAAGAGTAAAGATTTAATGAATAGGGTAGTTGGAATGTAATAAGAAAAAGAACTAATTGAAGTGTAGGGATAAAAGGATAAAAATATAGTTATTAATTGATGAATTAATGAGCTTCGGACCCATGAATTCCCATCCCATGAATCTCACATCGAGTAACAAATGTCAAATAAGAGTAGAGTTCATGATTATCTATATCAAAATTTTCAAATGCGTAATCATATTTGCAAATACAAATATATATTTTAGATAAAAATATAAATATAAACTGTAAGCATATTTGAAATTAATTTCTTTTAAAATGTATACGATCCTTGAACTACTGATTCACTGCACTAGTTAAAGCGAAATATCATTTTAAAGTGTTTTTTTTTCATCTGTACCTATATGCTTTTAGTGAATTGTAGGCTTACTATTAGTTTTTTGCATCTATATCTATATAATGTGCTTAAAATTGTAGTCATATCATTTTTAATAAAAAAAATTTAAAAATGATGAAAATGACTCTATAGAATTATAAAATTCAAGAAATTACCTTTAAACTATAAATGGAATTCACTTTTAAAAGAGGAATGAAATAATATACTTGCAGTTTTAAATAAATTGTATAGATATGTATGTAAATTTTTTGAAAACTAGTTGATAACAATATCCGGTGTCATTTTGATGCTCGATACATGGTACTCACAAACAAATATTGATAGAGGCATTAAGAGAAATATTGATAGCAATATCCACTATAAATATGGATTGCTATGTAGCTGTTCAATGGACTGCTACATTCACCATACATTGTCAGCATACAAAATCACTTAATTAACTCAATAAAATCCACCTCTTACCCAAGAAAGCTATTCAAAGGGTTAATAATGAATCTAATATTATAATCATAATATCGCTCAACAAGAGCTTGTGAAGAAACTATATAACATAGGAGGATGAGCAAAGAAAAGGTTTCATACTCATATCAGCATTAAGCTTCTTAGTAATTTATTTTTTATTTTCCTTTTGTACTGCTCATGCTTCTTTTCTTAAGGGTAATTTGAGGTATCTTTAGAGTACATATTTATACCTGTTGAATTATAGTGATTTGAAGATAGATAAGTTAAGAATTTAATACTTGAAATGTGTCATTGTATTTGATTCTTGATGAATGGTTGTAACAAATTAGCATTGAATTGTGTTGTGAATTTGTCGAGGTTTTGCTGTAAAACTTCAGCAGTTTTAGTTTGCAACTTCAATTGATTTAGTTTCAAACTTCAACTATTTTGGTTTGAAAATTCAACCATTTTTTGGTTGAAACTTTGATAGTTTATTTAGCAAAATCTATGGATAGATGATTGGATAATGACGTGGCAAATTGGTTGGTTTGAAGAGCTATTTTCAATTTGTTAAATTTCTATAGGTTGTTGAGAAAAATTCGATGGTTGCAGATTTAGTGAAGAAAATTTCTCTTGATGGTTTCAGTTTGTTAAGTTGTTACAGATTGTTGAGAAAAATCAGATTGGTTGTGGATTTGGTGGAGAAAATCTCTCTTGATGGTTTCAGTTTGTTAAGTTGTTATAAGTTATTAAGAAAAATCCAATTTGTTTCGAATTTGGCGAAGAAAATTTCTCTTGGCGATTGGATGCCAAAAGTATAAATAGATAATGAATTTCAACTGGAAATTCAATTTCAGAGAGAATATTTTCAAAAGTGCAAATCTATCTCAAGGTGTTCTCTGTGATCTTCTATCCATCTGTCAGAAGCAATATATTGAAGATCGTCATGACCATCATACTAAAAGTTTTATCTTCGTATTTCTGTGATGTTAAAATCATTGTAAGCTTTATTTCATTTTTATTTATTTTACCTTAAATTAGAAGCTGTCTAATTCAAAAAAAAAGCTTTCATTGTGATTTGTGGAAAACTTCACATGCCACCTGGAGCCATTTGTGTAATCCAGAAGACGATTAAGATCGTACCACTGTAACTTAAGTTCTAAGTTGATTAGTGGAAACCTGAGTCAAGGTGTTGACTTGGAGAGTAGAGTAGGTGTATAAACCAAACCACTATAATTTGTGGTGTCTTCTTCAAATTATTTTTATAATGTGTGAAATTTATCTTGTTCTTTGTTAGATCATTTTTTGTGCTTTGTTCCTTTCTTTTATCAATTTCATATTGGCCTAACACTGGTATCAGAGTAGTTTTTGAATTATTCTAAAGAGATCATGACAATTGAGAAGAAAGCGGAGATTGGATATGGTGAAGGTCATTTTATAACCAGATCACTATATTTTGATGACACAAATTATGAATATTAAAAACGTAAAATGTAGATCTTTATCATGGGTCGGGATTTAAAACTTTAGAATGTTATTTATCAAGGTGTTATTTTACCTGGAGATGATATAACCGAAACTAATGAACATCAAAATGAACAAGTGCATTTAAATGTTAGAGCTCTAAATGTTTTATATTGTGCACTTTGCTTATGTAAATTAATAGGGTATCTGCTTGTGTCACAGCCAAAATGGTTTGGGATACACTTATGGTAACACATTAGAGTACTTCTCAAGTTAAGGAGTCTAAGATAAATATGTTGATGCATAATCATAAACTTTTCATGATGAAATTTAATGTATCTATTACTGAGATATTTCGCAAATCACGAACATAATTAATGCCTTAAAAGTACTTGGTAAGTCTATTGAGGCAAAGGAACAGGTAAAGAAGATATTGAGATCACTTCCTTCTTTTTGAACTATAAAGGTTATAACCATAGAGGAAGTTAAGGATTTAACAACCATGTCTGTAGATCAATTTATAGGCTTTTTTATGACATATGAGATCATTATGAAGAAAAATAATTATAATGATCCAAAAGATAATAAGGTAATTGGTCTCAAAGTTTCCTCTGATCATTCTAATGATAATTTAGGCGATGAAGATGAAGACATTGCTATGTTGATAAAAAAAGAGAAGACGTTTCATCACTCGAAATCAAGAAAACAACAACAACAACAGGAATGCAGCCAGTAGAAGGATACAACGACGACTTAAAAAGAAAAGAAAACAAAAAGACCAAAGGAAATATTTTGAGAAAAGAGAAGGAAATAAAGTAAGGTGCTATAACTGGCAAGGTTTGAGACATCTTAAAAACACATGTCCATCTCCTGTTAAAAAGAAAGATTTCAATAAAAGAAAAAATCAAAGCTATGAGGCATGGTGTGATAATGATATTTCAATATCAGTCACTTCAGGATCTAATGATGATCAAGCGAATCTTGCATTACATTTATGATTTATGTCAAATCATGAAGATGAATCTAAACGTCTGAGGTAAGTTATATAGCTAATCAATTAGAATAAGAATATGCTGAACTAGTTGGAGAATTTACCACTTTGTCAGATAAATATATAAAATGCAAAATTGATCTCGGATGTAAAAAAGAAAAAATATAAATTTGCAAATGCAAATAAAATCTCTTGTTGAGGAAAAAGAAAATTCGAAAAACAAATAAAAGAAAACAAAAAAGTAAATAATAAAAAGTCTAATAAAATTTTTTAGAAATCAAAATGAAATTTGCAATTTTCGTTGTAATTTTAGACATTTTTCATATATTTGCTCAGTTAGAAAACTGCAGATGTTTGGAGGAAAATTGGTTTGGAAACCTAAAATACATAAGAATGATACTAATCAGTTTAGATACCAAAACAGTAAAAAAAAAAAAATTATTTTGTAGGAATGCATGAAGTCAACTTGCCAAATAAGATGGTATATGAATAATGGCTGTTCACATATATGACCAGAAATAAAAATGCATTCAAATTCTTAGAAATGCAAAATAAAAGTAAGGTTACTTTTTAAGACAACAACAAAGGTTTTATCAGAAGTATGAGAATGGTAAGTTGCAGAGGCATTAAAATAAATGATATATTTTATATAGAAGGGCTTAAACACAATCTCTTAAGTATTAGTCAATTCTATGATAAAGGCATTGAAGTTATATTTAAGTCTGATATATGTATAGTTTGTGATAATATAGGCAATAATATTTGTTGTGGAAAATGGAATGAAAATATGTATATTCTAGATCTTAGTGTAAACGATATAAAGTGCTTATCTGCGATAGATAATGAGATTTTGATATGGCATAAAAGATTAGGACATATAAACCTTCACACATTAAAGAAACTGCAAAAGTTTAATCTTGTTGATGGTTTACCAAACTCAAAAATAAATTTAAAATATATTTGTGATATTTGTCAATTTGGTAAACAAAAGAAGGTTTCTTTGAAATCAAAAGACATTGTGTCAACAACAAAATCTCTGCAATTACTGCAATGGATTTATTTGAATCTAGACGGACTAGAAGTTTGGTTGAAAAAACATTATGCCTATGTTATTATCGATGATTTTTCAAGATATGCATGAGTATTGTTCCTAGGAAGCAAGGATGAATGTTTTCATTTACTTCAAAAATTTTATCACAAAATCCAAAATGAACGTGGATTGAAAATATTTGTAATTCAAAGTGATCGTGGAAGAGAATTTGACAATCATCATTTTGGAGAATTTCGTGGCAGTTTTGAAATAAATCATATCTTCTGAGCTCCTAAAACGCCACAACAAAATTAAGTTGTTGAACGAAAGAATAGAACATTGATTGAAATAGTTAGAACAATGTTAATTGATGCTGATTTGTCACATAATTCTTAGGCTGAAATAGTAAACATTGCATGTTTTATCATAAATCGTATTTATATTCATCTAATATTAAAGAAATCTCCATATGAATTATAGAAAGTTTGAAATCGAAACATTGCATATTTTTATACTTTTGGTTATAAATACTTTGTACTAAATAATGAAAAAGATGACTTTGATAAATTTGATTATAAAAGTGATGAAGACATTTTTCTTGATTATTCTTATTCCAGCAAAGCATACCAAGTCTATAATAAGAGAACTTGCATAGTTGAAGAGTCAATATATGTCACCTTTAATAATCTGACACCATGCCGAGAAAGGTTATTTTTTCAAATGAATAAGAAAATATTCTCGATGTATAGAAAACGTGGAGAGATAAAGAAATGGTAAGTACAGGTAATGCTATAAGAAAACCTCTAAATCTGTGAAAATATAAAAATCATCCACTTAATCAGGTTATTAGCAATGTTTATGACAAAGTCAAAACTAAAAATTCACTTCAAAATATCTTGGGTCATTATACTTTTATTTCTTACATTTAATTTTAAAAAGTTGATGAAGCAATATCTCATGAAAATTGGATAATTGTTATGCAAGAAGAATTAGATCAATTTAAAAGAAACAATGTGTAGACACTTGTACCTAAACCCAATGACCATCCAGTTATTGGTACAAAATGGATTTTTAGAAACAAACTTGATGAGTCTGGGATCATTATTAGAAATAAAACAAGTCTAGTTGCACAGTGTTACTCTCAAGAAGAGAGTATTGATTTTTATGAGAGTTTTACACCTGTAGCTAGACCTAAAGCAATTAGAATGTTATTTACATTTGCATCATTCAGAAAGTTTAAACTTTTTCAAATTGATGTAAAAGATACATTCTTAAATGGTTTGATAAATGAAGAAGTTTATGTCAAACAACCACCAGGTTTTGAAAACCATAAACACCTTTATTATGTATACAAACTACCAAAAGTTCTCTATAGATTAAAACAAGCTCCAAGAGCTTGGTACGATAGACTTAGTGAGCTTTTACTAGAGAAAAAAATTCAAAAGAGACAAGGTTGATACTTCTTTATTTATCAAAAATATTCATAAAGATATTTCGATTGTACAGATTTATATAGATAATGTTATTTTTGGGTCTACTAATGAGTTGTATTGCAAAGATTTTGAAAAATTGTACAGAGTGAGTTTGAAATGAGCATGATATTAACCTCCATGAGTGCAAGCATAAAAATGGAAAAGGATGAATCAGGTAAGCCAGTAGATCAAAAATTATATAGAAGCATGATCGGTTCACTTTTGTATTTAACTGTTAGTAGACCTGATGTTTTGTTTAGTGTTTGTATATGTGCACATTTTCAGTCAAATTCAAAAGAATCACATATGAGTGCTGTTAAACGTATATTTAAATACTTTGTTGATTCACCCACCTTGGGCATTTGGTATCCTAAAGAATCCATTTTTACATTGATTGAATATTTAGATGCTAATTTTGTAAGTTATAAAGTGGATAAAAAAAGTACAAGTGGTACTTGTCAATTCCTGGATGGTATGATTTTATCATGGTACTCTAGGAAATAAAGTTTAGTTGTATTATCAATTGTGGATATTGAATATATTGCATGTGCAAGTTGTTGTGCCCAAATTTTGTGAATAAAACAGCAATTGTGTGGTTATGGGTTATCATATACAAAAGTTCCAATTAGATGTGACAACACAAGTGCAATTAATTTGTCTAAAAATCCTGTACAACATTCATGCAATAAATATATTGAGGTGAGACATCATTTTTAAGGGATCATGTATCACGAAAAGAAATTTCTATTGAATTTATTCCCACCAAAGATCAACAAATAAATATTTTTACAAAACTACTTCCCTCAAAAAATTTCTTTGCATAAGAAGGAAATTAGGTATAATCGATCATTTTTCATGACACACGCATTTATGTGAATATTATATCATGTGGTTGAAATTTTAAAATTATATATTTATCTACCAATTTTAGTTTTATTTTTTAAATAAGATTTTTTTGTTAAAAAAATTAAAAAAACCTGCTCAAACTCTTGTAAAAAAATTCAAAAAAAAACTTGTTAAAAAGAAAACAAAAAATAAAAATTTTTTAATAAGAGTTTTTAAAAAAAATAAAAAATCATTAAACAATAGTAATAAAACTGTTAAAACAAAAATAAAAATGGAAAATATAAAACTGTTTAATAAGAGTTTAAAAACAAAAATAAAATAGTTAAAAATAGCAATAAAATCATTAAAACAAAAATAAAAATAGAAAATATAAAACTGTTTAATAAGAATTTTAAAAAATAAAACCAAAACTGTTAAAAAAACACTTGTTAAGAAAAGGAAACCTATTAAAACAACATAAGAAAAAAACTCATTAAAGAAAAGGAAAACAAAAAAAAGTTCAAAAAGAGAGAACTGCAAACCAAACAAAAAAAAAAACTGAAGCAAAAGAGAGAACGACAAAAAGAGAGATTGGTAAAAAAAACCAAAGCAAAGCAAAGAAAAAAGAGCAGCAAAAGCAATGTTTGTTGAAAAAAAAAAAGGAAAAGTAGGTAACATACTTGAGCAACATCTCTTCTCTCCCATAAATTCATATATCTTCTCTTTTGTCCCATTCATTCATCAGTCATAAGCAACCCCAAAATTCTCATCCACTTTTTATGGAATTCTTTTAACCTCCATAATTTGGGTATTTGATTTTTGAAAATGAAATTCCTAACTTCCCAACCAAGTTTCAGAAATTCTGTTTCTTTTCTTTTTTCCTCTCTTTCAACCGTTTGCTCCATTCCACAAAAAAAATTCATCTCACAAATTCATTCAATTTCATTATTTATTCACTGTGATGTGCTCGAAAAGGTGCTGCATAAGATGGGAAAAAGCACTCTTATGAGAAAAAAGGAAAGCGAAAGGCGAATTCAACACCCTCGGATCCCCCATTCATTCGTCAACATCAAAGTTCTGGCATCCATATAAATGAGAACGCAAACCCTTCTTCATGTACTAAACCATGCATGTCTACCCCTCAAAACTTCATGCAAGGTAATATTGCGGGTTCTAGACATCAATCTCATCAAGTTGCTCGAATGCTCCACTTTACAAAAAATATGGTCACCTCATCAAAAGTTTCAAATTTTTGCCACCCGTCTGACGAAGATACTTATGTGGGTAAATTTTTACATCGAATATTTATCAAAGATAAAAAGGTGTATTTTTTATTTTTCAGCAAAGGGATGTTTGAATTTGTGCATTAGTTGCTTGAAAGAATATGAGTTTCTTGAATTTTCTGAAGAAAGATTTTTATATCTATTTGGATCTTATGAAACACTTTTATTTCAACTTAGCATTGGAAGACACTACTTGTAATCATTTTTTAGAGAATTTGAAGTTAGTTTCATAGAACAAGAGTTTGTTGGGTTTATGCTTTTACCAATTCATTCCACTGGTTCATATGAAGACATTGATTTTAAGGAAGTTATTTTCTATTTTACACAGAATGAGTCATTAAGTCAACAACAATGCAATTTTACAAACAAGGAATTTTTCAAACTAGATTATAAATTGTTGCATTTGGTTGTTGCACATTGTTTTCTACCTAAAGGGTGAGGATATTATATTGTTACACTTGATGATTTGGAATTAATGTGGGCAATTGTGAAAATTAAGCCCTATAACATTACTAGTGTGATATTATGTTATACGTTGTCACAGAAAAAAGAGAGCAAATGGAAGTTTGCCCTAAGCTATATATTTAACAAGGCTATTTCAAAATTTCAACATTTATTTAAGAAGAGGATCACCTATCGAACCGACAAGCTATGATGTAATAAATGAATCTACACTCAAACATATGCGGTATACTCGTATTGGTGATGGTGAATGAGTTATTAATTCAAACTTGCATGCAGCAAGTCATTAATCTCCTCCATAATAGCAAAGAGTTTTTGTTCAAATCAATGATCAAGATATTGGAGTTGGTCAAAGACAAGATAGATAGAATGGTTACTTGGGTGATGACAAACATTATATATATCAAGGTGGTTCTCCTAAAGATGCTAATTATGAAAATGAACCGATCTCACCTTCACCTTTCCATGATAATGCAATAATAGAAGTCAATTATTCAACTCATAAGCCTATAAACTCGCCTCACATTTCACCTATCAATCTAACTCCTCAAGTGGGCACTGCTTCTATTAAACCCAATTGTGCGCCTCAATCTTTAGCAGGTATACCTCTTCAACCATTTTCAGTTAATGTTGATTTCTCTTTTCTCCAATCCTTTTTATCATCTAATTTTCAGCAATTAAATTGTAGAATGGGAACAATTGAAACTAAACTAGATACTTTAACTCATGATTTTCATGAGTTCAAGCATGAAACTGTTACTTCTTTTTTTCATACACAAGAAAGCATTACCACCATTGCATCCACTATTGCAACTATCACACTAATAGTGAGAAATTCAATTTCAACAATGATGCAACAACTTGAATTTACTATTGGCAGTTTGTGTAAGGATAGTAGACAATTGGGTGCTACTATGAGAGATTTAAGAGATAACACTGACAGAATATGCTTGACTGCTGAATTACCTAAGCTAAATAATCATCTTCAAGAGCTTGCAAACAACAACCGTCGTCGTGCTGTGGGTTTTGCCCCCCAAAACTACCATCTAGACCACATCCTTCAAGAAAAGAGCCTTATGAGTTTCAAGTTCCACCCTATTTTCGAATATCTAAGCCTTTCAAGTCCAGCAAAAGTAAGGGTCAATCATCCAAATCCTCCAACTATTCATCATCTCATATTCATTTGTCAGATTCTGATGATGAGTAAGGCTTAAGTATCATGCAGGTAATTTTGATTCATATGATGACAGACATGCAGTGTTTTTTATGGTATTTTGGTGAACTTCACAAATTTTTTCTATTCTTTGTTAGCAAAAAAATAATATCGGCAGCCATTTATATGGTTTATTTTTATATTTTTACATTTAGTTAAATTAGCCTCTAGTTTTGCATTTTAGTTTGATTTTTCAATAAGGCTATCTGATATTTTTTCCTTGTTGGTTTTTGTTAATGACAAAGGGGGAAAATGACATAAATGATTAGGAGTATTAAAACAAGGGGAGTTTTGCTTGGAATATTCATTATATTCTTAACATGTCACTTGTTATTTGTCATCATCAAAAGGGAGAGAATTGTTGAATTATAGTGTTTTGATGATTACAAGTTAAGAATTTAATACTTGAAATGTGTTGCTTGTATTTTATTCATGATGAATGGTTGTAACAAGTTATCATTGAATTGTATTGTGAATTTGTCGAGGTTTAGCTATAAAACTTCAGTAGTTCTAGTTTGCAACTTTAACTGATTTAGTTTCAAACTTCAATTATTTTAGTTTAAAACTTCAATAGTTTTTGGGTTGAAACTTTGACATTTTGTTTAGCAAAAACTATGGATAGATGATTGGATGATGATGTGGCAAGTCAGTTAGTTTGAGGAGCTATTTTTGGTTTGTCAAATTTTTATAGGTTGTTGAGAAAAATTTGATTGATTATGGATTTGGTGGAAAAAATCTCTTTTGGAGGTTTCAGTTTCTTAAGTTGTTACAGGTTGTTGAGAAAAATTCTATTAGTTGCGGATTTGGTGGATAAAATCTCTCTTGGAGATTTTAGTTTATTAAGTTGTTATATGTTATTGAGAAAAATCTGAGTAGTTGTGATTTGGTGAAGAAAATTTCTTTTGGCGATTGGATGTTAAAAGCTATAAATAGACAATGAATTTCAACTAGAAATTCAATTTCATAAAAAATATTTTCAAAAGTGTAGATCTGTCTCAAAGCGTTTTCTGTTATCCTCTGTCCATCTGTCAGAAGTAATATATTGAAGATCAACGTGACCATCCTACTAAAAGTTTCATCTTCGTGCTTCTATGATGTTAAATTCGTTATAAGTTTTATTTCATTTTTATTTATTTTACCTTGAATTATAGGTTGTCTAATTCAAGAAAAAGTTTTTATTGTGATTTGTGGAAAACTTTACGTGCCACTTGGAGCGATTTATGTAATTCAGAAAATTATTAAAATCGTACTACTGTAACTTGAGTTCTAAGTTGACTAGTGGAAACCTGAGTCAAGGCATTGACTTTGAGAGTGGAGCAGGTGTGTTAACCGAACCACTATAATTTGTGGTGTCTTTTTTGGATTATTTTTATGGTCTGTGAAATTTATCATGTTCTTTTTTAGATCACTTTTTCTACTATTATTCTTTTCTTCTATTAGTTTCATATGGGCCTAACAATATCACTTGTATATTTCTTCTGGGCACTTAGTAAAATTCTTTTTTTTCATGTTTTTAAAGAACACATTGTATATTATGATACTTTATTTTTGATGTAAAAGATCAATCTTGTATTATTTTTTATACTCCATCTTTTTTTTAGTGCTCATCCCTAACTAAATTCACAATACTTGACTTTTTAACCCTCGACATAAGTGACTCTTTGTAATTTTGGCCAAATTACATAAGTATGAATGTAAATAATCTTTTAAAAGAAAAGTGATGGCTATCAAGGGATGACTATTTCATGTCAAATGTTCTCAAATAATGTTGATTTAGGATGAAAAAGGATAAAAGCATAAAATTAAGGATAATAAAAAATAATGAATCAAGGAAATACAAAAAAAGAAAATACATATCTTAGTTTGGGATTGACAATTGATAATCTGTCATGAGAGCTAAATTAGAGTCCATTTGGGAACATTTAAAAGAATATGAGTTAATTCTGAATATACCTCCTACATTTTAGTCTAAATACACTTACTTACAAATATACATAAAATATGATAGAAGTTACGACAATTGAAAATGGCTAGAATACCTATAAATTAAGTATTCATTTTTACAAGCCTTATTTTTTCCAACCTTCCTCATCATAATTAACATCTTTTCCATGAAGCCATGGTTGTTGTTATAGATTCATACCAACTCCATAATCTAAGTTAGTGATGTTTGAGAATGTTAAATGGGAAAAGATTATGGAATGTGGTAGAAGTAAAAAAGAAATATTTTAAAAATTTTGTGATTGATAGGAAATGATAAGAATAAAGTTAGAATAAATAGTTATGATGAGAGTAGTTGGTATGAAAAATGATTAAATATAGGATTAAAAGTGAAAAAATATAGTTATTATTTGATAAATGATTATTCTTGAAATACGTAATCCCATCATTTATCATTCCATACCTTAATTGCTAAATGTCAAACGTCCCATTAGTCAATGTACTATTCTTCTAAAAACCGTACTCTAATTTTGTCCTCATCACTACCACCAATCATCAAACTCGATTCTAATAATGCCTTTATCTGCCATCATTGTTTGCTAATCTATGTCATTAACAGTAAAATAAAGGCAATGGTTCTCGTTTTCTTTTAAATTCAATAGCGATTCATATTTCGGACAAATCAAACTTGACACTAATACCCTTAATCTTCCAAAAGTTGAAGATGATCATTGTTGCAAGCTCACTAGAACTACCACCAACAACAAAGGTAATCAAAGTTGATCACTACATCAAGTGGCAAAAGATTGCAAATTCGGCTGACCCCTACAAAATCCAATGATGGCTCTTTTAGATTTAGCTAGTTATAAGAGATCCATCACACTCCTTCACAAAATCACAATGGTACTTTTCTTCACATATGCCATTGAAATCGACAATAAGCAACTTACCGAATCCAATCTACCATTAAGTAGCCATGATCATCTCCACGCTGACAACAAATCTAATTTTGGGTCTTAGGCATACTTTTGCTCATTAGTAGGTTCAATTCTAACAACCATTTTTTAGATGCCTCAATTTTTCTGATGTGCTTTTCATATCCAACACTTTCCCACTTGATTGCAATATCACAATGTTTGCAATGATGCTAAAGGATGAAAGGTAGTTAGAGCATCAAAACAAATACAATCCGAGGGTACTTTTGTAAGCTACAAAAAATAACCCAACAAAAATACATTTGCTTCTTATTTAATTGGCAAGATGAGTATTTGGAATTTATGGCAAACTTAATGGGAATGAATAGAAGTTTTGAAATATAGTAAGCATATCTAAAATTAAGGGGTAAGTATGTCTAAAATTAAGGGTCAAATATAGTAGACATATTTGAAATTAATTATGATGAAAACTTGAAAATTGTAGGAAATTCTTTTATTTTATTTTTATTTAGGGTAAATTCTATATTTATCCATGAATTTTACTCAAAATTCTACTTATAAACTTTTAAAAATTTCAAATAAATCTATATGTTTCATTTAAAACTCCATTTATACTTACACCATTACAGATCTATTAGAGAGGTCGTTAGCACTTATGAAATGAACGAATATACTCATTTCTAATTATGATATTATTGTATAAATTCATTTTTAATGAATTTTAACATTTCCATGATTATAAAATCATGTATTATTTGAATATAAATTTTTAACTTTGAGTAAGTTAATTTGAAATTATATTAGAGTTTAGACATATTTGTCATTTCATTGAAGGCGAAAAACTCTTTTAAAGGATCCCAAATAGTGTGAAAATGCTGTGTATATTTTGAAATTTTAAAAGTTTAGTAAGTAGAATTAAATTTCAACAGCATATGAAATTTGCCCTTTTATTTATTATTTCTGGCAGCGTGCGCAGTTGCGCATGGCGTAATTTGTAAGCGCGCTGCTGTTCGCCTCTCTCCACGTCCGCCGGGGAAAACCCTGGTCCTTAATTATCTCCTAACACCGTTTGCAGAAATAGCTAGGGCTGCGTATCTCTCCGCCCAGTCATCCATCCCTCCAACTGTAGATCCCTCCACGACAAATCCATCTCCGTTCGTCCCCGAGGTCAATCTCTCTCTCTCTCTCTCTCTCTGGTGGAAGAAGAGAAGCCGTGGAGCAGGTAATGTGATTGGAATTGTGGAAGCCCTAATAATCTGTTTTTTGTTGTTTTTAGCTGTGTCCTTTGTAGATATGGCGGATCGCGGCGCCGCCACCGGCCCAGCTCGCTCGATCTGGATGAAGCAGGCGGAGGAGGCGAAGCAGAAGAGCGAAGCTGAGAAAGCCGCAGCCGCCAAAGCAGCCTTCGAGGCCACTTTTAAAGCCGTCAACAAGAAATCCGACAAGGCGACTGCTGATGATTCTGACAGCGATGCTGACGATGACGAGCCGGAGGATGTGACGAACAAGCCCGTGGGCCCGGTGGATCCCTCCAAGTGCACTGCTGCCGGCGCAGGCATCGCTGGCGGCACTGCTTGCGCCCCTTCGTCATTCATCATTACAACAAAGGATTCCGATGGGCGGAAGATTTCGAAGGGGGGCGCCCAGATGAAGGTCAGGATATCGCCGGGAGTCGGTGTTGGGGGTTCTGACCAGGAGGGGATGGTGAAGGACATTGGTGATGGGACCTACACTGTTACTTATGCGGTGCCAAAGCGGGGTAATTACATGGTTCATGTGGAGTGCGATGGGCGGCCCATCATGGGGAGCCCCTTCCCAGTGTTCTTTAGTGCTGGCACGCCCGGGGCAGGGCTACTTGGAACTCCCACCTCTTCGCCATTTCCTAATCTTGTCAATCAGACTATGCCAAACATGCCAAACTATGCAGGATCTGTCTCGGGTGCCTTCCCTGGTCTGCTTGGTATGATTCCTGGCGTTGTCAATGGTGCCTCGGGGGGCGTGGTTTTGCCTGGGGTTGGTGCCTCACTTGGGGAAGTTTGCCGGGAATTTCTGAATGGACGATGCTCAAAGAGTGATTGCAAATTCAACCACCCACCACAAAATTTACTGATGACAGCATTAGCTGCAACAACTACCATGGGGGCATTGAGCCAGGTGCCAATGGCGCCTTCTGCAGCTGCCATGGCTGCAGCTCAGGCTATCGTGGCTGCTCAGGCTCTCCAAGCACATGCTGCTCAAATGCAGGCCCAAGCACAAACTTCTGGGAATTCATCTGGTTTGTGACTTTGCCTAAACTGTCTCTTTTTTAGTCTTTGGTTACTGAACTTACCTTCAGTGCCTGCTATATGCCTATGCGCTAACTGTTTTTAGTCATGTTAATGACTTTAACCTATGGAGGTGCAGGAAAGTGGTAAGCTAATGTGGAAATTTAGTTGTTTTGCAGATTGGTTTAGTAAAAAATGTGAAGATACTGATACATGATGCGGAAAGGGGCTGTCTTGTGGATTATCCATTGAAAGTTCACATTCGGCTGCTTGGATTTTTCAAGAGATTTGTAGTTGGAATCTAATCTAGCACCATTGAATCTGTCTTTCAAATCAACTTCTGATATACTGGTCAAGGAACATCCACTTGCCCCACTCGGATTCTCAAACTTCTAAATGATTTTACCTATAAGCTGGATTCATGCACACTTTTCTAGTTCTTTTTGGAAGCTAACCAGTGAAATTGTGGATTTCAAATCCTCCTCTAACATCATACATTTTGATTTGATTATTTAAGGATGGAGACATTCTAGTTTACATAATTTATACTAGCTAATCAAACCCAGTTTCTGGATGGCATCATTTACAATATGGTTTGCCCAGATGATTGATGCTTTGGCCTCACATTTTGCAAGCCAGAATAAAACTGTCAATTATATCATTTGCAAGTTTCCGTTGAATAATTAGTTCACGAATCACCTTGATGTTCAGGTTTGCAAAACATTTATTCACGGCAACATGTATACAAAGTCCCGTATTGCTGGTACTTATCTCATGTCTTCCATGCCTAGAGTATCCAACTAATGCATATAAGGCGCTTTTTTCTGCTGCTACAGTCCAACCCAACTGGTGTTGAAATATATACCTTTCATGCCCTGAGAATCCTGCACACCGATAGACGTTTAGTTAAACAATAAATGTTAATTGCAAGGAAGGTGACTTGGCATTAGTTGCTAATCTGCTCTAGAACCTTCTGTAAGTGGTAATTCATTTCAATTCTAGGTCTTTTTCCTGGAAACTTTTTGTTCAGTGAGTATGAACATCATTTTTTTTCCCATTTCTTTATTTACCTCCTCGAAACTTCTTCTTTGTAGCATGTCAGCAAGTGGTTTAATATTCCGTTGTCTTGTTTTAATGATTTATAAACTTGGGAGTTTCTATTTGTCCTTATTACTTTTTGTTCAATGAAATTTCATTTAACCTGTCAGTTGACCTGTCTGTGGGTAATATTTTAACAGTTGAGCTCTTTCTTATTAGGTTCACCTGAAAAAGCTGGAAAGGCTGATGCGCTGAAGAAAACACTTCAAGTTAGCAATCTGAGCCCCCTTCTGACGGCAGAACAGCTGAAACAGCTATTTAGCTACTGTGGTACTGTTGTTGGATGCACCATCGCAGATTCAAAGCATTTCGCTTACATTGAATATTCAAAGCCAGAAGAAGCTACTGCTGCTTTGGCACTGAACAACATGGATGTTGGGGGTCGGCCACTTAATGTTGAGATGGCAAGATCCCTACCCTCAAAAGCAGTAGTGGGGAATGCCATGCATCAGTCTTCTCTGCCTATGGTGATGCAGCAAGCAGTTGCAATGCAGCAGATGCAGTTTCAGCAGGCTTTATTGATGCAACAAACAATGGCTTCACAGCAGGCTGCCAGCCGTGCAGCAACAATGAAATCTGCAACTGAAATGGCATCCGCTAGAGCTGCAGAAATAAGTAAAAAGTTGAAAGCAGATGGATTGGTCAATGAAGATAAGGAAGTGGATCGGAAGTCCAGGTATTAAGAAAAGATCTGTCAATTGGTTCAAATGGTAGATTTGCATCTCTCTGTCAAGTGTCAGTTCATTCAAATGGCAGATTTGCATCTCTCTCTCTCTCTCTCACACTCTCGATTACTGTCTGCTTGAATACTCTTTTCTGAGCACATGCAACTATTTTGTGGTGTTTGCTGAGACACCCTCTGTACAATTCAAACTACAAAAAATCCAGAGGAAGTCTAAATATGTTTCTAAATTTCATGCAAACTGGAACTTAGACAGACATGCCTATGCTGATATTCCTAGACAAGATACGCAATATTTTCTGTTTATTTTTAACATTATGTGGATTACCTGAGATAGTGTAAGCTAATTATTTTGTTACCATATTTTAAATATTGGGATGAATCTGGTTGATGGAATGCATTTTTTTTATTTAAGACAATAATAAAATGGTTCTATTTTATTAAGGGTCCCTTCACCCTTGTCTATGAAATCGGTTGCATTGATTCAGGACTGATCGACTAACCATGTGGATGATTCACGCCCTTGATGCTGAAGTCAGAATCCACTTCATCCCTTGCATTTGGAATTATTTGTTTAACTAGGCCACCAAATTTCATCCAAATCAGACAATTGGGTGCCTTATCTGTAAAAAGTGTTGAATCAATGTAATTTAATGGTCTGATTTATACAATTCCAAAGCTGTTAATTCAAAATGTAAACCTTCTAAAATATTGTTCCTGTATAGATAAATGATTCTATGAAATTATTATGACATTTTAATGCATTTGTAAATGGATCTTAGTATTTCTTGTAATTTTACATATGAACATATATGATTTTAAGCAGGTAATTCCCACCCAAGATTTCAATTTGGGTTCATGAGAAAAGAAATAATTTTAAATGATATGACTAGTTGATTCTGATCTCAGTGTCTCTATGGCTAAGCAGCTATATGGTTTCACTCTGTGTAACCAGTTTCATGCAAGCTGGACCCATTAGGTATCGTTTTAATTGTCCATTGAAGTCCTCAAGAATGACCTGATCTTGATTTTTTGCTGATATTTTCTTAGAGAATATCGATGTGAATTTTCAAGCATGCTTGGGCATATGTTCGTCATCATCGTCATCATCAAAATCCATTTCTTGCCTAGGTGGAGTCAGTTGCATGGATTCCGTTCTGCCATTATTGGCAATGAGAGACTAAATTTTTAGTAATTTGTAATATTTTCAAATCTCTTAAGGATTCTCTTATGGATTCTGCCACATCTCTTATGGATTCTGGAAATGTACTAAAAGTCGTTAATGCTAAGGCATTCCTTGTAAGCGATGCGCTGCAGTGGAGCCCGGTTGTAGTGAGAAATAAACAAGGGTTGTTGGGGCATTTTTCCAGAAGCAACGAGGTACATCAGAGCTTGGATGTAGTGGGAAATCAGTAAGGGTTGCTAGGGTGTTTCCCCAGAAGCGACACACCACAACAACGTCCGGTTGTGGTGAGAAGTAGGCAAAAGTTCTCACGCCTTTATGGATGTGGTTTAGGGAAGACGGTGATACCGAAACACAAGGTCCATTTTGCCTTATGGAATGTTAGGACTCTTTTAGGAAAAAGTATGGAAGTAGTAGATGCTATGAGAAAGAGAAGAATTAATGTAGCATGCCTTCAAGAGACTAGGTGGAAAGGAGAGAAGGCTAAAGAGGTAAATGGATTTAAATTATGGTATATAGGAAAAGATGGTAATAGAAATGGTGTAGGGATAATACTAGAAAATAAATTTATAAATAAAGTTGTAGATGTCAATAGAGTAGATGATAGAAATATTCAAATAAAACTTGTATTAGACGTAGAAATCATTAATGTGATTAGTGCTTATGCAGCACAAGTAGGATTATATGATGGAATCAAAATTATGTGAATAAAATTCAGGCTTGTTTTGTAAGGTGCTCCAAGCTGCATTTTTGTGTAACCCAACAACCATTTTAAAATATTTGGTTTAGGTTTCTATGATCCTTGACCTGCTGAAAAGTTGTTGTCTTATGGTTTCTGTGTTTGACCCTGGTTGTCCCTCTGAGGACCCATGCATGAAACAAATAACCTGACTAGAAGATCCTCATTTTAGTGTCTCTCCTTTTTGGACATAGGCTATTAGTATACACCATTTTCAGTGTTTCTTTTATGGGTTGTTTGGAAAGGAATATTGCCTTATATTGCCTGTTTAATGACATGGAATCCTTCATTTGTCATTTTACTCCATTTATTTATCCCTAATAAATATGGTAGATAAATTACAAGTGTGTAATGGTTAGCAAAAGAGGGATTACTATTTCAATGGGGGAAATTGTTAGTTAGTGGGGAGTCGTTCTTGTTTTGATTGAAGATTTTGTGAAAAATGAGTATCAGAATGAATATTTTGAATGCAAACTTGGGACATGTGTGAATGGTTCTTAATTCAATGCTTTTCATTTTTGTTTTCATTCAAAAAGCAGTGTAATGTCTTTTTTCCTTGATCCTGATTTCATACATTGAACTTCCAATGAAATGTTGAGAACTATCTCAGGCCAAGTATGCATTGATCCATGGACTAATTAGTTGGGTTTTTGTTTTCCTATCTATCAGATGATATGAATGGATAAAACTTTTGATGAAAAGTTTTGGAGAGTAAAAGTTGTAAAATGATATGATATGATAGGGGTAATGATGAAAAGTAAAAAGGAAAAAGTTAAAATAGATAGGTTAGTTGTGTGGATAGTAGTGTGAAAATGATTGAAAAGTGGGGTAGTTGTATAGGAAAGTGTGAAGAAATGATTAAAAAAAAAGGTGATTATGGAGAGTGAAAGATTTAGATTGAAAAGTTTTGACTTTTTTTACACACTGCCAAGCACACACCCTAAGGATACAATTCCAAAGCTGTGTTCTTCAGTTAAATCTTGTTTTCTTTGAAAGCAAAAGAACATCTTAATATTTGGTTGTTTTTACTACAGCTAAGCATTTTTCTTTATTTGCAGGTCGCCATCCACTTCTCGCCCAAAGTCAAAATCCAGATCTAGATCCCCCATCAGGTACCGGCGAAGTCGACGATCTCGCTCATTTTCACCTCCACCACGCTACTCAAGAGATCGGAGATCCAGATCACCTCCAAGGTCTCATCACAGGAGTCATGGTATTGACAGACGGCCATATAGAGATAGCAGGGATAGCTACAGCAGTGGTGGAAGGCGGTTCTGGGAACTAGAAAGGGAACGTAAAAGGGAAAGATCTCGAGATCACTATTCTTCTGTTTCAAGGAGAAACAGAAGCAGAAGTAAGAGTCCTCAGACAAGAAGATTATCTCGGACTGATTCAGCATCTCCAAAGCGTCAAGGAGAAAGTGTGAGTCCTAGGAAGAGATCCTCTCGGGCATCATCTAAATCACCAAGGCGTTACAGAGAAAGTAGATCACCTCCAAAGGGCTACCGTGAAGCTACTACTCACCGTAACCGACGCTCAAGATCAAACTCTGCAGATGGTAGGCGGTTTTCTGATGATTCAAAAGATGGAAAGAAATCTGGCAAGTCAAAAGCGGATGGCGTGAAACATGACAGAAGTGGAAAGAATGTTGAGAATTCTGATCGATCCACAAATGATCTGAAAGCCTCAATCAAAGATGAGAACTCTGATTTACCTATCCCATCTTCTAAAAAAAAATTGTTGGTTGATGATGGAACCTCAAAAGATGTGAAAGAAGTAGATAAATCCACCAGGGGTCGAGACAATCATGATGCTGCTAAAGACACAAAGGATTATGAAAGTTCGAAATTGGACCAGAAAAAACATGAAAATTGGAGGGAGGATGTTGAGGAATCTGGCCCTGTTTCAGAGGAAGAAGGAGACTCAAGGGAAGACAGAAGTACAGAGTTGCCTGCACAAGTTGATGTAAAAGCATTGTCATTGCCTGAGGACAGAACCTTGAAAGACAAGCAAGATATAAAGAATTCGGAAGAGGGTGGGAATAGTTACGAAGAAGTGAAAGATAACCGGAAGTATAGGAAGTCAAGAAAAGATGACGCGAAGCTTGACAAATACGAGGGTAACTCTGAAGACCGTGATCATAGTTTGAAGGATTCATCTCATACTAGGGAGAAATCCAACTTAAGTGGTAGTTATGGTTTAAAGGATGATAACATGAAATTTGAGCATAGAAAACATGAAGCAAATTACTCTGCAAGGGAAAGAAATGGTGTTGATGATTCTACAAGGGAACAAGAGAATATTCTCTGTGATTCCAGATACTCAAGGGAAGATAGAAGGGAATCTGATTCATCAAAGTCAAGATCTGACAGGAGAAATATCAGGCAATCAGATGAAAGATCCTCCAGGGGAAAGGATGATAGTCGCAGGCACAAAGATTTAAAAAGGGAATACCGAGAAGCTCATACTCTGCGGAAGGAAAAAATCCATCTTGATTATGACTCATCTGATTCGAGAGAGGAACAGAGAGATTGGTCTTCAAAGCAGAAGAGCCACAGGAGAGTTTCTCTGTTGGTTGAGGATGGAACTTCCGGGGACCAAATAGGCAGCAGTTCCCCAAAAAATCAGGCCAACAGGGGTTCTTTGTCACTTGAGGGTGGAACTTTGAGAGACCGAAGGGATTGCAGTAGTTCCCCAAAATTGAAGACCACCTGGAGAACTTCCCCATCAGTTGAGGATGGAACATCCAAGGACCAAAGGGAACACAGTAGTTCCCCAAAGCAGAAGATCTGCAGGAGAAATTCCCCATCAGTTGAGGGTAGAATTTCCAAGGACAAAAGGGAATACAGTATTTCCCCAAAGAGCAAGAGCCGCAGGAGAAGTTCCCCAGCAATTGAGGATAGAAGTTCCAAGGACCATAGGGATCGCAGTGGTTCCCCAATGTGGAAGACACATAAGAGAAGTTCCCCATCATTGAAGGATGGAACTCCCAAGGACCAAAGGGGACGGAGTATCTCCCCAAAGTGGAAGACTCACAGGAAAAGATCCCCGTCTGCAGAAGGTGGAAATTCCAAGGACCGAAAGAAAAACAGTAGTTCCCCAAGGCGGAAATCCCACAGGAGAAATTCACCAACAATTGAGGCTGGAAATTCCAGGGGTCGAAGGGAACGAAGTAGCTCCCCAAAGAGGAAGACCCACAGGAGACGCTCCCCCTTACGCGATGCTGAAACTTCCAGGGACCGAAGGGATCACAGTGGCTCCCCACAACGAAAGAACTATAGGAGAAACTCCCCGTCGTTTGAAGGAGGAACCTCAAAGGACAGAAAGGATCACAGCAGGCGTGAAATTTCAAGGCTGGAAATGAGGAAAATTTCAAGGGATGAACCCACCTCCAAGATGGAAGATTATGATGATGAAAATTTGGAGGGCTCAGTGCAAGACAGCAGAGTTGCAGATTCCAAGATGCGCACTCAAAAGATGAATTCCTTATCTAAGGATGACTTGAAGGGCATGCAGGGTCGAAGCAGGGTTGAATTTGTGGACAGAAAGCTTGAGGATAATGATTCAATTTGTGAAGAAAAAGATTGCTCCAGCCAGGGCTCAGCTTTACCCACTTGCACTGTTGTTTCTGAATTCCCAGAATCGTTAATTCATGAGCAGCCAAAACCCGAAGACAGAGACTATAAGGGTGTGAGAAATCAAATGCGGGATTATTCAACAGTTGCGAAGAGGAAATCTGTGATACATTGGGATGCCAAGGGACCAGTTCACAGTGGTGATGATTCTACGGACCCAAGGGAAGGGATGAAACTTGCAGATTCACCAAATTTGGACACTCAAGAAAGAAGCTCAATGTCACCAAAGGACCGGAACTTTCAAGGCATTGATGATGGGGGATCAAGCAAAAGGCCTAAACTGGAGCATGATTCCATCTCTGGTTGAGGAGTTTCATTGGCATGAGATGATGCATTTGTTTCTATCACAGAAGCCCATGTTCCTTAATGGGGAATTGATAGGATCCTCTAAATCTCTTTCGCCAAGTCTCAGTTCTGATGGCCATGTCTAATGTTTTTAGTAACGTGGCTGGTGGAAGTTCCATAATGAATTTCCAGACTGATACTCATGACTTTGCTATGGTCTCTCTTATTTCCCTGAATTTGCACTTCTGTCTGCTCTTTTTGCAGGTTTATGAAGAATTGGAATGAGAATGTTGGTTCGTCTGGGTATTCTGAGGACTATCGAAATCCCGTCATCTGGGCCTGTGCTGGATTATATTTTTTTAATGAAAATGTTTGAACTTCTTATTGTATGACAGATGTGCATATGACTCGCCTGGTGAACCTTCTTTATCTCGGTACCTTAGGTAGTAAATTCATTTACCAATCTGTGTGTTTTGATCATATTTTTCTCTTTAATTTATTGCTGGTTTCTTCCTTTGAAAGAGTCCTCTGTGCCATGTTAAACCTTGATGGTCTTGATGTTAGTTAGGTCTAGGAATTTAATTATTGCAAAAATGCAGGGTTGTTTGCTGTAAGTTTGTTGCTCGTTGATTGAACTTATGGAGCACATGAAGCTAATCCTTGCTGAGGTGCATCACTTCTTCACATAGCTCATGCTGTTAAATCTGCCAACTTTGCAGCTGCTTTCTATATTATTCTTTGAGCATGAGTTTCCCTATGATGTCTTTTGGCGACTTCTTTTAAGACCTGTCTTGTTTTTTGTTTTCTCTTTTTTCCCCCATTTCCCCCCTTTTTGCCCTTTTTTCTTTCTTGTTTTCCTGGGTTGCAGGGTGCTGTTTTATGTGAGCGAAAAATGCTTGGCATATGTTTGTCAGCCATCTGAGCATTTATTGCCAACAGGGGTGATGTGTGAGGAGCCTGTATCTGCACAGTAGGTTTGATTTCCTGGTGGCTTATGTCGATATTAGCACACATGATAAGGCTTCTGTCTGCATGGGGTGTTGGCTAGTCAAGAGTTGGGCCTTCTTATTTTAAAACCATTAGAAATTCTGATGGCAGGCTTATGTAAATTACCTTTAATGGTGTAATGGTCCCCTGTACAAAACATGTGCAGGTGTTTATGCAATGGATTTCAATTGGAGCTTTTTAGATCAAGTTGGCTGACTTCTTTCTATGATTAAGGTATGCAAACATGTTTGGGTGCAAGGTCCTAGGTTGTAATTAAGCTTTCAGTAGTGAGGATTTGGTTTGAGGCTTAAGCTACAAATTTGTTTGTCTGAACTTAACGTTTTTCATGAAAACATACCCTTGTTCTCTTCCTTTTTCCTATTTCTGGTTTTCCTTGCCCTCCTTTTAGATTTTCACTTTTGGTAGGTTCCTGATTTGAGAGTGAAGAAAGCAGATGCTGCTGGCTTTCACTTCTTAACTTGATTCTTACTAGTAATCAGATTGGTAGGGTCCAAGGCTATCTTTGTTAATAGCATGTGGATTTCAGAGGTAAACCTTGGCTAGCTATTTTTGGTATGCCATTGATGGGTATTTGTGCTTCCCTAAGAACTTACAGTATCTTAAAGTCTCTCTCTTATTTCATATTTTTATTTGTTAACTTTTAAATCTGTTTTCTAGCCAATTCACATCATCTAATCAAATATCTTCGAAGATATTTTTGAAATACTAAAAAATCGATTTTGTGATGATGAGAGAACTTTCAATAGTAATTGAAGGGTGCTGGTGTGCTTTGGGTAGATTACTAGTAAATTCCATGCTAGACTTATTGAAATTAAGAAGAAGTGCTTTGCTCCTATGAAACTGGTGTGCATTTTTTAGTGTGGATTATGGGTATCCAAGCTATGCATTACGTTTAAAGCTATTTTTTAGCCTAAGATTTAAAAAATCAACTTCTTTTTTTGAAAATAAAATTTAAAAAATCAACTTGATTGAAAGCTTTTAAAATCTGTAATATTTAAAAGTATGATTACGATGAACCTTTGTAGATTACATGCAAGTCCAAACTAAAATGGTTTTGCATATCATTACAAATTATTCAAGAAGGAGAATATGATACATGACTTGGATCTAAGAAAAGAATTTAAAGAATGGGAATTCCAAGAGGGGCGCAGATAGCATGTGCAGCATGTATGCGTTGATTTGGGTGTATTTGCTACATTTAGGTGATTATAGGCGCTTGAGAATTCTTTCCTTCCTAAATTTTCTGGAGGCAATATTTTCATCCAATGCACCCGTCCAACTGATTTACCAAAATGATTGGATGTTCTCTGGATTGCATCAATTCGAAAGTCTGACATGTTTCCAATTGGGTTTTTTCAATAAATTTGCAGTAAATTTTAAGGCAAATAGTTGGAAAGGTGGAAAGAATTGAGATTGCTAAGGCTGCATTAGGGAATGCTATTTGCCAGAAAGGAATGAACGAACGATCAGTTTGATAATTAGAAGCTTCTCGTGGGCCATATCAAGTACCCTGCTAAATTCCATATATTTGATAAAATGATTGTATCACGAAACTTTAGTAGCAATTGATCAATTTTGGGAGACGTACATGTTAAACCAAATTCGTTTGCACACTTGCATGACTTGATTATCTCAGATTCAGAAAAAATAAATAGCATATATCTCAATTGAGTACCTCAGTACTTGATCAGGTATGTAAATGAATTCGGTCGGTGGAAGAGAATGTCTTGTTCAAATTATTTTCCTATTTATTTTTCATTTGAGTATTCAGTTGAGATGGTTTTTCTTGCTTTCTTTCCTTTTCCTTTTTCTTTTTTTGGGACCTTAGATAAACTAGCGAAGTTAATCTTGATGAAAAGATAGGATATGATATTTACATCATCATGGCACCAAACCAATCATTCTCAAGACAATTTCATTTGTTTTGCTACCATGGAATCATTCCTGTGCTTTTGCTGATCCTCATGTCTTTATTTTATGTGCATACTGTACATGGGAACCAATTATATACACCTGGGTGCATTCAGACTCAATGCACCCAGGTGTACTACACCTATTTTTTTTTATT
>JAXCLR010000050.1:46032284-46042530 GCA_035584095.1 Annona squamosa | reverse complement strand
GTGGAACCCAAGTCACAAGGAGTGTGAGCTTGGAAAAGTGGAGTAGGGAGGTTGCCCGAACCACTATAAAATCTTGTGTATTTGATTTATATTTCTGCTCTTAACATTATATTGCTTTCCATTTCATTTCTTCATAAAAGGGAATAGATTAATCCGGGGTAAAGTTTCTGTTTAAGTTATAAATTTTTTAAATACCCAATTCACCCTCCTCTCTTGGGTAATTGCTATTAACTCGGGACCAACATATACATGATGTTGAGGTTGATTACAACATATGTACCTAGCTGGAATTTTTGAAAAATTTGCAAATATGTTGCTGTTTTAAGCATTTTTTATGTTACAATTATGATAATTATTTTCATGATTTGGATATGTTAATTTGAGCATGTTTTATGAACTTTAGGAAAGATAAAACCTAACGTTAACTATATGATGAGAATTTCACTCTTTTGAGATGGAATTTGTATAGGGACCAAATCAAATAATACATGGATGAATTAAAGGGTAAAAGATCCTAAATTTAGGGCACATGGGACGTCCAACAAGGGCTGAAAAGAAAGGGCAAAAATTTATTTATTTATTTATTTTTTGAAACCTAAGGTATGGATGTTTAAGTGTGGCCAGAGACTTGGCACCTAGGCATGGCCAAGGGGTGCTGCAGCACCGACCCCCATACAAGTGAGTTTAGCACTTGTCTTATGACATGTTTAGAGGGGGTAAATTATTCAATAGATATTACAAGACAGAGACGTCCAAAGGTGGCCAAGAAAGGGATGAAAAGATGTTGTGTTGAAACCCTAAGGGATGCAAGCATTTGAAATTGACACATATAAATGAAAAATTATTTTCATTTATTTAGGCAAAAGCAAGGAGAAGTATCGAAGAAGGAGGTTAAGGTTATCTCAGGTAAGCAAGTGAACTTAAATATTGATTTCTCCCTATGCATCAAAATGATTTAAGATGTTTATGTTGATGCTTTTATGAATATTTTACAGGTGGGCAAGCACAAGTTTTGAAAATGATGACTTTAATGAAATTTTGAAAAATGATAGCTTTAATGAAAAGCTTTAAGGATTTCTTCATGGAAAGTAAACAACACTTTTTAAGATAATTATTTTATCACAAGTATTGCAAAGATTATGAATGATTTATTATAATGGTTTTAAAAATTTACTTACGAGTAAGCAAGTTCTTCATGATGCTATTTCTAAGGGATTTTTTACTTTATGCTAATAGTTTTAAGAATTTGCTTACAAGCAAACAAGTTTCTTATGATGTTATTTTTAAAAGGATTTTCAAGAAAAATGGATTTTCGACCTTTCTCACAAAGTAATATTTGCAAACAAGTGTTGAGTCTACTCTCACGAGATTTTGTGTAAAACAATTATGTTTATGAAAGAAAAAGAAAAAGAAATTAATTTTTCTATGCCCTAACATTTAAATATAAACAATGATTAGGTCATGGTCCATCTGTTTGAAATGGTGTTTGAAAAGTTTTGATTTCCATTAAATATGAAAATATTTTGAAAATATTTCGAAAACGTTAATATGAATGTTTCTAAAGATAATTTAAGGATAACCAACCCAATAAGTTGATTTCATAAAAAGATTGATTTCAAGTGCTAAAATAGCATACAAAAGGCTATGCAAGCTCCTCTTTATGCAAAAATGACAAGAAGGATACGTGGACAAAGATATGATACCAAGGTGAGTGAAAAGGGGATAATGCATTTGCATAACCTTTATGGACAAAAGGCCCCAAAATGGAAATAAAGAAAATTCCAGAAAAATACATGGTTTATTCTTGAAAATTTAAAAGTTTTGAAGTTTTTTATCATGAGGATTTTAAGATTTATTTAAAACAACATTTTTAGAAAAAGATTGTTTTCTCAAACATCTCAAATGCTCATCAAAATATTTTACTCAAAATATTTCTAAAAGAATTTAAGAGTGGTCATTTGAAAACTAGATTTCAAATGATAATTTGTTTAAAGTGAATGTGCTCACTTTACAAGTTGACATGGATTGCAGTCTGTGATATTTTTCAAAATGATTTAAAAGGATACAAACTACGGTTTGTAATGTTTTTCAAGATAGTTCAAAAAGACATGAGCTGCGGTCTGTGATACTTTAAAAAGATCATGCTAGCATAAGGACATCTATGATGATATATAACAATGGTGCACAAATACAAGGAATAAGCTGGTTGTAGATCACGATTGATAATGAACTGAGGCAAACTTTACATATGGCTAAGTCGTTAAGGGATGACACGAGACCAACGGCGCCTTCCCTGAGATGGGAGAAGGGTTAAGAAATAGCCGCTTGGCTAGCATGCTGTTAAGAATTATCTTTCAAAAAGTAGAATGATCACTTGCTATGTATCACGACTAGATGAGGAGAAATGCATTTGTATATGTTTTGCTTTTGAAAACTCCAAATATTTGGACATAAAAGCATTTATACGAAAAGTTATCCTAAATGAGATTTTATGAGCCTATGTAAAAAGATTACTCTAAAAATATGGTATTTTACACAAAAAGTATAAATATCAAGAATGAGATGAAATGTTTTATACAACTGATTTTATGAAAAGGGTTTATGGGTTTTCGTCTTATTTGCTATAAAAAAGCCCCAAGATGGGGATTATGATGAAGGGTTTATAAGAAAAATATTTTCACATGTCTTGTTTGCTATAAACAAGCCCCAAGATGGGGATTATGAAAAAGAATTTATGTGGTAAAATATTTTTGGACATAAAAATGTCCGTTGCCAAAAAAGAGTTTAACAGAAAATATTTTTGAACATAAAGATTTTCCATTGCCGAAAAAGGCTTATGTGAAAAATGTTTTAGAATATATGAATATCCATTTCCAAAAAGATTTATGTAAAAAAATGTTTTAGAACATATGGATGTCCGTTTCTAAAAAGATTTATATGAAAAAATATTTTAGAACATATGAATATCCGTTTCCAAAAGGATTTATGTGTAAAAATATTTTAGAACATATTAATGTCTTTTGCTAAAGAAAGTTTATGTCAAATATGCTTTGAGATATAAAATGTCCCATGACTAAAAGGATTTATAAAAAAAATGGTTTGGACGTAAAAATTTCTGTAAAATGTCTTGGAACATTATAGATGTTCATACAAGACAAAGAAAATTATATACAAAAGGTTATTCTCATATGCATTTCCTTTGAAAAGTACAAACATGACATTCAAAAGGTTTTAAAGATGTTTATAAAAATATTTTAAAAGAAAGTCTAGCCTTAAAAGATAAAATACTTGCTTACTGAGTTATCACTCACGTTTTGTTTTTTTTAAACTTTAGATAGGTACTGGGAAGCTCAAGAGGTCGTGGACCTAAGTATTTAAGGAAAGATATGAGATGATATGTAAATGTGGGCTAAAATGATTAGTCATGACGAATGGAATGATATGCTTAAAGTTTTTAAAGTATGTTGACGTATGTGAACTGATGATTGGATGTATATATGTATGGAATAAAAATGTCATGATTAGGTCAAGAGGACCATTAATGTAGAAGAGCAAGTTGAGATGTTATGAATGAAATGCGCACTTGATATTTGCAATTGATTACTAGTGTATTGTTGCTTGTAAGGGATATGTTTGGCAATGGTTAAAAAATGTTAAGTTAAAACTTTTCAATCTAAAACTTTTTACTTTCCACAACTATCATATTTTTTTTAATTATTTTTTCACATTTTCCTATGCAACTACCCTACTTTTCAATCATTTATACACAACTACCCACACAACTAACCTATCTATTTTAAATTTATCATCTTTACTACTTATCGTTACCCCTATTATATCATATCATTTGACAACTATTACTTTTCAAAACTTTTCAACAAAAGTTTTACCTATTCCCAAACACACCTAAGATGAATAGAGTGAAATGCAAAGAAATAAAATGATGATGGGTAAAAGGAATGAAATAAAAAAATTTAAACGAGATTCAATTAAGAACACACCGCGTGATTTGGGCAACAATCCTGATTCACATTTACCAATCGATAAGATCTTAGATTAAAGCTCAGGATGTGACATCTCGGGTTGGGAGTGCCACAAAAATATTTAATGGTATTAGCATTGTTGGGTCTATCCTATCAAAATGAACACCTATAGTCAGTATAATACCATTATTACATGTTATATCTTTAATTTCGTAGTTTGCTTAATTGAGTCATCAATTAACATAGTTTTTTTTTCAATGTGGAAGAAGTGTCGAATATGATATCTGAATTAGATCCAATATCTAATGAGGATTGATCATTTTAAGTTGGCTGATTTTAGGCTGGCCTTAAAACATATTTTTATTATTTTAAAATTTTTTATAAAATTATTTTCCTAAGTGTATACAATTCATAAACTAAATTTTATCATTTTAAAAATGTACATTTTTAAATGTCAAAAGAAAGGGTATTTTAGTCGATTTCAGCAGTTGCAAATAACCAAAATGCGTCTTACTTTAAAATTAAAAAATACTTACACATACAAACGTGGAAAAACTATGTTTATGAATATATATTAGGAAAATAATTTTATAAAAATAAAAAAATATTCTTAGGTTGGCTTCTCATAGGGGTAAAATTTGGGTAGGGTGCCCATAGGTACCTACTGACCTGACCTTAATTTGGATAGGGTAGGGTAGAAGATATTACTCATAGGTATGGATAGGGTACAAATCATTATCCCCTCCTCAAATAGAGTACGAGTAGGGCAGATAAGTTAGATACCCAGAACCGACCTGCATTGGTACTCGTATGGGTAATTAATTAGGTGCATAATTATTATATGTATAATATATATTATATAGTATATATTATGCTTTGTTTCTGACATTTTATATGCACATATATTTTAACAAATTCAAATTTAAATGAATTTTGTACCTTGTAAAGTATAAAATTGGTTTGGTTATTTATATATACGCCACTGAATTCTGAAAGACGCTAATAAATACGTTTGTGACTTATGATGATAATATATTAATAGTTTTAATGATTGGGTCATGGTGGTCTATACTTCATATTGTTATATGATAATATCAACAATAATATATGTATTTATGATTTTAAAACATAAATGAGTATTATTTCACATTATTTAAAATACAGAGAAATTTTTTTAAATATTGCATTTGAGTTTTAAAGGAACCGATTTGGAACCAAAAATGGAATCGGAACCGACCTTATGGATGATGGGTAGGGTAAGGTATACTAGAAACCGAATTGATAAATGCTTAAGGTAGGGTAGACCTTTTACAAATAGAGTACAGATAGGTTAGACCACTATCCAAACCGAACCGACCCGAGTTGCACCAGAACAGTAGCCTCCCGTATCTAATTTTCAGAACAGTTAGTCATTTGTCGGCATAAAATTTTATACTATTAGTATGTCATTCAATTATTTCCCAAACGACATTTTCTCATGTAAAACCGTAAAAGACATCCTTTTCCCTACAAAATACTGACATCATGACATGTGCATGTGAAAGCACATGACCAATCTGTGATCCAAGTCCACGTGGCAATGCATGCATGGGTTGTATGACTCTTATCCACGAACGGGCCCCACAATTAATGCGAATGTGGACCTCGTGGCATTGGTTCCTTGCAAAAATCATGCCATCCAATCCCCATGTTTCTCGACAAAGCTCCTCTTGGTGCACTGCTGCATCAGCCCTCTAAACCATCCATAATCTGTTTGACCCTACCTTAATTTTAATGAATCCCCCCTTTATTAACCTAGTTACTTAAAGCACTTTCTCGTGACCCTATTCATTTTTCATACCTCGATAATTTACCTCATCAACTATATTTAGTATTATTTATTTAGTTAGGACAAAAATTTCATTTAAATCTAAGATGAGTTGTGATATCCTATAACCCATGTGGTCAATCACCAGAATTGGCAACATATTTTTTTTTCAATTTTTTTTTTCTATATTTATATGAACTCAACTTAAAACTTCATATGAATTTTTATAAAATTTTTGGACATACATAGACTAGTTTTTTTATTTTTCAAAATAAAAGGAGAAATTTGGCGCACAAGAATTTCTCCTTTTTATTGATTTAAAAATTAAAAAACTAATTTAAATATGTCCAAAAGTTGTTAAAAAATTATATAAAGTTGTCTGAATAGAGCCAACATAAGTACGATTTTTTTTAAAAAACATATTTCTGTCTTGGTGATTGACCACATGGGAAATCTCATGTAATTAAACACAAGAAATCATAACTTTAGTAGATGATTTTACTTTAAAAATATATATTCATATCTAAATAAAAAAAATTTAGATACAATTCAAATATGTATTAAAATATAATAATTCTTTATAGAATAATTTATTTATGTAGTAACAATATAAATTTAGAATAATATTTAATATTGAAATATTTTATTACATGATCTTATATGTTTGTTGATATGACCCATGTAAAATGAAACTAGACAAATGATGAGACTGCTTACATACATTCATATATGCATTTGAATATAAAAAATTTTATTGGATAATTTGTTTATGAAGTAATAATACAAATTTAAAATTAACATTTAATATCGAAACATTTTATTACATAAAATTAGACAAATTATGAGACAATCATGACAATATATTTGATGCTAAATAAAATATGTGAAGTAAACTTTTCATCATTCCTGATAGTGCAAAAAATGACAAAAGTTACGCTCAATATAGTCTAACAAAAAATAATAATGTATGTAATCACTCTATGTAAGTTGATTATAATTTAGTTACTTTTAGAATGCAAGCCTTTATAATAATATAATTTAATAAATAGAATAAACTAAAAAAAATATGAATATGTGAAAAAAGTAGAGGTAGAGATAAGAGATAATAAAAATTAGGATTGTCGATGAGTGAATTTTTTGTGAACAAACTTCATTTTTATTGACTTTGATGAAAATAATAACTAATTTAGTTTTTAGGGTGTATTTGTGAAGTAACAAAATTTTTAGAAGAAATTTTTTAGTTGTAAATATCTTTGAAATAGAATAAAATAATATGATATAATAGAAGTAATGAGGAAGAAAATAAAGTTAAAAAGATAGATTAGTTGTATGAGTAGCTATGTAAAATTATGTAAAAATAATTAAAAAATAGAGTGATTATATAAGAAGATGTAGTCAAACATGCCCTTAATATCATTTGTATAATCATGATATTAAAAATATTTAAATTGATGTATTATTCAGATGCACCTTGTCAAAATTTATACTAAATTCAAATTATATACATCTATTGATATAAGCATTAAAATACTTGAATAATTGGTAGAATCCTCAATTTACATATAAAGAAATGTTTTTTACAAGGAATAAATATTAAATTTAAAGCTTAAAAATTGAAATGACAATAAAACATTGTTATTATATGGATTTGATTAAATAATGATTTATGGTTCATGATAACCTCTTGTTGTCAAAACATTTTGATTTTCAAATCCAATGCATATGAGATATACAATATTAATTTTTTTGCTAAATTCATAATGATAATTAAATACTTTTTCTAATTATTAAAGGACATGCGTCTCTATAATGATTAAATAGAAGTAATTTCATGTAACAATATATGTATAGGTCACATTTACTCAAAAATAGGTACATTTATGTGTAAATTAAGAAAAGTACTTAAATTCATTTTTGTATATATTAGAATATAATAATACTTTATAGAATTATTTATCACTTAGTAATGATATTCTAGATGGTTAAATGTTGAAAATACTACTTGTAATTTAATATTAAGTATTAAATCATTTTATTACTTTGATTTTGTACATTTATAGATGAAGCCCATATATAGTGATACTAAACAAACAAAAGAATTTTCTTGATAATATTGATAATGCTAAATACAATAGACAGAGTGAATTTGTCATTAATCATTAAAAAATTAAAAATAGAGGGAATTACATAGAAGTCGCTCAATTCTAATGGGTTACTATAACTAAATTTTAATTTATGGTCCACCAAGCCTCCATTCAAAGTTATTTTTAGGTTATAATTTAATATAATAATAATGAGTAGTCCATAACATATTAATGCATTAATTTAACACAAAATTGAAAGCTTGTAGGTTATGACTAAAACAATTGCTATTTTGAATCATAACCCTTCAATAATAATGACATGTGAATATTTTATTTTGAAATAATTTATATACTAATTATTAAATAAATGTAAATACTATTGATGAAGCCAAAAATATTTTGGCTGATGGAGTCCAGCCATAGATTAAAACAAGGCTAAATGATGAAAAATGAGAAAAGAGAAAGAAAATAAGAATTTCTATATAAAAAAAGGAGATTTAGGAGGTGTTTGTTAAGATTAAAAATTTTTAAAACTAAAACTTTTTACTCTCAATAACTACTCTATTTTTAATTATTTCTTCGCTTTTTACTATACAACAATCCTACTTTTGTATTATTTCTACACAACTACTCATACATCCAACATATCTATTTTAACTTCATTCTTTTTATTCTTTATCATATCACATCATTTTTCTTCATTTTAAAAATTGTTACATTAAAAATTTTTTGTCAAAAGTTTTATCACTTTCCAAATACACCCTTAATAGTTTTAAAACTTACACGAAAAAGCACAAGGAGAGTGCTTCATTATCTAAAAAAAGAGTAGAATACAAATTCCCTAATATGATATGAAAATGACTTGAGCCTTTATCACAGGATAAGATAAGGGAAGGAAAAAGGGTGAGATAATTAGGACCACTTGATATCTCTTCATCTTTCTTAGCTTTCAAGGTGTTCTCCCCACTTTCCTTAAGAGCAGAAGAGTACTTTTTAATAAATCTTTAGGTAGTTGAAATCCTTGTGAAGGTGATGAAAACTGGTAAAGATTATCTATTTGCTTATGAGGGCCTACTACAGGTATTTTGTTAGATAAGTTAGACAAAGGGCATGCTTTTGACACAATTGTTAGTGAGGCTTAATGGATGTGTTTTTACATGCAACAAAAGGGGCCATGTTGAGCTAACAAGGCAGCAAACTAGGGAATAATGAGATAACGTTCTATGGTGGGTGGCAAAATAACATTTTTGTGTTTTTGTATTGTGAAGGAAAGAACAACTCAGTTTCATTAGTAAGCCTTCATAGTGTTCTTCTTAAAAGTTGTGACTATTGAGAAGGCCGACTCCAAAGTTTTGACTGGTACATCCTTCGCAGACATTCAATGTTAATGCTAAAATTTTTTTAAAAGTTGGAGTATATTCCTATATACATTAAGTATATAAATTGGTTACAGAAGTTAGTCTTAGTGGTATTTTGAGTTCATTATCTGTATCCTATGAACATGATGCTTTGAGTTGTTATTATGAAAGGTCGAGTCTGCATTAATCTTTGAGTAGATGGTGGCTCATTACTATGTTACTTCAATGCTTCTTACTTCAAGAAACATTAATAAGTGAAATGAATATCTCATTTAATGAGGAGCCTTTGATAAGAGAGGAGAAGTTCAACTTCTATACTTCTCATATGCTTGTGCTCTTCGAGTCCCTTTCCCTATTCAAGTTTTTTTTAATACTTTTTGCTCTTGTTTCCATATTTTTCATGGTGAATCCACCTGTAGTAGCTAAGGAGAGAAGTTGGGAAGTAACAAAGGATAAGATGCAAGAGAATTTAAAAAGAGTCTAAAAAAACTAATAGCTTAGAATAAAATCATTATTACTTTGGAAGACCTTAGACTCTTTTGACTAAAATATAATATATGGATCAAATTTGATATGTTTATGATGGATCCAGATAACAGCCCTTTGAGCTATATGAGGTATGTTCATGTATGAAAAAATATATATTTAATGTTAGTGTAGGATTATCTTCTATGTGACATATAATTCATTTTAATGGTAGCAATGGTTGCACTGATTCAATTAGTAACTTATTTTTGGAGGGGTTATTTGGTACATGTCATGGCTCATTAAGTAATAGAGATTTAGGTTGTTTATCTGTCATGTTAATGCCACTGGCGTGAAGGGGTACCACAGAGAGTCAAATTCAATACCATTTATTATCTTACCATAATAATAGTAAAATTAAAAAAAACCTTTTGAACTTAGGGTGTGTTTGTTTCACCTGAAAAAGTGTCAACTAAAACTTTTCACTCTCCATAATTACTCTATTTTTTAATTATTCTTTCACATTTTTTTATACAAACTACCCTACTT
>JAXCLR010000050.1:45958102-46027205 GCA_035584095.1 Annona squamosa | reverse complement strand
AAGAAAGGAATTTTTTTTTTTTGATAAAGCGTAAGAAAAGAATTGAATTAGCAAGCAAGGTGAGATGCACGGTTTTTTATACATGCATGGGATGGAAGCGGAACCACCTTCTGGACCATGACAGGCTCACCCCAAATTGCGCTCCCGCGGAACACGCCAAAGCGTCTTACGTGTCGGACTGCGGTTCAACCTCGGCTGTCGTACAGCCACGTGGGAGCTTCGCCTGCACCTACAGCTCGCGTATGGAAGCTCTCTCCACCGGGAACTCGCTCTGTCAAATCGCAAAACAAGCTGCAGGGATAAAAGGAGAGGAAATATTAAAACGAAAAAAAAAAAGAAAAAGAAAAGAAAGAAAATCGACATCTAATCGCCGAGGAGCTACGACGATGAAGCAATAGCAAAAGACGGAGAGAAGAGAGCAATGGCGCAAGTCTCAGCCTCCTCCAACAATCTCGATCTCGATGAGGACGAGGTGGAGCTCTGCCTCGGCCTCTCCCTCGGCGGCTCCTCCCGCAAGCGCCCCGCCCCCATACCTTCCTCAGCCTCCGCCGTGGATCTCAGAGCCTTGGATTCCCGTGATGAAGCCGACGTTGCGCCTGTCTCCGCCGCCGATCTTGCCTCCATGGACCCGCAGAAGCGTCGGGAGCTGCACGCGCTCCGCCGTCAGGAGGCCAGGAGGAAGCGCGAGCAGAAGAAGAACGGAAGCACCAGCGCCAGCGGCATTCACGTTTTCAAAGGCGTTTCGAACAGGGCGGATTCCATGCCGGAGAAGATGTTGTTGGAGATGCAGAGATCTGAGGCTAGGGTTAGAGATCGGACCGCTAAGGAGAACGAAGGCGGGAAATCGGAGAACAACGTCGCTCTCACCCTTTCGTCCAACCCAAACCCAAACCCTAGCACTGGTTTTGGCGGGTACTATCCCAATGGTTTCGCGGTAATGCAGCCGGGACCGGGGGTGGCACCGCACACGGCGGCGTTGCAGTATACTTTTCCGCCGCCGCCGATCGGGTATGCGCCGTTTGGGAATGGGTTTCATTACCCTTACATGATGCACTACTGGGGCCCCGCTGCTAGTGGCGTGGTCTCGCAGCAGGCGTCGGATTCGTCTGCGAAGGCTGCTGGCGGGCCGAGGCCGGACGGGTCCAGGGCGTTCAGGCCGTTCCAGGCATCGGCCGACCGAGATCAGAGTAGCGGCAGGCCGGCGGCGGGTAGCGAGTCGGGGCAGAATGGGAGTAGAGGTGGTGGCGGGCCTTCGACGGGGTCGACGGGGAGCAGCTCGTCCGCGGTGTCGGATAACCAAAGCGACTCGGTGAGAGGTATGGTTGCCGAGTTTTCTTTCTTTTTTAAAGTATTTTTTTCTTTTTCGTAGTTGGATATTAATCTTGATTGATTTGTAATGGAATCTGGACCGTTGATTTGATGGGCCTCAACGTGGATGATTCTTGCGAGTCCTGCGGGAATCCAGGAAATCGACGGTCTTCATGATTAGGTTTTTCCCATCCAAGAAACCATATCACCACCACCACAATATGAATGCGAAACGAACAATGGTGGAAAAGATGGACGGATGCGCACGTGTTTCTTGTGATACCCCTGCATTGATTGGGCCCACATTTGGGTGGTCCAAAATAATGATGGGACTTAATTTTTAGAACTTTATTTAAAATATGTTAGTCGCTAGTAATTAATCATTGGGCATTGATGAGGAGATGTAAATCCACTGTAGCCTTTTTCAGACAACTGGTATAGATTTAATGGGCAGTATTCGGTCTGCATGGAATGTTGCAGGTGGGGTTTATCATGTATGAATAGAATGGGCTTATGTTTGCAGCAATATGCAAGCATAGCGACTTTCTGAAAAGGGATATATATTTATGTATTCGCTAATGTCCACTATCTCATCCCAATCCACAGTCTCCAGTGATGGATGTTCCTTATTGGAAGAAGGTTTGTTTATCTGCTTGACACACAGACACATTCTACAATTTCGTATAGAAAGATTCAGCAGCTGATTTGCATTTTGGTATCTCAAAGTCCTCATTTACAGGAACAATGTGCGTGCAGAAAATGAGTCTTCATTCAGGGGTCTGTTTAGCTTTTCATTTATAGCAAAAAATGGTAGCCATTGATTCAAATAAAGTTGTTGTAATTATTCATGATCCCTTGCTGCAGGTGGCTGCAGCAGTGAAACAAGAAGCCATTCAAGCTGGCCCCAATTTGTGCAATCTCATAGGCAGATTTCACCATTGGAAAATCCCCAGCAACATCAATTGGAGCATAAATCATCAGCTCACCAGTCGGAGTTGGCTCCTCAGGCTGAAGAGACTGTCGACAAACCAGCATCAATAGGTGCAAAAGCCAGTCCCAGTAAACCTGAGGAACCAGCTTTAGTTAAAAATGGCAGTATATTAGATGCTGCAAGAGTGGCTCCATCTAAACCTGACCATGCTGTTGCAGCAGCTGATCCCGTCTCAACCATCAAGAGCCTAACCAAGAGCCCTCTCTCTCTCACTACTGCAGCAGATGGCCATGACAACGATGAAGGCAAGAAACCAGAGCCATCCATGCCATTGTTGCCACACATGCCTTGCGTCTCTACCACCGGCAATGGCCCGAATGGTAAAACCATAACTGGTTTCTTATACAGGTACACAAAATCGGAGGTCAGCATCGTCTGTGTGTGCCATGGCAGCTCCTTTTCACCGGCTGAGTTTGTCAAGCATGCTGGAGGCACCGATGTCGCACACCCACTAAAACATATTGTTGTTGTACCATCCTCCTTTGGTTGAGGTAGCTGCAGGGGCACAGTGAGTATAATCACAACCCTTTTCATACCCTCTTCTTGGGACCCTATATACGAAGGTTGGGGTAGAATGTGGTTAGTAGATCTTAGCTTGGGCATATATGTATACTCAAAAAAGAAAACCTTACATGAGATTCTTCTTGGCAAAAGCAGCTGGAGAAGACTTTTTTCCCCCCTTTTTCCCTTTTTTTATTTTTTTTTTTGCTCGTCATTTAAACAAAGGAGAAGGACGATTAGGTTAGCATGATCAAGTGATCCCTGTTCTGTTAGTGGACAGTATACCAGTATCATGCCGCAGAACGGGAAACTTGGGCCCATTAATCATTTGAGATAGGGGATTTTATAAATTAATGGAAGGCTTACCTTGTAATGGTGCATTATTCAAATTTGTGAGAATGTGGAAGCAACAGGCATTGCTGAGTAATTTATCTTGGCCGACTCTTGTTACCATCCGTTTGATGCATGTCAGTGCTGTGAATCCATGTTTCCACACCTATGCAGAATTGCAGGTACAAAGGTAGAGTCATTCAAAACTTCCGAGTTCTAACCTAACCTAGTTTAGTGCAACTGAATTAGAGAAGAACATCGCTCCTTTTCCCATTTTTCAAGCGTCATCAGTTAACAGTGTAACTAAAGATTGAGTTTGACGATCGAGGGAGGGAGGGAGGGGGTGGAAAAAGATTCTAGTTTGGTCTTTGTACTTAATTAGTTTTTCTTGGCTGTACCAATTTATACAGGTGTTTCTTCCTTTTGCTTGTTTCCTCGAATCCAAATTTCGAAAAATAGTTTGATCTCAGGATCCCAGGGCATCTAAACAATGTTCAAATCTAAATTTTTAAAAAACTCAAATGAGTTTTAGGTTTTTGTGGATTGTGCGTACGGCCGAAATCCGTCCAAACTTAGTTCGCCCACTTTTTAGCCGTCAGATGGGATGGCGGTAATTCCAAACAGAAGTATGCATTTCTTGAGAAATCAAGAATTTAGTTGATGCGCACTGAGTGTGTTGATGGTAATGATTAATTCGTAAACTCTTCTTAATAGATTTAGGTTGAGATTTTTAAATAAATGAATTATGATTTACTAACTTATTTAACAATTTAATTAAATAAATGAATTAAGATTAAGATCTTATAATTCATTAACCCGTTGACTAGTTTAATTTATTAAATTTTAATATACATATATATATATATGTGTGTAAATATTTTGGTTATTTTACTCCACTAAGTCTTATTCTTGCCTATTAATTTTTATTTTTTCACTGCTGTCTTAATTCTATTACTAATTTATTTCTATGCAAAAATACCTTTTTATCTCTCCTTGTAAGAGTATAGGTCTTAAGGTCGTCTGCTATTAATTAGTTAACAATTCGCTCACTTATTTATTAAATGAGCTATAAATAGGTTAATAAACATATTAGGTTGAGATATTTTAAATATATTAAGATTATGATTAAGTTCTAACTCGTTCAATTTGATCCATAGACACCATTGAATTGCACACGGACTTGAATGAGAAATAAAAAAAAAAGAAAAAAATTCAAATTCCCCGTATCGACACTTAAATCCCTTTTGTCGTTGCCGGTCTCACCTCCAGCTTCCACAACATGAGCATTTCTTTTTTCTTTCATCTTTTTCCTTTTCTTCCGTTCCCTCTTTACCTATTTCTCCTCTCTACGCCCTCGTTCGTGAATAGAGCAGCTCTTTCCTCTCTTTTTGTTGCCTTCACTTGAAGTTCGCCTTCGTCTGAAACCCCAACATTGTTCCATTGTCGTTTATCGCATAAACGCTTCTGCGATAAGAGCATGTCATCGTGGCTACTCTCTCCCCTTCCCTGTAAATCCTTCCCTATTTTTTGCCCCATCCGCAACCCTAGCCCACGCCACTCCCGTTGGCACCCTTGGCTTCGAGGATAAGAGTTGATCGTTCCTCTATCTCCTTTTTTTTTTTTATTGATCTATGTATACACCATGACATCTAATATTACAATCGAGAAAATTCAACTCTCATACACTTAGGAATTTTTCTAACATTCATACACTTAAGAATTTTTCTCCTTTTTTTATTGATTTATGTATACATCATGACATCTAATATTACAATCAAGAACATTCAACTCTCATACACTTAGGAATTTTTTTATAAATACGTCCACATTAGGAAGGAAATTGTAAAATACAACAATTCGAGAGAAATTAATAAACAAAACACCCACACCGTGGGTAAGACAATGTTCGAACACACGACCACAACACCACTCAAGTATTGTGGCAAGCCGATGTACCGTCAGGCCACAAGCTTGGTGGAGTTCCTCTATCTCCTTTTATTATTGATGGAGCAAAGGAGCTCTCATTCTTCCTCTTTATTTTTACATTGTGCCCAAATTCATTTCTTCATCATTCGTTTTGAATTTCAAGGTCAACAAGATAGATTCATTTTCACAAGCACTTATCGGACCTGCAAGTTAGCAGTTCGCATGGGCTACGCCATGGTTGGTGGCAATCTAATATTAGAATTATACTTCTATAAGGTGTCCTAATTAAATAATAAGTTTTTGGATTTAAAGATAGTCCAGCGTATCTGAGATACGTATGCAATCTGAGTCTGGGTAGAACTATACTTCTACTAAGAGTCATGATGGGAAAGACTCTATATATAGAGGAGTCTAGGTCTCTCTCTCACAAGTGTACATCACAAGTGGTTCTCATCTACCGTTAGTATTATAGGGAGAAGACCTCGTAATTTACTCAGTCTACAGGTGGAATTTACACACATATGGATTCAGGTACGCTTCCGCATTACATGATTTCCAATATGTGGTATCAGAGCACACGTTTTGATTTTGGGTATAATAGATTTCATCCATGATTATTTAAGAATTCTTGAAATATTCATTATTACATTAGAATATTCATGTAATTATATATTTTTTTGGATGCATTAATCTAAGATATGTATGAATGCATTATGCCATAAATATTATGATGGATTCAGATCCATTATGCCATTAAATTTTTTTTGCCGGATATGTACACATGCTGTCATAGTTGCAATTGAATTTGTCATATTATATTATTTTTTAATGAGTTATATGCTATTGATGGCATGCTCGTGAAAATTTATTCTGCCTAATGTGAATTTAATTCTGTTAATTAAAGACACGAAATATGTTGTTAAAGAATTAGCAGTATGATGCTTGGGAATATGGATTCTATTAATTAAAAAAAATCTACTCAAGCTGCTGCCGAAACCCACACAAGCACCGAAAGTCTCTACTCTGTCATCGCCGTCTCGACGCAGCCAGGAAACAACGATTGTCGAAACCCATGCCGGAACCCAGCGCCGATTGTTGCTGCCGTTGTTCGCTGTTGCCGAAGAAGAAGCCATGGGCTGCGACAGTAGGAAACGTGCTGGACGGCCAGACACATGCTGGAAGCTGCTGAAATGACCCGTTGTTGCAGCTGGACGAGACTACCGGGCAGGAAGAGAAGCCGAAAGATGCTACTGTCATGGCGGGGAACGGACGTTGCTGCTATGGTGAAAACAGCGACGGAGCCGGAGATGACAAGGGAGACGCTGCCGGTGGAGACGTTGCCTGCTACTGCTACCGGGTGTCTGGCTGGAACCGGAGAAGACGGTGGTGGCTAGGCAGTAGATTGCAGGAGCAGCACTCGGCGATGACGTGCTGCCGAAAAAGGGGTAGCGTACAGCTACTGGCAAAAGATATCAGGGTAGGGCGATAGCGGCGGCGTGGCTGAGCAGGATAAGAGCTAGGGTTTGCTGGCTCTAGAAGAAGATGGAAGGGAATTTTCCAAATAAACCCTGGATAGATTTGCAAATAAACCCTTGGCCATATTTTATTACAGACTAGGTTTCCTGCCTTCTTAAACTGGTTTTGGGCTTTTCTAAGTCTTCCCACCAGGCCCAGCCCATATCTTGCTAGCCCAAAACTATTTAGGCCCAGACGATTGGCCCATTTCAGGAAGCCCATTGCACTTGGACGGGCTAACTTTTTAGGCCCATGCGAGCAGCCTGTTAACTGTCCAGGCCCAAACCCAACAGCCCATTATGACAGAAAGGACATGTGACCCATTATGAACCGTCTATACATAAATTAACATAATTTTTTACTCGCTTATCCAAATTGGATGATCCAATAGTCGTTTTATTTATTTTTGGACATTCTGGATCTAATGAATGGTCTGATTAAGCTAAACATGTCATTAAATTTAAATTTTTAGATATTTATTCAAATACATGCAAATTTTTGAATTATATGTGCAATTAATTCATATGATTAGTTTATAAATGTCTGATTAGCAATTTATTTATGATTTATTGCTTTCTAATTAATTTTAAGCATGCAATGTATATATATGAATAATTATATAAGTTATGATTATTAAATTTTATGGTGAGATTATATTCCATAGAATGACTGGAGGTTGGTGTCTAGACAAGAGGTATTAAAGAGGATCACGTAGTTATTTAATTAGGTCCCTGCCATGCAGAGAGAGCCTCCTATGTCCCACCTCACTTACCTGGCTGACCAAAAGAAATAATATAGAATTTAATCGCACATAATGAATTTAATAATCATTATTATTGAATTATTCATATATATATTATACTCTATAATTTATATTAATAATTTTGATTGTGTATTTTTAGTTGCCCCAAAGGGTCTAAAATATATTTTCAAAACTATTAAATAAATAGAGAGAATATTATTGTTTATTTATTTATTTTTCTCTTATAATGGAAATTGCAATTCATTGTTATTAAACAATTTATGTTTAATAAATATTATTCATTTTTATGCCTTTTGTTGCCCTGAAGGGTCTAAGATATTTAGTTAATCAAATTTATTTAACAAAGAGAGAATAATATGATTTTTCTTCTCATCATGAAAATTGCATTATTAAAGAATATTATATTATAGTTCTGCCCGAAGGTAGCTATATTTTAATATTTATCAATAATTAACTAGAACTGCATAAACGCAGAAAATTTTCTACCCGAAAGTGGAGATTTCTTGACTTTGTGTATTCATAATTATTATTGAATATTATTGTTTATCATAGTATTATTCAATATAATCATGCATTGTTGCTTGTATGATTAATTCTAAAATTTTTAAGCTATGATTAATTATTGTTAATGAAATTGTTACATAATAGTTTATCTAAATCATAATGGTAATGTGAGCTTAATCATTTTTGTTACAGCTATGGCTCCTGTTCCTCAATCTCTTTTGTCTAATATCCCGATACTGAATGGATCAACTTACTCTGATTGACATAAGCAATTACTTATTACCTTAGGATGTTTGGATCTGGATTTAGCCATTCGTGTTGCAAAACCTAATGTCTTACCACCTGAAAGTACTGATAGTCAAAAGATTCAATTTGATAAATATGAGCGCTCAAATAAGTTGTCTTTTATGATTATAAAGAGTATAATTGAAAGGAACATCAGGGGCTCTATTTTTGACCCTAAAAATAAAAGTGCTAAAATTTATCTTGACTCAATTAAAAAAAAATAATGTGTCAAATAAAGCATTGACTAGAATGCTCACTAACAAATTGACTTCAATGAAATATGATGACATTTGTGGAGTGCGAAAGCATATAATAAAAATGTTAAATATAGTTGGGAAACTTAATGAACTAGGGATGAAAATCTCTGACTTTTTCCTAGTCATATTTGTCTTAAACTCTCTTCCATCTTAATTTTCACAATTCAAAATCTCCTATAACACACGAAAGGAGAATGGACTTTAAATGAATTAATATCCATGTGTGTATAAGAGGAAGAGAGATTAAAGCAAGATGGATTAATGATATCTATTTCACATCGACTTCTAAGAGGTATAAGTCAAAGAAAGGAAAAGGAAAAAATAAATTCCCATTAAAGACAGGCTTAAAGAATGGATTAAAAAAGTTCGCTGAGCATCATTTCTGTTAAAAGAAAAGACATTTTAAGAAAGATTGTCTCAAGCGGAAGAGTTGGTTTGAAAAGAAAGGTAACAATTATGTACATGTATGCCTTGAAACCAATTTCATAAATGTATCCTCTAATTTATGGTGTATTAACTCTGGTGTTGCTATTCATATTTTAAACTCTTTACAGGCATTTCATTCAACCCGCAACCCAAACCGCATGAGTTATCAATTTTAATGGGCAATCTGACCAAGTCTAAAGTTAAAACATTAGGAAATTACAGGCTTTGCCTTGACACAGGGCATTTTTTAGAACTGCATGATGGTTTCTATGTTCTGTCAATTTCTAGAAATTTAATTTCTTTGCCAAAACTTGATGTAATGGGTTATTCTTTCAGTTTTGCAAACTCAAAATTTTCTTTATTTAAAGATTCTATTTTAGTTGAAACAGGAATATTGTTTAATGGTTTATATCAAACAATCGCAGACTGCTCATTTATTAATTATTTATCTATTTTAAATGTATGCGCTGGTAATAAACGTGGTATGATTGATGAAAATTCTTCCATATTGTGACATAAAAGGTTGGGTCACATATCAAAAGAAAGGATGCTAAGATTAGTAAAAGATGGGGTATTATCTACTCTAGATTTTACTGATTATAGCATATGTATCAATTGTATTAAAGAAAAACAAACCAAAACTCAGAAAAAGAGTGTCACGAGAAGCAATGGACTTTTAGAATTGATCCACACCAATATTTGTGGTCCATTCTCATCATGTATTGGAGGTGAAAAGTACTTTATCACGTTTATTGATGATTTCTCACTTTATGGTTTTATTTTCTTATTACATAAAAAGTCTGATTCTTTGAACACTTTTAAAATATTCAAAGAATTAGTAAAAAAAAATTGGATAGAAAAATTAAAGTTGTAAGATCTGACAGGGGCAGTGAATATTATGGTAAGCATGGCTAATTAGGTCAAATTTTTGGTCCATTTGCTAAATTTCTAGAAGAGAATGATATTGAACCTCAATACACGATGCCTGGAACTCTCCAACAAAATGGTGTTGCTGAAAGAAAAAATCGTACTCTCATTGATATGATGAGAAGTATGATTAGCAACTCATCCTTACCCTTATTCTTGTAGAGTGAAGTCTTAAAAACTGTTATGTATATCCTCAACAGAGTTCCTAATAAAGCTGTTCCTAAAACTCCATTTGAGTTATGGTCAAGCAGGAAACCCAGTTTGAGACATATGCATATTTGGGATTGTCAAGCAGAAGCAAGGATACTTAATCCACAAGAAAAGAAATTGGATCCAAAGACTATTAGTTTTTTTTATTAGGTATCCAGAATAGTCTAAGGGGTATAGATTTTACAATCTGTCCCATAATACTAGGATTATTGAGACTGGAACAGCTCGATTCATTGAAAATGACGAAAATAGTGGGAGCACAACTCCACGAAATGCGGAATTTGAGAAAATTAGAGATCTTTCCTCTAGTTCATCACTAATATATGCAAGAACTGAGATTGTTGATCATAACATGACAGATCAACAATTAGAAATTGCTATGCAGCCCATGGAAGAATCGATCTTAAATCCAAATGACATTCATCAATATGATAATGTAAAACATATTAATGAGCCAAGAATGTCTAATCAAATAAGGAGACCTGCTATTTCAGATGACTACATTATATATTTGGAAGAATGTATTGACGATCCTTGTATTGAAAATGATCCATTAACATTCAAAGAAGTCGTTAATAGTGAAAATTTTGAATTATGGATTAATGCTATGACAGATGAATTAGAATCTATGTTTCAAAATAAAGTTTGGGATCTTATTACGTTGCCTAAAAGGAACAAATCTGTTAGTTGTAAATGGATATTCAAAACCAAACAGGACTCTAAGGGTAATGTAGAAAGGTATAACGCCAGACTTGTTGCCAAAGGATTCACATAAATAGAAGGCATTGATTATAAGGAGACATTTTCACCAGCCTCTAGAAAAGACTCATTCAGAATCATTATGGCATTAGTGACTTACTTTGATTTAGAATTACACCAAATGGATGTAAAGACGGCATTCCTGAATGAGGATTTAGAAGAGGAGATATACATAGCGCAACCCGAAGGATTTGAAATGGAAGGAAAGGACACATTAGTATGCAAATTAAATAAATCTATATATGGACTTAAACAAACTTTCCGACAGTGGTATTTAAAGTTCAACAAAGTTATCACTTCCTTTAGATTTACAGAAAACATTGGTGACCAATGTATATATCTGAAGTTGAGCGGGAGCAAATTTATATTTTTGATTGTATATGTAGATGCTATTTTGTTTGCTACTAATGATTTACATCTTTTGCATAATACTAAAAGTTTTCCTTCTAAACATTTTGATATGAAAGATATGAGTGAGGCATCATGTGCCATAAGAATTGAGGTCCATCAAAATAGGCCTAAAAGACTTTTAGGATTATCACAAAGGGGGTATAACAGTAAAATTTTAGAAAGATTCCAAATATCTAATTACTCATCATATGAAGTGCCAATATTTAAGGATCAAAAATATGGTCTACATAAGTGTCCACAGAATGAGATTGAGAAACAGGAAATGAGGTTTATCTCATATGCTTATACTCTTGGGAGCATGATGTATGCGCAAGTTTGCACACGTCTTGACATCAGTTATACAATGAGATTACTTGAAAGATATCAAAGTAATTTAGGAATGAAACATTGGAAAGCAGTAAAGAAAGTAATGTGATATCTTCAAGAAACTAAAGATTATAAGCTCACATAAGCAAAAACTGATCAATTAGAAATGATTGGTTATACAGATTCAGATTATGCTGGTTGTATGGATAGCAGAAGATCCACATCAGGCTATGTTTTCTTATTAGTCGGTAGAGCAGTTTCATGGAAGAGTGGGAGATAAAATCGTGTAGTTGACTCTACCATGGAAGCTGAATTTGTCAGTTGTTATGAAACATCCTCACATGCACTTTGGTTGAGGAAATTTATCTTAGAGCTCAAAATTATGGATTCTATCTCTAGGCCTCTGAGAATAAGTGGTGACAATTCATTAGTGATTAGCTCCTCCAATTATGAAAAAATTACTAGCACTAACAAGCGTATTGATGCTAAGTTTATGTCAATACAAGAAAGGATTAATGATCATCTGATATCGATTATTTTTGTTGGTACTGCTGACATGATTGCCGATCCCATGACTAAGGCTCTGGCGTCTAAAGTTTTCTCTGGACATATAAGAAATATGAGTCTTGTTATATGAGACAATTATTAATGTAATCGATACATTTTGAGACCTCATGTTGGATGATTATTTTCTTTTGTTTCATTATGATATTTTGTTGATAGTTTTATGTGATTTGGAAACAAAAGATTTTATTTATTTGATATTAATGTGGGACATTAAAATCACATAATCGTAATTCTACTATTAAGAACTTAGTTAAGTAAATTTGTTAATATTGTGGTGCATAGAATGAAGTATGTTACATATTGCATATAACCGCCATGATCCATATTGACAAATTTTTCTTAACTTAAGTATTAAAGTTGGATTGCGTATGTTATGACTGGGCATATTTTTTTAAATGAGTGCACTCGTCCGGTAATTTTTCAAATATTAAATCCAAGAATTGTATTTTAAGTATAATTTTTTTCTTTTTTTCTTAATTTTATTTTAATTAGGCCAAGTGGGAGAATGTTAGAATCATACTTCTATAAGGTGTCCTAATTAAACAATAAGTTTTTAGATTTAAAGATAGCCCAGCGTATTTGAGATACGTATGCAATCCGAGTCCAGGTAGAACTACACTTCTACTAAGAGTCATGATAAAAAGGACACTATATATAGAGGAGTTTAGGTCCCTCTCTCACAAGTGTACATTACAAGTGGTTCCCATCTACAGCTAGTATCATAGGGAGAAGTGCTGAGGGAGAAGACCTCGTACTCTACTCGGTCTACAGGTGAAATCTACACACACATGGATTCAGGTACGTTTCCGCATCACATGATTTCTAATATCTAAATGTTGGAAACAGGCAAGAGCTTGGGAGATGGTCATAGTTTCACTTGAATTTTGAAGTAAGTTGACGAAAAGATAGTGTAGCAAACAACGATCTCCCGACCCATTTTTCTCTCACTCTTCTTCTCGAGTCCTCTTCTAGCTATTATGGATTTTCGAAAAATGGAATTCCAACTCAAGTAACTAAAAGGCGGGCGTCCTCCGTTGGTAGAGTTTGGGATGAGAGAGCTCCATTCAAAAGGGGCTACGAGAGACGAGAGAAAGAATTCACAAATTATTGAGATATTTAATATCATTTTTATTTTCATAGAAATTCTTTCATTTGCTTAGCATCACTATATACAGGTTTCATCTATGAACACGTACAATCAATGTAGCGAAATAATCTAATGCTAAATATCAATTTTTAAGTAATTTTTTCAAGATCTAAATTACTTAAAATATCATTAATATATGCATAAATGATTCTATAAAGTATTAACACATTCTAATATATATATAAATAGATCTAACATTTTCGGACGCCGATCTCCTGCACTCGAGAGCAGGTCTGGTGCACACACCCATTTTTTTATTTTTTGAAAATTTTTCTCTAAAAATATTAATATAGGTGTATTTAACATGTGTATAAATTTTTACTGTTTTTGGAGATTTTTAGATATTTATTTTTAATTTTTGAAAATCAATAGTCTCAAACAAGAATTGGTTGAGAGAAATTAAAGTTGAGAAAATGTGTCAAACTTGACTTTTGCAACCTCCACTTGACTTGATCAAGGGGCAGATTTTTAGGAACAAATTTTTGTAATTTTTAAAATAGAAAATGCATATAAAAAGGGGTTGAAAAAGGAACGTTCTAATGGGCTTACTTGGGCAGCAAGTTAGTGTGTAATTTCATTATTTAAAACCTAAAAAATAAGGTGGAATTAAGGGGTAAAAATTCAGCAAAATAAAAGGAGATGAGAGGGCAACTACAAGTCCATTTTCTTGTATGACTAGTTAGAAAAAAAAAAGGAAAAGGTTTAGCAGGTTGGACGGTCAAGCAAGGAAAAAAGGGGAAGAAAAGAAGAAGAAAAGAAGAAGAAAAGAGGAGAAGAAGAAAGAAAGAAAGGGGGAAACCAACTTGAGAAAAGATCAAGTAACTCTAGCTCATCAAATAAGTGTTTGAACCATGTTTTGGTTTGATAAATTTTAAATTTTCTAGCTCAATGAATGGTTCATAAAACTTGATTCATTATAAACCTTAAATGATGATTCATGAAACCCTTGATAGGGTTATGAAATGTCAAATAAAGTAGAAGAGTTAATTCCAATTTTCAAGAAAGGCAATAGATGAAATAGGGTTGATATGCACATGATAACCAAGCTGAAATTTTGATTAATTTCATATTTAAATTGCTATTTTGAAAATTTTATATGAATGGATTATGTGAATAATTTTCATCTTTAATATATGTTAAACCAAGCATATTTGATGGACCTTAGATGGGTGGAACTTTGGTTGAACAATTAGGTGAAAATTTCCATTCAAATAGGGTGAAAATGATGCATGACTCAAACAATGTAATATGTGGGTGATTATAAGAGTAAAATATCCTAAATATGAAGTAAGATGAGACGTTCAAATGGTAGAAATGAAAAGATAAAAATCTATTTTGTACGAACATGTTGATGTGCAAGTTCAAAGGGGAGAAAATTGGAAAGAAAGTTGCTGTTTTGGAGCAACTTGATTTATGGGTTTTAATTCCATGAATATACCCTAACTAATATATAAAAAAGTGCTTAAATTAAACCAAAGGAAGAGGAAAATTTTCTATTTTATATGAATTTACTTAACACACAATATATGTGTGTTTAAAGGAATGAACATGGAAGGTATGGATGGTAAGAATGGAAAATGACCATGTATAATTAGCTAAGGTGCAAAAATGAAATAAAAACATGACAAAATGAGAAAATATAGGGCTGTTTTGAGAAAATTATAAAATTTTAAAATTTTGATATTGAAACTAGTAGTCCGAAATTATAAATATGTGCCTTAAATGAGCACTAATATGAAAATATAAGTATGAGTGTTAAATAATAAGTGAGAAGTGTTAAACTTCTATATGATAAGCTAAACTCAATGATTATAATAAGCTTAGAAACTTATCCTAAATAAGGGTATCAAAATGAAATGAATGGTCACAAGTGAACCATAAGTCACACCAATGTGTGTATTGAAAAGTTAACACCCTGCTTGAAAGACTAGTAGGTTAAGTTACTTGATGCAAATTCATATAGGTTAAAAAATCCTAAGGGATGCAAGCATTTGAGATTTTATGTATATAAATAAAATTTCATTTTCATTTATCTAGACAAATGCAAAGAAAAGTATTTAAGCTGTTACAGGTAAGCAAGCAAATTTTTAAAATTATTGATTTCATTTCAAAGTATTGAAATGATTGAAAGTTTTTTATGTTAATGCTTTTATGAATTTCTTACAATAGGGAAACACAAGTTTTGAAAATTATGGTTTTAATGAAATGTCTCAAGGATTGCTTCATTATAAGTAAACAACACTTATTGAAATAATTTTTTTATTTTGAGTGCTATAACGATTGAAAATATTTTTTGTTGATGAATTTAAGAATTGCTTACAAGTAAGCATATTCTTTAAGATGTTATTTCCAAAGAATTTTATGAAAAAGAAGAGTTTTGACTATTTCACAGAAAAATACTTGCAAATAAGTTCTGAATTTTACTCCCATAGGATTGTGAAAAGCAAATGCGTTTATAAAAGATAAGAAAAAGTGATTTAATTTATAAAAGAAAATTTATTACTCTTTAACACGACACTTAAAATAAACAATGGATTAAAAATGGTTCATTTTATCTAAATAGTTTCTTAAAAAAGTCTTGATTTCCTTTAAATATGAAAATATTTTGAAAATATTTATACGGATGTTTCTAAAAAAAGTTTTAAGGATGATCAACCGATAAGTTTGCTGAATAAAATGAGTCGAGTTTTGGTTGCGAGGATTATGCAAGCTCATCTTTACATAAAATGACAATAATGATATGCAAACTAGTATATGATACTAGGATGAATAAAAGAAAATGATGTAATTGCATATTCTATGTATACGAGAAGCTCCAAAATAAAAATAAAGAAAATATTGTGAGAAAAGATTCTTTTCACAAATATGGAAATGCTTCAAAAATTTTTATTATGATAATTTTAAGATTTATTACAAGCAATATTTTTAGAAAGATTATTTTCTCAAATATTACAAATGCTTATCGAAATATTTTACTTAAATGTTTCGAAAAGTTTTTAAGGGTGGTCATCTTAAAACTAGATTTCAAATATATTAAAGTGAGTGCACCCACTTTTCAAGATGGTTTAAAATGATACAGATTGTGGTCTATAATATTTCATAAAATGATGCTAACATGAGAACATCAATGATGATGTATGGTGCACTGCAACAATAAATAGGTCAATTATAGAGAAAGTTGAAGATGGACCAAGGCGCACTCTACATATGACTAATCGCTAAGGGATGACAGGAGACCAGTCGTGCCCTCCCTGAGATGGGAGCAAAATTAAAAAACAGCCACATAGCTAGCGTGTTATTATATGATGGATTCTCTTCTAAAAGGTAAAATGATCATTTGGTAAGTATCACTACTGGATAGAGAGAAATGTATTTTCATATATTTTACTTTTAAAAACCCAGAAAATTGGGATATGAAATTATTTATGCAAAAATATTACCCTAAATGAAATTTTATGAGCCAATATAAAAAAGTTACCCTAAAAATAGAGTGTTTTACACAAAAGTGTAAATATCAAGGTTGAGATGAAATAATTTCTATGCAAATGCATTCGTAAAAAAGGATTTCATGCATGTGCCTTGTTTGTTTTAAACAAGCCCTAAAATGGGGATTATAAAAAATGATTTACAAGAAAAATATTTTATGACATAAAAATATTCGTTGCTAAAAAGGGCTTATATGAAAAGTGTTTTAGAACATAAAAATGTCCATTGCTAAAAACGGTTTATATGGAAAAAATATTTTATGACATAAAAAATCTATTGGCTAAAAGAGTTTACGTGATAATGTTTTTGGGACACGAAAATATTTATTGGCAAAATGAGTTATGTGACAAATATTTTGGGACATAAAAACGTCCAATTAAGAATAAAGAGAATTACCTAAAAAAGTTATACGTATATGCATCGCCTTTGAAAAGCCCAAACGTGACATACAAAAGGTTTATATGAGAAGATGTTTGAAAATATTTTACAAGAAATGCTTGCTTAAAGATAAAATATTTGCTTACTGAATAATCACTCATGATTTGTTTTTTCAAACATTAGACTGGTACAAGGAAACTCAAAAGATTAAGAACTTGAGCATTTAAGGAAAAATATGAGATGGTATTCATGCGTGTACTATAATAATTAGCTACGATGTATAGAATAGTATGACTGAAATTTTAAAGGTATGTTAACATCTGTGAACTTGATGATAATTCTAAAGGCTATGTGAATTGATGATTTGATGTATGTATCCAACAATTTATGTCAAATATTTGAACATGAATGTATTTTATATGATTATGACATAACCAGGTTGATAAAACTAATGATGTAGGAGAAAAAAATGGAAATTTATGAATAATGTATACAGTTGATGATCACTCCTAGAATGTGAGATTATGAACAAGTATAAGGATAAAAGGAAAACCAAGTGGTATTTTTAAAATACTAATTGCAACGATTCACGAGAGTATCATTGCTTACAAGATGAATTGAGCGAAATGTAAAAAAATGAAATGATGAGGGAAAAAGAATGAAACGAAAAAAATTTATACGAGATTCAATTAAGAATCTGCCGCGTGATTAGGACAATCTTGATTTACATTTACCAATCAATAACGATCTTGGAATAAGGCTTCGTGTAACGCCTCAGGTTGGGGGCACCATAATCAGAAACCAAAATCATCTCCAAATAATCTCGTCTATTAGTTGTGCCAACATAGGATCAAAATCGCCTTTGTCACATTCATTGCAACTAAGCCCGTCCACATAATCAAACGACATAGATCAAGTATTGATGCATAACATGAAAATTACATGTAATGTGATCTAACATGCCTATTTTCAACTGGTCCAACTTATTTGATAACATCAAACCAAAATTAAAATACTGAATAACCAACGTACTAAAAACTTTATTGTTGTAAAAAATATCCATAACTGTAATAAACAAAATGTGTATCAATCAGAAGCACAAAATACAAATTCGTACTAAACCAGAGTATCATCAAGTGATACAACACCCATGTGAGCAGTATACTAATGAAAGACCTTGAGTGGTAGTCTCTTAGTCGGTGGATCCTCAATCATAGAGTTTATTTTTATGCACTTTATAGATACTTGACCTTCTGAAATTCTTTTCTTAACAATTAGAAATTTGAGGTCAATAAATTTTGACTTTATTGAGCTCCTGTTGTTGTTGTAGTATAAGACTGCTAAGTTATTATTACAAAATAACTTGAGTAGTCTTTCAATTTTATCTACAATTCACAGTCCCATGACAAAATTTTGCAATCATATAACCTGATTGGATGCTTCAAAATATGCTATAAATTCAACTACCATAGTGGAATGAGCAACGGATGTCTACTTAGCACTCTTCCAAGTGATAACTTCTCTAGCAAGCAGATAAATATAGCCGAAGTTGATCTAAGATTATCTTGGCATTCTACATGTTTGGAATCTAAATATCCAATGATCTCTATGTTATCCAACTTTCTGCATGTGAGCATGGATCATTGGCATTCTACATGTTTGGAATCTAAATATCCAATGATCTCTATGTTATCCAACTTTCTGCATGTGAGCATGCAGTGTTTTGTTCTCTGCATGTATCTTAAAACCCTTTTAGCTACTTTCCAATGATCCATTCTTGGATTACTTAAGTATCTGCCCAACATCCCAACAATGAATATTATATATGGATATTTATAAACTTGGGCATATATTAAACTTCTCACTGCTGAAGCAAAAGATCTTTTGCATTTTCTTAGATTCAAAATCATTCTTAGGGCATTAATCAAGACTAAATTTATCTCCCTTGGCAACGGGGATATCTCTTGGTTTACAATTTTACATACTAAACCTTTTAAGTATTTTTTTAATATAAGCCTTTTGTAATAATCCAAGAATGCCTCGAGAATGATTTTGATATATCTGAATTTCTAATACAAAAATTATTTCATCAAGTTCTTTCATCTTAAATTTATTTGATAAAAATCTCTTAATTTCATGCAATAATCCTATATCATTACTAGCAAACAGTATGTCATCGATATATAAAACTAGAAAAATGTGCTTATTCCCATAGAACTTGTGATATACACAGTCATCAACTATATTTACTTTAAAACCAAATGAGATGACAACTTGATGAAATTTATAATACCATTAACAAGAAGCTTGCTTGAGCCCATAAATGGATTTTTTTAGTTTAAAAATTATTTGTTTTGCATCTATGGATGAAAAATTTTTTGGCTGTACCATATAAATAGTTTTATCAATGTCGCTATTAAGATAACTCAATGTCAAATGTGTTACTAAAGTCATTATTACCCTAAAAGAGTCTTTTAATGAAATTGAAGAGAAAGTCTCTTTATAATTAATGTCTTCCTTTTGAGCAAATCCTTTTACGATAAAACGAGTCTTATATCTTTACACATTACCCTTTGAATCCCTTTTGGTTTTAAATATTCATTTACAACTAATGAAATTTGAACCTTCGGGTAATGAGACGAGTTCCCAAACGTCATTATCTCTCATGGATTTAGTCTCTTCATCCACGACATTAATCCACTTTTGAGAATTTTTATTTCATATTACTTGACGAAAATCGATAGGATCATCTTCCATCATTACAATATCATTCTGATATTTTTGAAGAAAGATAATATAATCATTAAAAATTACACTTCAAATTTATCTGGTAAATCTCCTTAACGACATTGGTTCTTGAGGTTGTTGAGCTTAATCAGCAGAAATATCTTGTTGACGTTAATCAGGGAGGTTGTCAACAATGTCTTTTAGTTCTGGTATTGTTGCTCGAACCATGTCAGAAACAACAATCGAAGAAAAAGTTACCAATTCCTTCTAAAGACATAGTCTCTAACCTTATCCTCCCCCCAAGCTCAATATCCTCAAAGAACCGGACATTTTTCGTTTCAAAAAATGATCTGGATGTGAAATCATAAAATTTATACATCCGGGACCGTTCAGATTATCCAACAAAATAGCTGCTAATTGTTCTTTAGCCTAGTTTTTTTTCATTTGGCTTATAAGGCCTGCCTCAGTTGGACAACTCTAAACGCGTAAATGCTTAATGATAAGCTTTTTGCCCATCCATAATTCATAAGGAGTTTTAGCAGCTACTTTAGTTGGTACTCTGTTAAGGATATAAGTTACAGTCTTTAATGCCTCTTTTCAGAGTGAGTCTGGTTGGGTAGTATGACTAATCATACTCCTGACCATCTCTTTTAAAGTTCTGTTTCGTTTTTCAGTAATATCACTCATTGTAGGATTTCCTAGTACGGTGTACTGCCGGACGATACCGCACTCTTCCAGAAATTTGACAAAAGGTCCTGGATGTTGTTCACCTGATCCGTTATATCTACCGTAATATTTACCATCATGATCAAATATCTAATGACCTTAATTATTTTGTCAAATTGATTTTCAACTTCAGCCTTAACAATTTTAAACATGTCAAGTGATTGAGACTTCTCATGAATGGGATATAAGTAGCTATAACGAGAGAAATTATCTATAAATATAATAAAATATTACTAATCATTCCAAGGAGCCATAGGGAATAACCCACAAATGCCCGTATGTATTAGTTTTAAGACGTTTGAAGACCAATTGGCACCGAATCTCCTTATGTTTGTCTGTTTCCTGTAACATAATCAACACAAACTTGAAAACCTGACAAGTCAAGAGGATTAAGAAATTCATCTAACACAAGTCTCTCTATTCTTTGTTTAAATATATGTCCTAATTATGTCATAGTAAAGTAAAATTTTCATCAATTAATTTTCGTATTGTACCACACAAATTCACATGCAAGGATTCAACAAAAGAGGTAACTGTATCAAGCAAATAAAAGTCATCATAACAAGATAAAGAGTCGGTACCCACAATATTTGAATTTAAAGAAAGATTAAACTGACTATTTCTAAATAAAAAAAACATTTGTCCAATATAGAAATAGAAATCAAATTTTGTCTAAAAGATAGTACAATATATGTTTCTTTCAAATCTAAATAAAAATCGAAATATGCCTATTGCCTTAACTTCAACTGATTTGCCATCATTCATATAGATGAATCTTTCAGCATCATTTGGCTTTTGGTAGCTCAAGCAACCATGCACAAACTACTTATCTGAACAATATCACCTGCATCTATCCACTAAGTATGTCCAGGTACAGAAGCTAAATTAACATCAAAACAAACTAAAGTGAGAAACATACCTTTCTTTACACACAAAGTGTGATATTTGATACAATCATTCTTTTGGTGTTCAGAAGTGTAACAGAAGTAACAGTCCGATTCCTTAATTAATTTTTTTTGCTGTTTTTTATTTGTCATCCCACTCGTAGCTTCCTTATCCTTGTTCCTTTTTTTGGTCTTTCTCTTAAAAGTACTTGCCGAATATGCACTTTTGGTCCTGTCTTGCTCCATTCTTTCTTTTCTTCTACACAGTGTGAAATAAGCTCATTAAGAGACTCTTTCTCTTTCTGACAGTTATAACTAATCTTAAACTAACTGAATTTTGCAGGAAGAGAGATCAAGACTAAATGCACCAGCAAATCATGAGATAGTTGTAACCCAAGAACTTTTAGTTTTGAAGCAAGATGAGTTATCTCGATGATGTACTCCCTTATGTTTCATTTGCCCTTACATCTCATTGAAACCAAGCTTGATAAAGTCAAACTTGTTTCAGCGTTATCACTTTTTTTATAGTACTTTTCGATTTCATCAAGGAAATCCTTGGCAGTAGTATCTTGTTTAGATACAACACCTCTGAGAGCTTTTAGAATTGTCTTCCGTATGATCATGAGATTTGTGCGATTTGAACAATCTCACCGGTAAGAGGGGTGAATTATTTAACCCTTAACGCAACATTGAGATTCATACAACTAAGAATGATCATAACATTCTCTTTTTATTGCTTGAAATTAGTTTCATTCAGCATGAGAATAGAATTAATGTTGGAAGACATAATAGAAGCAAATGTATTAACTAAAAATAGAACAAAATAACATATTCACATAAGTTTCATATAAAATCTTAGAAAAATTCAAATAATGGCATGACCCATCACAAGATACCTAGCACAATATTAATATCTAGTCTTCAAACAGAAATATTAACTTGTAAGTAATACTCTTGTTATAGTAATCAAATATTGATACTAAATTCCTATCAAATAATAAGCCTTTTTTTGGACCAACTTACCATTCCTATGGAAAATCAAATAATTATCACATATTCATTACCACACATGTTCATGCAATTCAGCCCAAAATTAAACTTCCTTTGGGCCAATTAATGTTCGCATGAATTACTCTTACATGATCATCTTAATGTTTTAAAAAATAAATTAACCTATACATGAATCTTTGCAACATGTTGTTTTAATTAATTTATTTTAAAATATCAGACATTCATTAAGAATATTTGCACCATTATTTGAATTTAAAATTTCAAAGATCTAAAAAATAAATTTTGCATAATAATGGGTTAATTTAAAATTTTAATTCAAAAATTGCATGCATATACATAAAATTCAAAAACCAGATATTTTTTGACCTATTTGGCTTAATTAGACCTTTCCATTTGATTCAGAATGTCCAAAAACATAGAAATCCACTGCTGGATCGTTCAAATCGGATAATGAGATCATAAAATATGATAAAATTACTTTGGATGGCTAATTGGGCGCCACATGTCCTCTATTTGGTGGGCCAAAACTCAGACAGGCTGAGCAAGCTAGGATAAACCCCACCTAGGCTTATAAATTGAGCTTTACTATTTGGGCCGATGGTAGGCTTGACAAGAGCACAAGCCCAGGCATAAAAGTAAGAGTTAACTGGGCCTAGTTGGACTTGGGCTAAGGTTAGATTTCTCAGGTGGATGGGCCCAAGCTTGGGGACTAGGCTGCTTCGCTATAATTTGGGCCCATTAAATCTTATGAGGTCACTTTATAATTTGGGCCTCAATTTTTGATAACGTAAATATATTTATTATACATGTAAGTCCAAAAATCCAATAGCAAAGGTTCATTTATGATGTCAGTAGTAAAAGTACAACAACTACCATCCTAAGAGCGACATGTATTAATCCTTTTGAAGAAGTGATTCACATGCCATGTATTGGTCCTTTTGAAGAAGTGATTCACATGTCATGTATTGGTCCTTTTGAAGAAGTGATTCACATGCCAGAGTGTTGCTATTTCTATCTCCTTTACCACTATTTGGAACGAAGCCTTCTAGGAGTGTTTGTCCAAAATTAGAACAAGATCTTTCCATTCAAATATTCATTGTTGCCATGAATGCTCTAAATCCACTATGGGAGAGTTCCATAGTGGAGTCATCATATTGAGATTTCTTTATCAAGAAGATGCATGAATATAAGAAAAATGAAACATGATCTCGATTTCCACACATGGCGCCAAATTTAAGATTTTTAATCTAATATACCTCAATTAAACAGTTGAGATTGATCTCATATGGTTCTAAAAAAGGGGTGAGACATATCTCAAAGGATTTTGATATAAGGATTGGCGTACTAGAAGAGAACCGACGGAGGAGTGAGATATAATGAGTAAGTAGAAGTTTGGTCAAAGTAGAAATCTTTGTTTGGATAAAGGACTGGTGTCCTTTTTATATAAGACTTCCTTACACAAAAGGAGTGGACCACATCCATTAATCTTGCTCATTCTCCATATGCAAAGATATGTTTGGGCTTTGTGGGATTTTGAATGGAAGAATGACTTCCTCAATGAAATGTGGAGTTCAATTGGTCCTTTGCCTATGTCGCATAACATCTAAAATGTCTTTAATTAGTTTAGCTTATAAATTAGTATATAATGATTATATTTTTAGAAATGGGTATCTACAAATACATGTGTATGTATGTACTGTTCTAACCACATGTGGTTACTCGTACATCAGGCATACATACAAGCAGGGAATGAATATATTTTTTGAAATTTTGTTTTTTTTAAAAAAAAAAAATTTTGATTTCTTCGTAGATGTGTTAGTCTCAGCAAGCTGTTTTCCATAACAAAATTTACATCTTTTTTAACTTTTTCATTTTTAAGTTATAAAATGGGCATGGATTGTTTTTCAAAAATTAAGATATAAAAATTGTTATGGTAAACTATCTAAGTAGTGTTACACATCTTTGACAAAACTTAAAAAATATATATATTATAGGCGGACATTTTATTGCCCACTGTACTTCAACTAAATATGTTGTTTTCTTTCATATCTTTTATTATTTTGATATCTTTAGCTCAGACCGTGTCCCAGCGATCTTAAAAATTTTGAGCTATTTGTTTATATTTTGGAGATGCTGGTTCAATGCGCCCGGGTGTACTTCACCTTTTTTTTATTTTGTTTGAAAATTTTTTTACACGATTGTTATTCTAAGTATATTTAACATGTGTATAATTTTTATTATTTTTGGAGATTTTTAGATTTTTTTGGAATTTTTTAAAATCAGTGACAAAATGGTAAAAATATATACGCATGTTAAATACACTTATATTAACGTTTTCATAAAAACATTTTTAAAAAAAAGGTGCAGTACACCCGGGTGCACTGAACCAGCGTCATATTTTGGCAAACAATTTCCACTTCTGCTAGTTGTTGCAATTAGCTAATGATAAGTTCCAGTGGATTCCCACCTACGTATAGTTACCCTTTGTTCTTCATATAAGAATAGATGGTTCGTACCAACCGTGCTCGGTTGGTCACCGCAAGCGAAATAAGGCAGGCGCTGGTGTGCGGTGCGCGGTTCGAATCCCGTACATGGGATTTCGGCCAGAAATAGGAATAGTGGTTAGTAGGAGCTGTGGTCTCCTGTTTGATTGTTGTAAGTTGTATCTTTCTTATTCTTCGGCGGAGCTATGTCTTCAGATATCTTTGGGAGAGCTGTGTGTCTCCACATTTGTAAAAACGTCTCTGAACTTCAGTGTAATATGTGTTGAGATGAATGTAAAAATATATCAAAAAAAAAAAGAATAGACGGTTCACATCCTAAAAAAAAAAATTTAAAAAAATAGACCGTTCACTAGGTTTCTTTCAGAACTAAAAGCTTACCCGAGTTAACCTCAAATATCCCACAAATATTTCTTTTGATTTTTTTTATAAACATGTATAACTAGATGTATTTAACCTATAAACCAAAATTTACCATTTTTGGATGCTTTTAAAAAAATTTTAAATTTTTAAATACAAAGACATTTTCATAATTTTTGAGTCAAAAATGATAAAAAATTGTCATTGTATTTAAAAAATAAAAAATATTTAAAAGCATCCAAAAATGATAAAACTTGATTTATAAGTTAAAAACACCTAGCTCTACAAGTTTATAAGAAAATCAAAAAAAATTTTAAAAATGGGTCCCATGGCCAAACACATGGAGAGTTCTACACGGCCAGCCACATGGGATCACATCCCAAATATGAAATTGCTAATCGAGGTAACTCGAAATTTATCATAATGCAAGGTTAAGAATCTTTGTACTGCCATACATGTTTGAGAAGTACCTTTACAACTGTATTTAAAAAATTTTCTAGGAGAATTCATATTTTATTATTATTATTTTTTTTGTATGGGAGGAGAAGTCATATTTTAAGTCACTATGAAAGGTTTGGTTGACTTTGCATTAAACTTAGGTGCAACATACATTTTCAAGTTTCAACTTTCCATGTTAATGAGCAAGCCAAAAAAAAATTCTTTGTTGTTCAAGTGGGTTCCAAAAGTCATGTTGAGTGTGTTAAGATGACACAAGATTTTAATTGAGAAAACATATGCTAGTACATCTAAGAGCTGAGGGGTGAACTTGAATAATAGAAGGCATTTCGAGCGGTGTGAGCTGAAGTCCTCAACCTGGATATTCTTCAACATCTGGAGGTTTAAATGGTCCGGGTAAACCTGCAGATCTTACCCGGTTTATATAGGGATGGGAAGATAAGGGGCTGGCTCCTCATGCGTTGCTTATGCCCACGATAAGCTCTTATGGATTCTACGCGTCTATTTATTAGATTGCGTCGAGGCTGTATCCTTCTGAACTAAATAATGATAAGCTGCCCCGATATTAGTTACAAATGAATCTATCAACGCTAAGCTCTAAAAAATAGATTTCTTTGATGGAAATGTAGGGCAAGGACAGACATCAACTGAGGCAGGACACTTTCATGGCAACCTATATGCAAACCCAAGCATGAATATCCCATACATATAATTTTTACATTGCTTTGATTGCTCTTAATATTTTATTTTGAATTTTAAAAACCATAAAAAATAAGCTAGTTGTGCAACTGCAGTTGGCAGTAGCACAGCTGGTATTGCACTGCCCAAGGTCCAGGGTTCGAACCTGTGATATGCATCGTCCAGGGCAGCGACCCTAACCAAATCATCGTCAGAAAAAAGAACAAGGGAAAAAAAAAAAAAAAAAAAAAACTAATTCTCATGTGCTGGCACACGAGAAATAGCTTTTTTTTTTAGTTGTTAAATTTCAAAATAACATATTTAAAAATATAAAAACTATATGCATGACGCATTCATGCTTACGCCCACATGAATTTCAAAAAACCAAAAAAATAATGTTAGAAAAGGGGTAATTCACTGTGGTATACTTAAACTAAGTGCACTGGAACATACGGCGTGAAGGTGAAAAAGGAGAAGTGCCGGATCAATACAGTCGGCACCCAGCAGCAAGATCCCTTTAATTTTCTGGGGGGAAGCGAAAAAGGGCGAGTAATAGGGGATCAGTCGAATCAAAAAATAGAGAAGAAAACAGGAGGCCAATCTAATATAGACTAGCCAAGAAAGCACGGGGTGCGATCCAGCAACAAAATTTTAAAAATCAAGCAGGAAGCACAGGAGTAAAAATAATGGGGGATTTTGACTAGAACACAGTAGAGCATAATATGCTTACAAAACACAATGCAACTACAACAGCTGCCAATGACCTATCCTATCCCATCCCCTGCCTAGTCCCGAGAAAAGTAAAACAGGACAAGGAAAAGAAAAACAAAAAAGAAAATCCTTGTAAATCTTAGACTCTGAATTCCCAGACAGCACATAGCAAGAGAATGATCCCATCTACCTGGGCGTGCCTGGGTACTCCAAAAAATTTCTCCCGAAAACAGAAACTAAAATAGCTCAATGATCTACCATGGCTCCCTCCCACGTCCACCTACCAGATGCATTCAAGCAGAGGCAGAAACCCGTGGAACAACAGTCTTGGCAACGCCACCCAGCCCACTAGATCGATTCACACGCCCACCATTGTTCCCAAACTGATCAATCCTCTGGTAAACTCCATCGCCTCCACGGCTAGAGGTACCCCTGCCAGTGCTCCTGTTAACAAAATCAGTTCTGTTACTGAAATCTCCCCTGCCATAATTCCTTGAACTTCCATAGTTTCCACGCCCTCTCATTCCCTCATTCCTAAAACTGCTGCCACCCCCTCTTGCCGCAGGGTACCGTCCTCTATTGTTAACTGCAAGAGTCGGATTAGTAGTGTCATTTTGCAGTAAAAACAGAGAAAAATAGCATAGAACTAGAAATCACTTGACTCTGGCCAAAACTACAATATAATTGGAATATAAAAGACTTTAGTGCATGTCCACTCTACAATACATAACGGGGAATTTTACATCCTGGTGGCATTGAAGTTACATCCGTCCTGCTGATCAAGCAGGCACAACATGTACCACATTGGCAAAAACCAATCCACCATGATCGTTTGCAGACCATTCATCAGCCTCAATTTTAAATGAGCCTAATTTCACTAATGGATCATCCACATTTCAGGGCTTGTGTCTATGCAACAGAGACACCTGCTTGGAAACTTGGACTTCAGCCAAAAGCTCCCTGCTGCAAATCCCTAACGAAAGGTTCTATCTTATTGAGGCTATGGCACTAGTCATCATTAATTAGTTCAAGGGGGGAAAAAAAAAAAGCAAATGCATGAGCATACACAGCCAAGTTATTCACTAAGATGGATCTGAAGCTTCCAACACAAAAATCAAGGACTTTGCCAAGCAGGATGATAAGATTCATACTCCGGTCAAATCTGGCACACAGGAATCAGCTATGCTGTTTTTATGTGCACATGCTTGCAACAATGCCTGTGTGACCATGTGTATATTGGAGTCAGTTAAAAGAGGGTGTCATTTTGTTACCATTCAGATATGTAACACACATCAAACCATACTCCAGGAAAAAATGGAATTCATAGCTTGACTTGCCTCGTGATCCAGAAGCCCGCTTCTCCTCAACAAATGCTTGTCGACCACCAACTGTAACAGGCGATGCCTGGAAATGAGCACACAAAAAACCACAGATCAAGTAATGATCGGCAGAGAATTCATGGAGAGAGAGATTCAAAATATGTAAAATCCTTTGAAGCCAACAGGGAAAAAAGAAATTAAAGAAAGAAAGAAGCATGCAGAGGGAGAAGATAATAAGGATTCAAAATCATTCCTTTCCACTTACAATCTAGAACTGAAAGAAATTCAAATACTACTGCAAACACGCAATTAAAGCTTGCCTTAACCCCAAGCAAACTAGTTCACATAAAGGCCATTAATAAATGTAGGATAACAGGCAAGCTTCACTAAAATGAAATTCTAGTTCCCTTGTGAACCCTGTTTCCCTGTCTAATGTTCTAGGTGAAACATCCAAAAACAATGCGCATACCAATAATCAAACAAGAAAGCTTGGTAATCGTGAAAGCTGCAGGTGAGTTGTCAAAATGAACATGTAGTTCATTTTTCAATAAACATCTGACCTCCTTTCATGATAATTGAAAATAAAAATAAAAGTAAAATCCTTTATTTGGAAGAACCCCTGAATTTTACTTTTCATTATAAAATCAAAAGAAAAAAGAGGTCATTCCAAATAAAGGATTTTATTTTTTTTATTTTCAATTATTACGAAATGAGGTCAGATGTTTATTCCACAATGAATATGGGTACTCAAAAATTACAAAACCACCAATGTGCACAAAATTTATTTGCAATTTATTTGTAACACTGCCAGGATATGAAGATGGACTTAGCATTATGCAAACTTGGTGTCCGCAAAGCGAATTTTTGTTCCCTATACTATTCAAAAGTGAAATGGAGTTGTTCCAAAATTATATAAGTTGCATCCCAACCACAAGATTTAGCAGAGTAGATTTCATTTGCATATACTATGAGGAGCGCCGGGCATGTAAAATAAAACCAGACACAATCATTAGCTTCTAGGGTGAGATTTGAGAACCAACAGAATTGAATTGCACACATTGAGCATAAATATAATATAGCATATTGTCCAAAAAAACCAGCAGAAAATACTATGGGTATTTCAAACATTGTAAGATTCAATATCATTTGACACGGTAAAGGACCAAAGAAAAAGGTTTACTGCTGCAAGAAGTATATGTGTGTATACCTCAATTGCACTTTGGACAGCAGTAGCAACCTCAAATTCCACAAATCCAAAGCAGAATCCCTGTTGCTGCATACCAAAGGAAAAATAACCCTAAGTATTTGTAGTTGAGTGATGAGAGCATCTACAGATAACATGGAATTAAACAAACCTTATTACTTCTGACTTGTACTCCCCCAATTTTAATGGGTCCAAACTTTTTGAACTCCTCCTCGAGTTGGGCAGGTGTGGCATTCATTGGAAGATTCTTAATGTAAATTGAATAACCATCAGCTGCAAGAAGGGAATTACATTGGCAACAAGGAATTAGTTGTTATATGCAACTATAGGAAAATAGTAAAGGAAAAAAGAAAAAAACTCAAAACTATATTTCTGTGATTAATGATAATACATTGGCAACAGAATTAGCCATTATATGCAACAATATGGAAACAGAAGAGTAAAGGAAAAACTCAAAAACTATAAATATTTCTTTCAGTGATTAATGATAATACTTAAAGCGATTAAGAAAGAATATCAAACTCAAGCATGAAAAATTATAGATCTATTGTAAGAAGTAGAGGGTATCAAACAAACATTGATCCCTCACTCTGCATGCTGATAGATAACTGATCAATCAAGAGATGGAAATAGGAGTGAAATAGCATCACAAAAAACAAGAAAAAATATATCAAAAAATAAGGTGGCGCATGCAAGCATTACAAGTTACTGGGAGCTGGACAGATAACACAGATGCACTTGTACACAAAGTGACATAGAGGATGCAGAGGATGCATCAGTTGTTACAAGCAAAAGGGAAAGCTTTTATCAAGACTATAAGAAAATATCCCGCATGATGACCATTGAAGATTGGAACCATGCATCCTGTCAAGCTGTGCAGATGACACAGATGCACTTTTAAGCAGAGTGACATAGAGGATGCACATGTTCCAAGCTCAAGGGAAAGTCATTATCAAGGCAATAAGAAAATATCCTCCTTGATGACCATTGAAGATTGGAACCATGTATCTGGTCCAGTTGTACAGATGAAACAAATGCACTTACAACCAAAGTAACATAGACGATGCGTCTGTGCAGATGACGCAGATGCACTCATAGAAGAAGTGACATTAAGGATGCATCAGTTGTTCCAAGCTCAAGGGAAATTTTTATCAAGGCAATAAGAAATATCCACCTTGATGACCATTGAAGATCAGAACCATGTGTCCTATCAAGTTGTACAGATGGCACAACACTTGTCAGCAAAGTGACATAGATGATGCATCAGCTGTTCCAAGCTCAAAGTAAGTTTTAATAAGATATCCTCCTTAATGACCATTTATGATCAGAACAATGTATCCTGATTACACATCTTGTAGACTTGAATTGCCTTTATGAACAGTTCAACTGCCCATATTCAAGATGTGGACTATCCAACGGTTGACATGAACATCTAACCTGTCCAACATCCATATGGATGATCAGGGTACCATGCCAATAACGTAAATCCATCACTAATTCGATTGTCAGATTAGCAGTCCACATCTTTAATTATCTCTGAAGGCCTAGATAGTAGATTGGACACCTCAACGTATCACTGGCTAGCTTAGGACAGCTGCAGGCCCACTTAAGCCCACATTCTAAATTTCTTTGTTTGCAAGTTTATAGCAATCATACACATGCTTTTGACCATATGCTGTACATGAAAGTAAAATATGTACAGCAAATATATCCAAAGAAAATTTTCAGCAAATAATCTGATTCTAACTACTATGATGTATTGTTGACACCTGCTTCAACCATCAATTCAGCACTACAGTAAAATAAAGATCTCAACATCATCTCGTTGAGACTCTAGTGGCAAACTGGCAATAGCATAGGGAATAGTTGAGAACCCTTGAATTTGTTTTTAATTTATTTAGGCCAATCTAGAAAGTATTCTTGAACAATTACACTACTTTTCTTGAGTTTGGCAACAGAAGAAGTGTTAAGACTCATGTCTGAATTTGCCTGCGCGGCAAAATGCCAACTTAGGAGCCTTGAATGTTCTCCACATGATTTGTGATGCCCACAGGTCCCAATTACTTAATGTCTCTTCACTATGAATTAGCACATATAGAAGACAGGCATTTAGCCAATGTACCAGAAACATAAGAAAATATTTGGCAGAATATAATCTTGCAGACAATTTTAGAGAATGTTTGATTAGGCTCACTACTGTGCATTGCACATGTCCACATCAATCATCACACCCATGATGAACGCTTATGACCTTAGAAATATCTCAACTGTAAAGAAAGTAATGGACACAGCATTAGAATGAAACAGTAGAAACCTCCTTACTAAAGCTCACTCTGATGCACGCTCTTACACGAGTAATTTCAGAGTTTCACTAAGCAAGTAATGACCACACCAGAGGGGGCATTATTAGTGCATACTCATGAACCTAAATAAAACAGGTTCAACAAACTCTTCTGCAAAAACAATCGATATGGCTATTTCATATACAAGATAAGCTGTATAAATATTAAGTTTTTCCAGATATAAACATGCAAAATATCTGATATTACATTCCCGTTTGATTTGTCTTTTATTCTCATTTTAAAATTTTAGAAAAAACCATATGCATTAGTCAACGAGTCTTTAAGAATGTCATATATTTAAGGCATGGAAATGGATTGTGTGTAGATAACTGTGAAATAAAAACCAGTCCTGTTTCTTAGAAGATAATGATGGCTCACAAAATCCATTTGCAATTGTTTCTTGAGCATGTGATAAGATTCAATCATTAGTTGGTTTTATATTATTGGATGTCCTGTTTTCATCAGGTTCAAGATATGTTGCTCTTTTTACTCTTCCCCTCAGTAGCATAAACAAGAAGACTAATTAATCAGAAACCACAATCCAGTGTGAATCCTAATCCTGAAGCACAATGATAAAAAGGTTCAGCTTAATTAGGAACCGCAATCCATCTTTACCCTAATTTAGAGGCACAACCATGTAGTTCAGCTTAAAATTAGGGATTTGCTCTTGGTTCTAAAGTTCATATTATTCCAACTAAAACAAAATTTGAATATGATAATAGACACTTTAGTTTAGTTGTAATATGACATTTACTAACTCATATTCCTATCGAAATGAGGTATATACTCTTTAGCCAACTCTATCTTTTCCATGGTCAATTTATTTTTTCCACATTATACCCATCTTTTCCACAATCAACACTTATCTGCTCACATTCAACACTTGTACTACATCGTTATTATTTACATTTTCTTGATACATGTATTGTCTTCATCCCACTATCTTGCTGGCATCATTTCAACCATTGTTATGAGTGCAACATGGGTTGGATTGCCTCGGGTTCTAGACAACTGTAATCCTACTGCTAAAACCTCAACCCTACCAGGTTCGGCTTGAGTCAAATCTAATTTTAGGTAAAGCTTTAGGCTGAACTTCAGGTTACATACGAACTAGCATGTAATTGAAGAATGATATACAAACACTTTCAAGAAATAAGCATTACTTGTAGAAGTCAAGTGTCACATTATCAATTTATAACTTTATAAATACACCAAGAATGCAACAAATTTTCATGGAAATCCTCATTTAACTATTTAAATGAGAAAAATAGTTTCTGAATTAGTGTTCAAGAAACGAGATGGACAAAAAGGCACAATGACGCAATAAATTTTCAAACAATGAGATCTAAGCATATACTTCATTTGCCAGAAGCATCTACCAAGACGATATGCATAGAAAATAGCAGTTGGGTCAGGGTCGGATATCTAGTAAAATCCTACGGATATCTAGTAAAATCCTATTCAAAAGCAGGTTGGGTGGGACCCAGATTTTTCCAAAAAGACAACCATGAGGCTATTTACCCAAGGTCAAGTCAAGTGGGTTCAGGTTCAAACCAGTCCAGGTTGCACCAATGTTAGTACCATTTCATCTAATTGATGATGTTAACATTACATCTACGCCATCCAAATGGGCGCACATCCATATTTCAATTGGTTACCTAAACTTAGCAGTATCTATTGACTACCAAAATCATTAAGGTCAAACCAATTATCTAATGAGACATTGGGAAAATCACATAAAATACTTTTGAGCATCTAAAACTATTGAGTAAAAAGTGTATATTCACAATCAAGGTAGTGTAGGGAAAATGAGACCTTCTTCTTGGATGGCACCACTTTCATTGGAATTTGAATTGGCTGCAGGTGTCTCAGGCAGTGAAGCTGTTACCGGATATGGAGCCACATTTCTTTCTGAATTGGCAGGTGCAGACCTAGTGGGAGCTGGTGCAGACACTGTCAAAGGTGCTGGACTTTCTTTCATAACCTTAACCTATATTGAATGATGATGTTAAGAACCAATGACTATTCTTGGTTATTAAAAATACTTCTACAATGCATAACACAACAATTTCGTTACTTAAAAAACTTGAGTAATTGCAAATTTTGGAAACAGCTACATACAATTGAAGCATACGACTTCTTAGGTGCATCTTCCTGGGAGTTGGAACTAGAATCGGCAACAGCTTGAGTGTCCACCTGGTCGATGGATGGAACTTCATCAACCACCTCTGCAACTGGCACTTCTACTTCAACAACAGAACCATTATCATTTTCAGAAGGGTTATAAACTTCCTCAGTATTGAATTCTTCCTCTGACAATGCTGCTGGTTGTGCTGGAACTTCCTCCAGAGAGGGAGCAGTCTCTGCAGATAAATGACCTACCAAGATCAATATAGGATCTAAGAAATGCCAATTTATGCAAGTACGTCATTCTTCTATACCATGGTCAGACAGCAAAGAAGCTGGTGCACCATTAGCTAACCCTTGGTTGCCCTCAGAATTTGAAACATCTTCCATGTATCTAAATATATCATTCAAGACGTAGAAGCCTTTGTCTTGAGGAGCAAGGAAGAACGACTGGGTAAAATTCCTCTTCACATTGTCCTTGCCAGTCAAATATCCGGTCACCAGTACAAGTACTCCTCTATTGAATGACTCCTGTGCATCCACTGTCTTTATCTCGGCCCGACATTCACCATAATCAAGAGAAAGTATCTTTTCATTGATAGCCTAGATGAATAAAAAGGAAAAAAAATCACTGACATGCAAGCAGTACCAGCATTAATTCCTTTGCGGTAAAATCGGAGGCTAGAAAGCAGCATGTAAAAGGTTATGTAGATATTCAAAGATCCTAAATCATTTGTCTCTACCCCTTGACGAGAAGAATCATGTCACAAATGTAACCACTATCAATTCTTGGCCATGAATAGTTGATTTCTGCATGCTATGATTATAATGATGCACACGCCTCTAGAATATTACTAAGTTAAATACAGCATGGAGCAATTGGAACCATGACATGAGCTCAGAGATTTAGGAAATGGATCATGATAATCAAGTTGAGGGCAGGCCTTGGCGCAATGGTAGGGGTTTTTTTGCCTTTGTGATCAGAGGTCAAAAGTTTGAATCATGGGAACCAGCCCCTTTCAAAAATAAGAGTAAGGTAGCATAATCAGCAAAGATTATCAATTTGAGGAGTGGACCAAAAAATGTTAGTGGATGAATAAGGGATATCAGACCCTCTCAACCATTTGCATCAACCTGAACATTGGAATAAAATTGTCCATGTCAAGCATCCATATAGAAGGAAGGATTTAAAAGTATGCAGGTCTAATAACAAAATAATCTGCTCAAGGAGGGAGAGAATTTTGAAGGGTTCAGATTCACTCTTGTGATTTTAATTTATGGTGCACCTAAGTTTTTTGTCAAGATCATATTTGGGTTCCTAGCTAAGCAAGCAATGCCATGTGAGGCATACTCAAAACCTCAATGTCAATTTCTTTTTAATGCTGTTAATGTCTACTTATGACTGCACAAACAGGTTCTTAACAATCAGCAAAAGAAATCACAGCAATTGTAGAAAAAACAGAATACACAAAAAAGAGGAAAAGGAGGTTGGCTATGCATCAAGGGTGTCTCAAAATCCTTCCATGATAAACTAGCAATAATATCACTGAAATTTCGTAAAAATCAATGGGTTATGATTCAAAACAGCCGACCTTTTGATCTTCACATTAATATGAAGATGAAATGAAATCCAATCCATCTTAGATATTTGAAATTGTTTACTTAGCTAGCATGCATGATAATATATTCATCCAAGACTTAACAATTATGAAATAATTTTTAATAGTGATATGTTTATCATAATATGATTTTATTTTGTGGCCCACCCAAGCACCAAATCAAAGTAATCTTTTGAGTAATAAATTAATATAGCTCATATTAAGAAATTGAGATCATCAAAAAATAAAAGGTGGTTGTGTAATGATTCAAAACAACCAGCTGCTTTGAATCCAACTCAAAATTAATTTATTGATGATAGTTTCAACAGATTATTGACAATTACCTATAATTAGGAGAGTATCAACATTATCAACCTAATCTACTAATATCGCCTTTTATGGGGGATGATTTAAGGGGGTAATGACCAAAAGGATTATACTGGATACAATACCAATGATATCATTGAAAAAGGGAATACTAGTCTATTTCAATTTTTTTTTTATTACATGTAGAATCAGATACAACCTCGTGGCCATTTGCTTTGATTTTGAACTCCAGAAAACAATCTAGGGTATTCTTCATTGCTAAACTTCATCAAATCATCTTGATGTTGTTTGCCTATTTTGACTTAGAGAAGATTCATTATCCGCACCATCCAGCTATGTTAGTTTATTATCATGCGCAAGCTTTCGAGACCTTGAATCAACCCCAAGTATACAAAATTTTGTTTGATTCACAAGGCACTACAGCCTATACAGAACAAATTCTCAAGAAAATTTTTGTTATGGAAAGTTCCTTGTAGAAAGAAACTTCACTGGAATCTACTATCCACGGAAATGCACAAGAATCTAATATCAGCAGACTGATCTCTAAGACACCAGGACTTGGGACAAAATAGTGATGCGGCAAGCGATGCACAGTTGCCTAAATGATAGATAACAACAGCTTTGACGGTACATAAACATGAAAATTAGGAGAGATGCAAGGGGGAGTGTTTGGAGGAGTCCCATCTCCTCAGACAAACCTTGGTTCAAGCCTGAACTGATATTTTTGGCAAAATGATGGTTCAACTGCTAGGATTAGCTGACTAAACAAAAAATTTGTCACCTTACTTTCAAAATGCCTAGTGCGACCCCCTTTATGAAGTGCCTAAGAAGGTTCTGGACTCTCATTGCAAATTAAATTCCCCAAGACTATAAATTTTTACCAATAATTGTGTTTCAGGCCAGTGTTTTAAATATAGTGTGTTTGGGAGGTGATAAACTTTTAAATGAAAAGTTTTTTATATAAAAGTTGTTGAATTGAAAGAAAGTTGTGTCATATGATAGGGGTAATAATGATGAGTAAAGCGAATAAAATTAAGATAGATAGGTTTTTTTTTTTTTTTGATGGAAAAGATAGATAGGTTAGTTGTGTAGAAATGATTGAAAAGTAGAATAGTTGTATAAGAAAATGTGAAAAATAATTAAAAATAGCGCAATTATGAAGAATAAAAAGTTTTAGATAGAAAATTTTTAGCTTAACATTTTTTTTACAAAACACGCACGTAGGTGATTAGGTATTTATCAGTGTTATTGCATTTATCAAAGATAATATCGTTTTTGTTGGGAACTGTATCAAAAAATTTAAATAAAATTTAAATAAAAAATATGAATCCTTTATTAAGATTTTCTGATTTTCTCAAGTAAATAAAATAAATTATAAATTCTCATAGAACATCATTGATACGTTAAATCTATAATGATGTGATTTGCCATCAAACATTATGTATCACGAATTTAAAACCAATAATATAACTCGAGATTTTCCCCAACTGCATATTTATCCACAATGTTTTCCAAATTTAAAACATAAAGTGTCAAAAAACCTCTTTAAATTTGTATAAATTATGGTTTCATATATTCATTGAAGAAAATTCATTTGCGCATAAGGAAACCTGATTACATCAAAATTTTCTTTCTCGGCTGAATAGTCTCCCAAACAGAAAGCATTTTGATCTTCAACATTCAAGCATTGATCATGTTTCGAAGAGGATGATTTCTTACCAAATTGATAGTGCTGATAATGCATACAATTTTTATTGATATATTCTCATGCTATTTCAAAAAAATACGATAATATCTAGCTAAATATCGATATTCATGGGAAAATACAGATAATTTCATTTTTCAGCAGTATTTGTTATTGGTATTGGCAGATAACTGTAGTATTGCTGAAAATCTCAGCGATAATATCGAAACTGGGAACACTGTTTCAAGCACAAAAGATTGTGTTGGGGCATAGGCAGAAGGCCAATGGACAAGGTGAGAACCCAATAAAAGCAAGGTGGACGTCATGTAAAATTAAATAAATTTAACACTATTTGTGATATATAAGGATAAAATAATAAGATTAATAAAAAATGAAACAAAATCCAATATAATAACCATTGGTCTACAGAAAATTTCATTAATAATTTAATATAACATTCAATACTCAAGTTAAATGGATAAACATTACTTCCAAGAGTCTAGACTCAAAAGAGAACAACAAGCAACTCTACCTCTTTGAAAATAATAATAATAATAATAATGTATTTAACCACATAGCAACTGTTATTAAAATTGACACTGGAGAGGATGGAGGCATTAACATCAGTTAAGTTGAGAAAGATAAGACAAATTAAGTGCCTAAGGACTCCAGCCTAGGTCCCCTGCACTTTTAACAACTATTTCCATTTAATAAACTATACATTTCCAACAACTTGCACCAATACCAAGTAAACGAACTTATAAACTGTAAGATTTTCTATGACTAATGTTAGATTCTAAGAAACTAACTTCGTCTAAAATAATCTCTTTCTAGGATAACCACATCCAGATCCTATCCTTGACTGATATAATCTCCTTCCAGTATTATTGTTGGGGCTCCACTTCTACGAATACAACCTTCTATATAACCCCTTTCATTTTTAATATCTTGATGATTGATGAAAAATTCAATTCATTTATTGTGTTTAGCATCATTTATATTATCATGAAAACCCACTCCTTTGTTTAATAATACTGTATATGGGCCCCATCTATAAATGTGTAAAATCAACTTAAGGAAATGATTTAACGCTAAAAAATAATTTTAAAGTAGTATTTCAATATCTAAACCATCAAAAATATTACTAATATGTTAATAAATGATTTTACAAATTATTATTACATTTTAATACATATGCAAGTGGATCTTAACCTTTTCCTTAATTAAAACAGTAATATGTCTATTTTTGAAGAAGTCCATGCACATATTTGATTTAGATGGAACTTAGTCCCCAAGCTAAACAAATGAAATTAAATACAATAAATGAATTGGATTTTGCATCAATCATCAAAATCTTAAAAATGGAAAAGGTTACAAGAAATAGATTCTATAGAACCAAGTTACATAGAAACAGGGCCCTCTTATTCAAATATCTGTAGTAGAATTCTTAATTTTTCTTGTTCACAATTAATCCTTGTATAGACAATTAATTTAGAATCTGTAACATTTTTTTCTCTTTAAAAGTCTTTAACCAAGTCTGATTGCATCAGCCAATCTCTACAATATGTACGTTTGTTCAATTCTGCTAATAACTGAAATGGAGCGATGCAGAATAATATTTAGCCCAAAGATTGTGATATAGCATGTTATAGAGCATGACAATCTTGTAGAGGTAAATATAAGGAGCAAACCAGCTACCATGAGAATTTTCAAAAAGTCAAAAAAGTAAAGCTTTCCTGAGCTTTGGAGCATTCTCGTTATCACTATGTCAACAGCTAACAACACACAAGCCAGTGGAAACCACAGAATCAATCATGATTCATTATTTGTGGTTCTGATTACCACAGAAAAGCACAAGATATATCCTTAAATCCTAATGCAATAGCATCCAGTCCCAAATGTCATGCATGCATATGAGCGGAGATATGAACAGCCCCCATTGCTATTTTTTCTCAGTTACTTTTGTTTCAAACTTCAGACATACTAGTGGTAGTAGAATTAATTTAATCTCTTGTAAACTTCCAAATTTTCATTGCCTCAAAATCCTTACTGCTAGCATTTTTATTATTTCAAGATTTTATAAATAAGGGCCTGTTGATAAGAGTTTGATGGTAACTTGGCAAATTTTTTCCACAAAAATAGAAGTTTGATTCGTTGTGAGAAACCTGTTGCGTGTTTTGCTAGGCAGCCTATGCTTGAGGTATTCATCGCCTTCAGTTATCCTTCTTCCTTCATCTAAATCTAATTTTTGGCTTCCCTTTGTGCAGAGTTTAATGTTTCTTATCACCCTACAAATTCATTGTCAAATACTCAAATAGAGAGAACCAACTGGTGAATTGACACTGTATTTGAATGCTAACAAGTAGATGTTTCAGCAAACCAAACCACATGACAATTGCTTCGCCCATAAAGTGAGATGGATGGGGAAATTACATCCACACTTTGTAGACCAGAGAGTTAGAGCCTATTCATAGGACAGAGAACTTTGCACCAAACAACATGAGTTGCCAAAACCACTCCAAATTCATGAATGATCCTCTAAATAGACTATGCTGACAATGAAAAAGTAGTCCACGTGGTCCTCAAAATACAATCCCAAGATTAAAATTTTTTTATTGTGAGATTGAAACTTTTAATCAGCATATAAAGTATCATCAGCAGTTGCCCCTAATTCCATAAAGAATAGACAACAGAGGGGTGCCACCAATGACCAACAGTTCCTAAGCTAAAGCATATTTTAACACATGATAAAAGACCATCTAATTGACTCTAGCATTAATTGATTTAACTCATTCGTTTGTTCTTACTTTGCCTCAAGTTTGGATCAGATATAAAGGATTCCAAATTTCCAAAATGAGTTTACAATAAGCTTTGAGTTGAATATGTAACATTCGTATTGCAATATTTTGCCAATGAAATTCCAATTTTTCGTGCTTATGGAATCTCAACTTTATGGTTTCAACACTTTCACGATGGATTTGGAAAACCTCTAGTGAAAAATATTTTTCAATATAATAGTTAGTATGATCACTACCTACATCCTTCCAGAAGTTCTGGGCACTCTAAGTATGTACTTGTTATCTAGAATTGATTCAGGGTAGGCTCACTAGCAACCAATGAGAACGGACATAGTCAAAAAATCTACATGGGTATTAGACTATAATAAAACAGATCTCAAAACATTTCACTTAAGACTCTGCATTATGGCATAGTTAACCTGGAAAGCACACACTGCAACCGTTCTATCAGTAAATACATAAATACAAATGGTTCCAAAAAATTAAAAATATATATCAATCTAAAAAGCTGGAATTCGCGCAACAAATAAAGATCTAATTAATAAAAGGGCTCTGCAAATTCTAATGACATTGCACAATATGAACTAACATAAATGACTATACTTCTAATTTCCAAGAAACTCTAAAACAGTAAACGACTTTCAATTCAAGCCAATCTAAAGCTCAAAAACACCAATAAAAACAAACAAGCATTCCCTATGCCTAGCACACACAAAGCTCACCAAATACTACATAATACAGAGGAAACAATACAAAATGGGTTAGGGGCCTTCAGACCCTATGAAAACTGACCAAATTTTCATTTCACAAGACTCAAGAACCGCCATGTGGAGCCCAGGCGCTATCACTGCTGCTGCTCATCCTGGGCACGTCCCCACTGACCAGGTTTCAAACCTAGGGAGGAGCTTCTGTCTCCCATGTTATTAGGGGGAGTGTATGTTTCCCATTTGTATTAGGAGTGTCATATCCTACTGTTAGGTTAAAATCCGTCGAGTAAAAAATGGAATATGTACTTTCGGATGAGTTGTAAATGTGACAAATTAAAGACAAAAAAAAACAAATACCGATGAAAAGGGTAAGATATATTGGATTTAAAAAAGAAGAAGAAGAGGAAGAATAGCAACGGTGGTAGTAATAATAATATATGAGATAGATGTATTGGATTTACTGCCACTTTCGTGTCATCCGAATATAATATAATGAGAGTAATTCCGAAACGCATACAAGTTCACACCAAAGAAACCAATAGAAAAATGATTCGGCTCACCTGCATAGTCGTGATCGTACCCATCTTGTTGTCAGCCTCAGGACGTCCCAGCTTGCTGATCTCCTGATAAAATCGATACACAAGCTCCGGCGACTGATGAAGAATATGATAGTACTGATGGACAAACGCATTCCCAACCTGCAAAATTTTCCCAAAGTTTCCAAATTTAACGTAAAACAGAGACTTCTCAGACGCCAGCGAATGAATCAACCACACGATCACAGAATCAGCACGCACCACTTGAGCGGATGGACATGAGGCGGCGGCGGCGGCGGCGGAGGCGGCGGAGGCAGCTTGCTGCTGGGCCATTCCTATCAAAATCAGAGAGTGATAAGCGATTAGACGTCAAAATAGCAGCGCATATGTTGGCCAAATAAACAGAACGATTTTTCTCCAAACACTATAACAGAGAACTAGATTGATTCGGATCGTGAACAGAACTGAGATATTCAGACGGAAACAGTGATTTCCGAGCAGATAATTCGATGCCGGAGAGATGACGGATGGAGAACGAGAGAGAGAGAGAGAGAGAGAAACGAATACTTGATTTGGATGGAGGGAAATGCGTTTGCGGAGGATTTGGTTGTTATTTTTCAAGTGCTCTTGGCCCTCAGCTAGGGCTTCCACTGGGCTAATTTCAGATCTGAAGGAAAGAAGTGGGATGCTGTTTTTATACGCTTGGGTAAATGAAGCTTTTTTTTTTTTTCTTTTTTCCCTTTCCTCCTCTCCTTTTCTGTTGGAAGGTTTCGCGCGAGGTGGACAGAAAAAGGAACCGGCAAGCGAAGTAGATGGGCGCTAAAAAGGGCTTGGAAGATAGTGACAGGCAGAGCGAGCGAAAGCGTACGCAACCGTAACCGGCTGCTCTCTCATCAAGGGCCTGCGTAGAAGAATCTGAGACGGCTAATGAAGTGGGTCCCACGTGAGTACTTTTGCAAATTTGTTTTTGCCTCCCTGCCTTTTCAGATGTTCAAATTGTACCATGATTATTGATTTTGCAAATCTGCCCTACTTATGAAGTTTATCTGAAGCACATCATATTACATGGCTAAGATTTATTCCTTATGCGTGGACTCAAACAATAATATACATTTTTTTAAAGACAACTCTGATTGTCCAACCAGTGTTTTTTAATCATTCGCCTAGTAGCGTATAAAATCATCTCAGCATAAATATAAATACGTATAATGATCCAGCACCTAAATGTACTGAGTCTCAGTCCATAGAAGTGTTCTGAGTCCCTTTTTATTTTCTTTTTCTTTTACACTACAATTTTTCATTTTTGAATTTTATATATATCCTTTATAATTTCAAAAATAAGAACCCAGGCCCCACATTTAGCATTGAATGAGGATAATTTTAAAACTATGAAAATATATATATTCAAAAATAATACGTTTTAATGCATCTAATATTGAAAATAGGCTTGCATAAAACGGAAAAATAAAAGACAAAAAAATTAAAACACCTGTATAAGACTCTATGTATATGCAGGTATGCTTCTATGTAACTTGGTTAAATAGAAGCAGTTCCACATAACCCCCTTCATTTTTGAAATATTGATGTTTGATAAACAAAAATCAAATTCATTTATTATATTTAATATTATTTGTTCAACTAAAAAAACCAAGTTTCATTCATATATAAATTAAGGGTGTGTTTGGTTGGAGGTAAAACTTTTGATGAAAAGTTTTTTGAGTAGAAGTTATCAAATCAATAGAAAATGATGTGATATAAGGAGTAATGATGAGGAGTAAAGAGAATAAAGTTAAAATAGATAAGTTAGTTGTATGGGTAGTTGTGTAAAATGATTAAAAAGTAGGGTAGTTTGTGTAGAAAAATATGAAAAAATAATTAAAAAATAGAGTAATTATGGAGAGTGAAAAGTTTTAGATTGAAAAGTTTTAGTTGACATTTTTTTATCCTAAACAAACGCACCTTAAGAAAAATGTGTAAATCAATCTACATATGTACTAGAATATAACAATATTATATAGAATTATTTATCCACATATTTATGATATTTTAAATAGTTTAGATGTTGAAAATACAACTTAAAAATTAATACTTAATATTAAATCATTTTATTATATTAATTTTACATGTTTATTAATGGGATCCATATATAGTAATACTAGATAAATGAAAGGATTTCCATTATAATATAGATGATGTTAAATACAATAGATAGAATAGAGTTCCCATCAACCACCTAGATGTTGAAAATAAAAAAGGTTATATAGAAAGAGAGTTTATAGAAATGCTCTCAATATATAGATATATATATATATGTATATATATTATTTTAAGATTTTTAAATCTCTTTTTAATTGTTTAATCTCTACTTATAAGTCAAAAATTATTATGTTACTAGTCGAGGTTGATTAATTGAGAGGTTCTAAGATTTTTGTTAAATCATAAGCTAAGTTTTTTTTTGAGATTATGTTGAAAGAAGTTTCATAAGATTTTTCTTTGAGCATATTTTTTATTTTTAATAAATATTTTTCTATTGTTCTGAATTAGTTATTTGGTCCATAAAAATCTAATAATTTTTCTTGATCTTGGGTTATCATGTATTCATATGGTATCAGAGTCAGTTGCTAGATTTTGAGTAGTAGAAGGAGAATAATATATTTGGGATCTCTATGAAATCCTAAGTCATGTTTCTTAGAATGGCTTAAAGGGGTATAATATCGTATTAAATCCTGTAGAGTATAATTGTTGACAGTAATTAGAGACGAAGATTATATTACATTCCAACCATGAACGTATTATTTAGAAATTTTAGTTCTAAATCAAGTAGTAGCTGGAATAATGTACTAAACACAAAAGAAATTAATATAGATAATCTACAAAAAGACTTAAATGACTAAAAATACCGAATAGCTTAGCCAGTCAAATGTACAAGAAATGATCATTCTAACTCTCAACAAACTACACAATAAAAATAGTTGAACAAACAATCTTTTTATTTAATCAACATAGACTATTCCCCTTTTAAATGAAAGATTAATCAAACAACATCAGCAAAAATAAAATTTCATACATTTAGGACCAGTGCAAGTGTTTGTCAAAGAATTTGTTAGGTCCATATGAAACTGATAAAAGAAAGGAATAATAGCACAAAGAGTAAACTAAGAAAGAACAAGATAAATTTCACACACTACAAAAATAATCCAAAGAAGACACTACAAATTATAGTACTTCTATTAACACACCTACTCTACTCTTCAAGTCAACGCCTTAACTCGGGTTTCCACTAGTCAACTTAGAATTCAAGTTACAGTGATACGATCTTAATCGTCTTTTGGATTACACAAACGGCTCCAAGTGACACGTAAAGCTTTCCACAAATCATAATAAAAGCTTTCCTCTTGAATTAGACAACCTCTAATTGAAGGTAAAATAAATAAAAATAAATAAAGCTTATAACCAATTTAATAATACAGAAGCACAAAAATGAAACTTTTAGTAGGATTGTCACAATGATCTTCGATATATTGCTTCTGACAGATAGACAGAGGATCACAGAGAACTCCTTGATACAGATCTGTACTTTTGAAAATATTATCTCTGAATTGAATTTCCAGTTGAAATTCATTGTCTATTCATAGCTTTTAACTTCTAATTGCCAAGAGAGATTTTCTCAACCAAATCCACAACCAATCGGATTTTTCTCAATAACCTGTAACAACTTAACAGATAAAAACTGCCAAGAGAGATTCTCTTCACCAAATAAGCAACCAATCAAATTTTTCTCAACCACCTTTAACAATTTAACAAAGTGAAACCGCTAAGAGAGATTTTCTTCACCAATTCCGCAACTAATCAAATTTTTCTCAACCACCTTTAACAACTTAACAAAATAAAACCGCCGAGAGAGATTTTCTTCACCAAATTTATGGTCAATCGGATTTTTCTCAACAACCTGTAATAATCCAGGACAACTCCTCAAACTAGCCACGTCGTCATCTAATCACCCATCTATTGATTTTGTTAAACAAATTGTTAAAGTTTCAAATCAAAAATGATTGATTTTCAACCCAAAACGGTTAAAGTTTGAAACTAAATCAGTTGGAGTTGCAAACCAAAACTGTTGAAGTTTTACAGCAAAACCTCGATAGATTCATAATACACTTCAATGCTAACTTTTTACAACCATTCATCACGAATCAAATATAAGCAACACATTTCAAGCATTAAATTCTTAACTTGTCTATTATCAAAATTAGTATAAGTCAACAGAATTTATGAAAGAAGGCTTGGACACTTCAATCCTATTATACTTAAGAGATCATAGGTTTAATAAATTTCAAGACTCACTTTTAAGAATGATAGAAATAAGCTTATACAGCTTACCTATTTATTTTGATTGTTATCCAATTTCACTATCTTTTTACAAGATGAAACACTTTAACTTTAAATTTGAAAGTTTATAACTGTAAGATAAAATAAGGATCTTTACCTACAGTCTTAGTGTATAAGATTCATTACAAAATCGTGACTATAGCTTTTAATACAAGAGCTATTAAACAATCTTTAAAAGGAGAAATAATATTATTACAAACTGATATAAGAAAAGTAAATATAATGATACCCAAGATCATAAAATGGAATCAAATAACTATTCCATCTCACTAGGAACTCCAAACTAATATACCACCTCCCCAAATAGAAAACTTAGAAATTAAAAAAAATAAAGATGAAGAATAAAATATAATAATAGAAATGAACTCATTTAAGAAAATATCTTCTTTTAACCCTAGGAGGTCTGTAAAAGAAACTTTAAAAAGATCCTTTAAAACAATCCAATCAAGGACTTCATGTTCTTCAATACCTACACATAACCAATCAGACATAAAAATAAAATGAATAAATATTAATCTTCTAATTTCCCAACCAATTTACTCTATGAAACCAAACGAAAAAATCTCAAGCCCAAGAACGTTACCTACTAAAACATATATGAGAGACTTTAATCCATCGATAAACATTATTGAAAAAGAATTTAAATTAGACAAAGACAAACTAAGAAAGAACTTTTATAATAAATTTAATAAAGAAAAAAGGAAATAGTTTTATAAAAATTATAATAAGAATGAAAGAAAAGTCCATTCAAGAAGAATATTATGAATTTAATAAAATACATAAAGTCCATATGTCCTTCTTTGAAACGTTTGAGACTTTCCACTCTCCTGAAAAACAAACAAATTACTCTAGAACCGTGGAACCTATATGGAAATACTCTACGGAAAACAAGTAAAAACTCCAAATAATCCACCAGGAACCGAAATTGTAATAAAATTTAGGAACAAATGAATACAAAGTTAGTACAGATACTGAAGCACCTCCTAATGGAAGTAATATTAAAAAATTTTATGAACAAAATAACTATACAAATTAATATTTAATTTCCATAGAAAAATAATTAGACAAAATCCAAACCACTATGAAAGACAAGATAATACCACATTTAATTCCTAAACCAAAAAAATATATAAACGGATAAACTACTATTTATCCCACATAAAATTCTTAAAACACAATTAAAGGAAATAAGAGAAAATAATAAATTCATAGAAAGAATAAACGAAAAGTTAAAAATTCTTGAAATACTTGAAAGCTCCAAAATAGGAAGAATAAACATTGAAGAATGAGAAGGATCAATCAAAACTCCTAATGCTTAAACCAAGCCTACAATATTATACATCTCTGAAACCGAAACCAATGACTCTTTAGAAGAGTCACATAAAAAAACAAATGGACTAGATCTTGAACTAAAAAAATAGACTTATGCAGAATGCCTTCAAAATCCTATTATCCTAGACATACACCGTCTGATTTATTATTTGAAGAAAGAAATAAATTTACTCAAACTCAATATAATGCAATTACTATTTACGAATGGAATGTAGAAGGGAAAAATGAAATTCAAATAGTCAATATATTCCAACAAATGACTATGATTACAATAGTTTATAAAACAAAAACAAGTTTAACAGATCATAACATAGCTCAACTCCTAGTAGTAAGTTTCACTGAATCTTAAAAAGATTGTGAAATAACTACTTAACTCAAATACAAAAAGAAATAATCATTTACTCTTACAAAAAGGATGATGTTGGGGATCTAATAATAGTAGAAGGCAAACCTATTCAAAATGTTGTAGGTGCTTTAATCCTAGCCATAGCAAGCTTTTACATAGGGCCTAATAATAAACTTAAGGAAAGAGAATAAAAAATATCACAAAATTTAAAATGTAAGAAAATGAGTGACTTTAAATTTTACAAAGACCAATTCCCGGTAAGAGTAATGCTTAGGATAAAGTGTAACAGCCGTTTTGGAAAGAAAGATTTATCATCGGACTCCCATCCTACTTTGTTGAAAAAATTAGATAAAAAATTAGAAATAAAAATAATAGAACTATTTTTTATGAAAAATTAACTTATAGAGACATAATATCAATAATAAACGACATAGGATTATGTAAAACTCATGTTATTTAAAACTTAGTGAATATGATGTATATTGAAAGCTTGTATAGTGTGTATATTATTACTATAAAGTTATAGATAAATGTATATGTTTACAAAAAGACTAAATTGTAATTTTAGAAAAGTGGGATCAAAGTGCAAATCTAAAAAAAGGGATCGAATGATAAGTTTAAAAAGGTAGAGACAAGAAGGGATCTAATTGGAATTCAAAAGGGGCACATTTGATATTTATAAGAAAAGAGGGGTAAATTATGATTTTATAAAGATTAAATATAAAAATGAATTTTTACAATTTTTTCAGAAAGGAATTCCAAAATTTTGAATCATGCCAATTGAAATTGTTTAAATTTATGGACCCTATGGAAAATTAAAAACAAATGAGAAAATTTAAGCCAATTACGGGTTTTAATTAAGAGCTTCCATTCATTTACACTATTTTCATTAGATCTAAGCATGTATAACTCAGATTGACATGAGAATTTAATGGAATATATTAAATTATGTGTCTTTTAATCTAGATGAATCAAATTATGAAAAATAATTGACTAAAATACTTAAGTGCATCAGAAAACTTGATTAGAAGTCAAACCCATGCAAGCTTTCACGTCTACAAACCTCCTATTCATAAATTTGTATTTTTAGTTGATTATTTATTAAATCAACATCTTAATATATTTAAGGCTGTTTGAAATGAAATTTTTTGGGAGAACCTATTTAACGTACCTTACATAATGAATGAATTAGATCATGAAAATTAAGTTTTAAATTTTTTTAAAACAACTAGAATTACATGAGATTTCATGAATTAATTTTAAATGCCTATATCTTAAACCATACAAATTATATTATGATGAAAATTGAGATGAACAGTTAAATTTATATACTCTATAATATGATGGAATGGACCATGAAAAATAATTTAATCAAGTATTTATGAAAATTCAATTATTATCTTACAAAATACGCATGGCTTAAATTCAATATAGGACGTCCCTACTCTTAGTACACGAACATGTATCATTTTCATTATATGTTTCACATTTTATTAGTTGAAATATTATATATATACAACTTCATTTCATATGAGATTTCATGGGTAAGCCTAAATTAATGTACCCTACTTAGTGAGCGAATTAGATTATACAAAACGTGATTAAATATGGGAATCAAAATTAAAATTTGAATGAATTGTATTGGTTAATTTCAAATGCTTATATCTTAATAATTTTTAATCATTTTGACATGAAACTTGTCATGAACAATTAATTTGATATTAGAAAAATTTTAAAATAGAATTTTATTCACTAATATTCTATATGCTTAGTATGGTTTTAAAAGATGTTGATAGTCAGTTTTTTTTAGATAAAAGTCAATCTTAGCAATTGCCGACCTAGCATTGAAATAAAAATCCTCCACCTACTAAATAACGTGGCCAATTTAAAGAAATTGAAAAATAATGAATGAAATCGCTGACGGTAAATAGAAGAGGACGGTGCATGAAAGTGGGACATGCCAACATTATATTAAAGCACCCAAGCCTAGTTAAAATGAATTAACCATCGTAATCGCCCATAAAGAAAATATAAATAGGGATGAGTTAATATGAACAATGATGTTGCTAAGGTAAGGTGCTAAACAAACAAGTACAGCAGGAGCCCAACAAGGTATTCGGTATATTCTCCTTCCCCCTGTTTCATATATACATAGCCTTCATAAGATGTAGTTAATTCAGGAAAATTCCCAGCCTATTGCCTGTATGATTACACATCAAGATAACCACAAAGAAAAAAAGTTTTAATGTTTGGCTTCTCATTCAAATAAAACACTTTCTGTTTTGTTTATTTCATTATTCTACCATATATAATCTCATGTATTAGGCATTGTAGAAATTTTTCTAAAATCTGTTGACGTCCAAAGGTGCTTGAATTATTTTTTTTTATTATTATTTATCTAGTTCAACATCCCAAACAAGTATAGGTATATATATCTTATTTTTATTTCACAATTCAAATAACCCTTATAAATAAGAATTTTTTTAAAATGGGGCTAATATATGTGTTGTTAATTAATTTTAAAAAATTATTTTCTATATAGTTTAAAGGTATTGATGATATTGAAATCATATTCATTATCTGCACATTTAAAATTTTTTATTATTAACCTCCAAATTTGAAATTCCCCAACTAATCATGTATTAGGTATGACTATCATTAATATTCAAACGAATATCACTATGTTAATTCTCATAAAATTATTTTATGTCATCTTCAAATAGATTTTTTAATTTATAGTTTATGTACTCCCCTTAACAATTAAACAGATTATGTGAATTTAGTTGGAAATTCTACCTTAAAAAGGTAATTCTGATTTGAGAATAAATAGATAAAAGTTAAAATTATATTTCCCTTGTAAAGTTCGAGTTAATGGAACTTTAAATAAAAGTTGTGCCCCATTTTTCTTATATGTTATGGATTGAAAGCATGTTCCATCAATAATTACGTATGGGTAAATGAGAAAAAAATACATATAGGTATAAAAGAAAATAGATATATATATAATAAAATGTAAGATAGTCCATTTCATTTGTTTAGGAAAAGAAAAAGAGAAGATTGACAAGGCAAGGTGAAATTCTAAGGTAAGCAAGTAACACTTTGAAATGATTTATTTTTAAAATGATTGAATGACTTGCAATTCATTTTTTGTTGGCATTTTTATTATTTAAGAATGGTCATCCCGATGATGTGATTTGAAATTTATATTTATTAATCTGTTTTATAAATGATTATGTCATTTTCTCAAGCTGCACAAAGGTACTGGTCCATTTTAGAGGTGTAAGTAGACTAAAGTCCCCCTCTAATGTGACCAAATCGTTGATATAGGCCAAAAGCCGATAGTGCCTTCTCTAAAATAGAGGGTAGACAAATTGATGGTCGTGATGCGCACCAAGTGCTTGTCGTTAAGAGCACTGTGATCACCAGTTTAATTAAAATTAACTGAAACACATTAAAGCTACCACTATACGGGTGATAGTGTAGAATAACGGTGAGTCGGGTCGAATCCACAGAGAGGCGATGTAGTTTTGAATTATTTTTAAGAGAAAAAGAGGGTATAGAGAAGAGAAAGAAATTAAAGAAAAAGGAAAGAAATTAGAGAGAAAGGAGAGAGGAGAGAGAGAGACGTTAGAGAGAGAGAAAAGAAGAAATTAGATAGATGAGAGAGAAGAGAAAGAAAGAAGTCATAGAAAGAGGAAAGAAATTAAAGGAATAAGGGAGAGGAGAGGGAAACATTAGATAGAGAGAGAAGAAAAGAGAAATTAGAAGACATTAGAGAGAGAGAGACGTTAGATAGAGAGAGAAGAAAAAAGAAATTAGAAGAAATTAGAGAGAGAAAGAGAGAAGAGAGAAAGAGAAGAGAGAGAAAAAGAGAAATAGAGGAAATTAGAAAGAAAAGGGGGGAAGAAATTGGAAAGAGAGAAAGAAGAGAGAAAAGATTAGAAGAGCTTCAAAAATAAAAAAGAAAGTGAAACAGTAAGCTAAAAGAAATTATAATTCTCTAACAACTGAATTAAAGTTATTCTAAGAAAACAATTAAAGCTATGAAATTTAATTATTAAAACAAAAAAGAGAATTATATTAAATTTAATCTAACAATTACAAGTGCAGAAAATAAAACAGTAAATCTAATCTAAAAATTAAAACTACAACTCAAAGATTGCCAACTACGAACCGCTATAAACCATAAAACAGAAAATAAAATTTACATCACCCAAATTGAAGAGCAAAGCTCCACGTAATGAAATTTTTATTGCTTGGCCCCACCTTATTGCTAGGGGTCCCACAAGATGGTCTCACTTAAGGGAAAAGGTTGCTTGGTGATATGTGTGTGTGGGGTGTTTTTTTGGAATGAGTGGAGGGTCCCTTCTTTTATAGAGTGTGGGGGCACCCCTTGGAAAGCACTCCCAGCGATGTGGGATTCTCACTTCGTCGCCTGCCTTGGCTGCCTTCTGCCGTGATTGGGTTTGCCTATTTCGCACCTTCCTTCCACGAATCACGTAGAATTCGTGAGCAGATTCCTTGATCGGGAGATGTCCAATTTCCTGTCTGAAAACAATCCCTATGGACTGCTAGAATTTGTTGGGAGCGGGGGCGGCATTTTCAAATTGCCTGAACGCGCTGCAATGCATCCAAGTCCCTTGCTGGAGTTGCGGCCTCATCATCTGCGGGAGAGCCAGGTTGGCTGGTTCCTTAGGACTATAGTATGCACGGACTAGCTGATTTGGGCGGGGCAGGAATTGGGGGTATGTGCTGCTGGTCAGAAAAATGGGTTTCCAGCTTGGAGAAGACGGGTTGCTTGTTTTGGGCATGATTGGAACATGGGTGGGTGCCGATTGGCTGCCTTTAATGGCTGATGCGGAGGTGCTGCAACGGGGTGATGCTGGATTTGGTGTTCGATAACCGAACTGCTGCCAGGAGAATGGTTTGAAGAGGAGCTGCAATGGGCGGTGATATCTAACACTTGGATGGCTTGGTCGATTGGGCATGATGTGCTCGGAATCGAAATTAAATTGGGGCAACCAAAAGACGATAGGACAATTGTGCTTCTTTGCCTGAATTTCTGGCTGAGGCCAGAGGATTTCTGGAGTGCCCGGTTTCATGGATGAATTAGAAATTGATGTTGCTGTTTGTTCGTCGGAGAAAAGTTGGGTATTTTTCTGGCAGCTGAATTTCATTTTTTTGCTGCTAGAATCCGAGAAAATGGAGGGGCTATTAATAATGCTTCCTTGATCGATTTTTAGAGGTTTGAAAAGGGGCTACAGGGGCGATGTTAAGATTTATGTCTGTATGTCAGACTTAATCAGTAGGTTTGAGCGGCAGAAATGGACGTCGTGAAATGGGTGCGTTGAAGTTAGAACTTAGAAGATGATTTGAAAGGCTGTGAGGGGCCGGGACGGTGCTGTTGAGATGGAAGGCAGCCATAGGTTTGGGCGATTTGGTGGAGAGGTGGATTGCTGCTGTTTCCTTGTGTGTTCAAAAAGTAGGAGAGCTAATTGCACAACAAGTGCAATTAGTCTCACGCGTTGGCGCCGATCTCGAGTGGATCAAAGACGAACTCGAATCCATGAAATCCTTCCTCATTTATGCAGAGAGGAAGAGAGAGAGGGGCGATAGTGTAGAGGCTTGAATCACTCAAGTTCCATGGTTAGTCTTCCGTGCCGAAGATGCTGTCGATGAGTTCCTCGTCCGGACACACGATCACCGTTGTCTACTCTGATTCCTTGTAAAGGAAATCGCCAATGCTGCTGGAGAAGATGGGTTTGACAAAAATCTTTAGTGGCTCCTGTTGCTGGAATTTTGGACGAGCTAAGCAGAGGAGAAATTTGGCATTGAAATCTGCTGGCCGAAAATTTCACTGCTGCCCATGCTTTGGCCGTGCTTCCATGGCTACTGGTCGATTTGGGGAAGATGGTGGAGCACCGAACTGGTGCTCCGGTGGCCACAATTGCATGTACTCATGCAGCGTAAAATACGAGTTTAAATATAATTTTTTTGTAAATAATTTCAATAACGACACGTATCATCTTAGTTTAATCTTTTAATTTATTTTATCTATAATACTTTACTTCGTTCCTAATATTTTAAAATATAATTATAGTTATATATTTATGATTTTCCAATTAGATAGTCTTATAATTTTGCTCAAATTATATTAATATGATAATACATATTTTAATGTTAAAATTTTCTAGGGGATTTATATTTTTAAGAATGTTACAAAATGACCAATTTTATAGCAAAATTAGAGATTTTATGATAAATGTAATTTTCACGAAATTTTACTTAAAACATGCATTTAATTAACATTTTAATATTTAATAGCGTGAATTTAATATGAAAATAAATGAAAATTTTTAGACTTATCATAAAAATAGTGCCTTCTCTAAAATTAAACTGATAGTGCCTTCTCTAAAATAGAGGGTAGACAAATTGATGGTCGCGTAACTAGCGTATCATCTAATGAAGGTTTAAAACATGAATGTGAAATGTGCATTTGCATGTGCATTATTATGAAATGCCAAACTTTGGAATGAAAATATTTACTTAAATAAAAATACTTATTGATTCTAGTGCTCATGTTTTGCTTTTTTCAACCTTATATAGGTAGAGAAAGTAAAAAAAAAAAGTATCAATTTAGAGACTTTTAAAGTTGTAGTGTTCTCATATACTTGGATGAATAGAATTGTTGTGAAGATGCAATATTGCTAGGTTTCAAAGACTGATGGTGTAAATAAATTTTAATGATTTGTAAATATTATGTGATTTTAATTATTAGTGAATAATTACTTGTAAATTAAAATGAGATTGAATTGAAAACTCCGTTGCGTGAACAAAGCTACAATCCTACTCATAATTTACTAACTAAATAGTTTTGGAGTAAGGTTTAGGCTCCTGATATTTGAGGCGCCACAGATTGGCATACTGTAATGAATTTAAACAAAAGGCAAATGAAAAATAAAAAAGAATAAAAAACAACAATTAGGAGATTTTTGCAAATAATTTGGAATGGAAAAAATGAAAAGAAGTTGTAATGGAAATTTTTCATGAAAATACAAGAAAAACAGATTATTCAAGAAATATAAAAAACTATATAAAGAAAATGAAAAAGGAGTTTCTAAACCGTGGTATAGGAATAAGAATAACAAAACATATAAATCAAAGTCATTCAAACCACATAAAAAAAAAGAACTTGAAACCTTCATAAAAAGTCACATACCAATGAAGTACTTTGGAGTCTTTCGAATTTGCATTTTGCTATTTTTCTTCAATTTTTTGATGCCTTCTTGCTCTCTTAAGTTCTCCTTTTATAGCCTCTCGATCATTTAAAACATGACTTATATAATAGCTCAAGAGGTCTCCATATATATCAAAATTTCTTAAATTTTCCATTTTTGCTGCCCATCAAGATTAACCTTTTTTGACCAAAGTCAACCATTTTGTATGCTCGAGTTAAAATAGTGTGAAAACTGCATAAAAAAGTTAATCTTTTATACCAAAAAGGTCATCTTTTTGTGCTCCAGTTGAAGCAGAGTCTTTCCAACATGAAAAAGTCGACCTTTAATAGCCAAAAGGTCGACCTTTTCTACCCGTTTTGCAAAATTTAAAATTTGGAGAAAAAGTTTTGCTTCAAATATGTTAATCCACTTAACATAATCATAAATGAATAAATCAATTTTAATTTAAGATTAAGCACATTTTAAAAAGCATATTCTATAATTATTCTAAGCAAAGTTATCAATTAACCATATTTTAAGACGATTCCAAGCATTCCAAAAAGCATATTTCATTTTCAAGTTATCTATAAATTTTAAGTTTAATCTTATCACAATTAGTATTAAAAACTCCAAATAATAATTCCATCTACAAAAATACCACACTTTTTCAAAATCTTGTTCAAGAGCACCAAACACAAATTCATAACATCAAAATTAAGTGTACAAAACATATATTTTTATCATCATCAAAATCAATCAAAAAGAGATAATTACATAAATTCACAAGCAGGGAGTTGAGTTATTATTCAATATTAAAAATTAATATGGTTACATTAAAATTTGAAAATAAAATATAGAAAATTTATCACTATAATTGATTTTTTGATATTTAAAATATATATTAAATAATATTATTAATAGTTAATAATATGTCAATACCATTAAAACTAAAGTTAAAAGTGATGTAAAGTTACAAAACTATTAGTGATAAAAAGTAAAAGCAGTTTACCTTTTTAATCATTCAGAAAATATACTCAACAAAATAATACAAATGGTACAAAATATAAGAATTCTACCACTACAATGCACACACACTATCGCTTCTAAAAGAAATGATAAGGGAAATTTTGCTATTAAAAATTTATTACGTTGATTAATAAAGCTCAATGGCGTTCTCATAGTTGAATTAGAGGTAAAATATGAGGAAGTGATTCAGTACATTTGGGTGCATTGAAATTTTGCCACACTTAAGTGAAAATTTTATTTTTTAAATTTTTTTATAAACATGTAAATCCAGTATATAATCTATTAGACAAGTTTTAACATTTTTGGATATGTATATATATTATTATTTTTGAAAATAGAGGTATTTTAGTCATTTAAAAATAACTAAAATCCTCTTATTTTTAAAAATCAAAGAAAAATATATATGCATCTTCAAAAATGATAAAAACTTAATATATTTGTTAAATACACCTAGAGTATGTTTGTCTCTACTGAAAATTTTTATATCAAAATATCTCAAGATAAAACTTTTTACTTTCTACAATTATCCTATTTTAATTATTTTTTTACTTTCTACAATTATCCTATTTTAATTATTTTTTTACATTTTCTTATAGAACTACCTATTTTTTAATCATTTATATATAGTTATTCATACAACTAACTTATCCATTTTAAAATTTTTATTCGAAAGTTTTATCACTTTTCATTAAAAAGTTTAAGTTTTCAAAAAAAAAATTAATGAATTTTTCATGCAGCACCTAACCTTGTCCAAAATAATTTAGTTAGTAAATTGCAATCAAGGTTGCAGCCCTATTTACACAGCAGAATTTTTAATTTAATTTCAGTTTACAAGCATTCATACACTTATAATTAAAACCACATAAGATCTACAAAACATTAAAAAGTGTATATATATATATCTATATCATCAGTGTATCTATACATATATAGTACATAAATGTAGTATAATTTCAAGAGTCTCTAGACCAAGACGTCTTTTCTTAAACTTTACTATGCATGTCTAAAATTGAGAAAATAAACCATGAGTATTGAATTCAATAAGCAAGCATTTCGATTTAAGTAATCATTTTCAATTCAAAATTTGACATTTCATAATAAATGACAATGCAAATGTGTACCCTACTGTCATGCTTTATACCTTCAATAGATGATATGCTAGCTAGGCTATTATCAATATGTCTGCTTTCTATTTTAGAAAGTATATTGCCAGCCTTTGGGCCTATATTATCGATTTTTTTTATATTAAATGGGGACTTTGATCTACTTACACTTCTAAAATGGAACTCTATTTTATGCATCATGCATTATACGCATGCTAACATGACTTTTAATAAATAATCACATTTATCATTCTACTCCCTTTTCAAGTTGAGAAAATTTTGCAAAATCATCTTTAAAAAATTAATAAATACATTGTCTAAATCATATTATAAAGATGGTCATACTTGAATAAATTTTAAAACATCACAATAAAAAAAATTCAAGACATTCTTATATTTAAAAAAGTGATTTCAAAAGCATCGTTTGCTTACCTTATCACTTTAGTCTCTTTTCTCAACCTTTTTTGTCTTTTCCTAAACAAATGAAAAGGCTAATTTATGAAAGATCATGTATATTTCTTAAACTTCCATGCATAATCTTTCATATTTTACATTTTTGTATTTTATATAATTTAAATTCATATTTTGCCTTTACTTTTTTGGGTTTAAATGATAATTTGACACTATCTTGTTGTATATAACTCCAAGTTAATTAATGTAAAAGCCTACATTTAATAATATTTCATTTTATAACCATTTTCTTTATTTATTTTATAGAAATTCTTTATTTATGAAAAAAATTAGAAATAGCCTTACTTTCTAATATTTCTCTTTTATCCCAATTTTTTGAAAATGAATTCCAATTCATTTCAAATGTTGAAAAATTATTAATATTATATAATTAATCATGTTTAAAAAAAGAAGTGTCAAAATAAATATATCTAATTACATTAAACCCTAAAATTTTAGTTCATGCACTTGAAATTTCATGTTTTTTGGTCCTTATTAATGTTACTGTTTAGCGAACTTAGGAGAATTCAATTAACATGAAATTTGGGAGAGTTCTATTCAATGTGTAGCCGCTATATATCTGTAAAATTTCATAGGAATTAGACTTAGTTAGTGGGTCAAATGGTGAGCTTAAGTTCGTTTTAGATTTGACTTTCTTCCATGCATGTTTAGGCAACCCTTTTTTGAGCCAAATTGCTTCTATCTATTAATGTGTTTTAAAAAGCCACTACTGCCCTTTCAAATTATATATATCCAACTTCTAACCCCTTAAGTTTCATAGGTTTTGGACATTATTTATCTATTCAATCGAAATCATCAAAACTGGGTTGATTAGAACATATCATTATGTAGCAGTGAGGTTCTTTTAACATTTTTCTCAAAAATTTTCCATACAAGTAAATGTGAAAACTTATACGACATCAATGTATACATGTTTATCTATCTCTTCCCATTTATAGAAATTTTTAGAGCATTTTATACGCTTAATTTTCTAAAATACCAAAATTTCCATCCACACAGTGTAGTTAGTTTTCAGCAGGTTTAGGTCCATTTTTGATCTATTTCTTGATTGTAATTTTGTAATATTGTAACACCTCATTAATAAAGTCAATGGTTGCTACTAAAGTATAAGATTGATGGTAATAAGAGAACATACACAGATGTAATGCACAATGCATTAGGTCATCATAAACTAAGTGTCTCATTAGGTTTAAATTAAAATGGATCCAAATAATAAAATCCATATAATACATACTTCATATTTTCACGAATTATCCTTTAAAAATCAAATCAAAATAGATCATTTTAGATATGAATTCATCAAGTCCTAGCCTCATCTAGTACACCAACCTCATGTTGGTCTCCACCCACATTCCTGTTATCTAAAAAAATTAAAAAAATAGATGAGTCAAGGAAAATTAGTAAGTAGAGCATATAAACGTAAACTGATAAAGCTTGAGTAAACAATATGTATAAAGATTGACAAAACATAAATTAAATTACATATTCAAATCAGATTTAAATCCATATGAAACATATGTTAATACCCAAGCATGCATCAATGTATCAAACATATGTCATTTCTCTAATCCATCCAACAAGGTCTCAAGTCCAATGGAGAGGTTCAATATCTCACCTTGTAATCCAACCCGTTGCACAACCTAAGTTGCCATTATTGCATCCCAACATGAGTGGCTAACCTTGCATAATAAGGATAAATCGGAAAACACCTTCATCCAAACTGAAGATGTAACTAATACCCTTATGAGCTCACCACACAGCCGTAGCCAAGTCGCACTACATTATGGGAACAGCGCTGGCCTCAACCATTACATTGAGGACCGCTAGTTCCATTGATCAGGTTACAATATACATTATCTAAATCATAAGGGTCAGACAAATCAGGTCTGCAACCTACCACTTAGACAGGTAAGTTTGAATCAATGTCACCCAGACTATCACATCCCGATCCCTGGTCAGGATGTGCCAACGGTTGTCACCAATGGTTTAACAACAACATTTCAAAAATCTAAAACTACGGTCATGACTTGTTAATATGCCAGCATACCAAGTAATACATATCAATGTCATAATGCATAATACTAGCATGAATAAAGGCCAACCACGACATCATAGTAAATCATCATAACCAATAATATTTATTCACTCAAAAAATTATCAAACAGTAACATCCGAAACATCCATGCCTGTGATGAACATTACAATACAAAATCAAAAGAGAAAAAAAGAACTCTACTTATCTTGTGTAAATCTCGAATTCATCCTTGTACCACATTTCATTATAGTGATCAAATCATCACATTGAAAAATAACACTTTTATTTAATCAATATTTTAATTTAAATTAACTTTTCTAATCATGATTTACAATGACATTTCATCCCAATATGTACAAATAATTCTATATATCCTGATTTTATAATTTAACCAACATGTGATTTCTGATATAAATTAAATTATTTCAAAATTATCATTTAAAATAAATTTTATTAATTCTAAGATACACTTTATCCAAGTTGATAAAAAATTGGTTCGAGTCGAAGCTTATTGCACAGAATTACCAATTTACTTCTTTCGCTTCCAATTTCTATTTTCTGCATCATATTCCATCCTTTTTTATAAATATTCAGTTTTAATTATTAAAAGTCATTCTCAATCATTAATTACTAATCAAATTATTTTATTTCTGAAACATAATATGATCACAGGTGGACTTTCCTTTGATCACATTAATTTTTGGTAGTCTATTTATATCCAATTTAATTTCCAATATTTTCCAAATATTTAATGAAAAATTTTCATATGTATCAATTCAGTAATTACATATTTTAACTATTCATATTAATTTGGATTATTATTATTTAAGTTTCAAATTTTATTTTGATTATTCCTCAATCTATCTATATGTGCTGAAACGAGACACATTAATCTTTTTAAATTAGATTTGTAATAAAATAAAGAAGTTTAAGTCTAAAATTTCTATCATGCACCAATAACTACATTAATTAACTAAAATAAATATTTTTATTACAAAATATTAATTATTTATATTTATTTATGTATTTTTATTTTGTTAGACAAGGGTATAAGTTCAAGGATGGTTCAAATCACATTAATTATTAACCATATTTATATCATCAAAAAATTAATTTTAATTTTTAAAAGTAATATTCAAGATTTATTTTATATCATATAAATTTTCAGATCAAAATTTCTTATATAAAAATTATTAAAAATTAGTTAGTGCAATTAATCCGCATAGTCATTCTACCATATTTAGGCTGATTTTCCAGAATTTTTAATTTACAACTTGATAAACATTTTAAGATAAAAATTGACTAGTTCCTTAATAGTTATATAAAGAGTTCTCTGCTAAAGTTTTATACTAAAAATAATTTGTTTACTATTTCTTTTATAATTTTCATTTTAACTCTAGATTTACTACATAGATGGTGTAAATTAAGTTATAAATAGTTATATTAGTTAATCTAAACCACTAATCACATATCTAACAATATATTTGACATATATCATAGAAAATAACTTACTTGGTCTTGTTCAAATGATTTGGATAATGAGATTATCTTTTTAATTAAACCTTTAATAGTTTAGATCAACTGGTTATAGTGTCCACTAATACAAAGATTATTAAGGCAGATTCACAAATGCTCAAATCTAATTATTTATCAAGGTGTCCACATATGATCTAATATCCTTTTTCTATGTAAAATTAAATTTTATACACATCTAATGGTTTGGACTTATTTGATCTAATTTTCATTTGATAGCAAGCTATTATTATCAAATCTCATGAAATGCCCAGATTTACCTTCTCAAATCAAGATTAAATAAAAATAAACTTTTACTAACTTTTTGAAGAAATTTCATGGCTAAGATTGGGTTAGATTTGCAGATCATAACTTCTCTTTCTCCCCCTCTCTCCCTCTCTCTCTCTACTCTCTTCATTCTTCCTATTTTAGTTTCCACCTTAACGTGAGCTCTGCTGCTACTTTACAACAGATTTTTATCTTCATTATTTTATTAATTTATTTTGGTTGAGATCATGCCACATAAAAAGTGATTTCACTGACTCTTGACTAGTGTACATGACACCTTGAGACCCCTAATTAATAACCATGCCTAATAATTTGAAATTTTATATTTATATATTTAGTTTTAAAATTTTAAAAATTATCAATACCCCTGATTAAATAAAAATAATAAAATAAGTAAAAATTTTGAACTAGGGAAGATTTAAACCTTGGTATAACAATTTCAAGCCATCAATTCCTACCACTTTAGTAATGTTCAATATTTAAAAGATGAGGCAACTAAATATTATGTATCTTATGCATTTCATTTAAATCAAAATTCCACTACACATATCGTTGGTTTGTTTCTTGTTTAAAATATAATCATAATTTGAAACTTTTTACTTGTAAAGATGTTGAACACATAACTATAAATATTTTTTGCATCATTATATTTTATTTCTTCCTTAATTACACATTTACTAAGTATTACATTAATGTCTAAATTCAAAACAACAGGAATTTATGAATATATTGGTCGAAATTTATTCTTAGGTCATTGTAGTATATAACTACAAAATTTCATACAATTTAACAATTATTTGATGAGTCATTCACATCCTTAAAGAAGGTATCTGAAACTAAAATTTTTATTCCAACATGAATTATTGAAAATCAATTTGTTGAAATCAGCTCTTTATTTCCAATTTAATACCACAAGACACATACATTAGCTATATATAACTTTCAAAAATTAATATTTTCAATAGTTCTTTTAAAATTTTATTGTATATAGGTATTTTAAAATATGTTCCAAAGAAAACTTGATTTAGATATCCCTTTGACCACAATAGATTGATTTCTTCAAAACATATACCATGAGGCTTGATTTTTAAATACCAATAATATAGATATACACTGCATATATTAGGCTAAAGGTAAGTCAATTTTCAAGCCAAATTATAGCCATTTAATCATTCAAAATTTGAATGCCACTACGGTAGCACAATTGTAACACATATAAGAACCGAATTTAATATCTTCATATATTATGAAATTTATGCCATATACAACTCATAAATCATATTATACTTTAGGTTTACATCATATTCATACCTTTCCCAACATTGGATTAGCATCGTCAAGGAAGATATTCAACAAATTATCACGTTCTTCAATATTTAAGTCTCAAAAGAAGTTTAGGTGGAAACAAGGCTTATTCAACAAATTATCACCTTCTTCAATATTTAGTTATCAGTTTTAGCTCGAATGTTCAACATAAAATTTGTAGATCTTGTTCTTTATTAAAATTTCACTATTTGATCATCAATTTTGGTTTCCATTTGAGAGATATTATTGTTTTACTAAATTATCTATACAATCACTTTTTGAAATTTCAGTTTATAGACCTATGAAAGATTTACTTAAATATCCTTGATCTCTTATTCTTTTTCATGATTTGACTCGTATGTCTGAAAGAAAACTTCAAAATTTTTAAGAAACCCCTATTGCTTACATATTCAATTAACAAGATGTGCTTGATACATCCACTTTTTGTTCTTTCGGGTTTGACACTTCTATTAGAACTCTGTCTGAGGATGGTCCAATTCACAATCTTAAATCCCTCACCATATATGACGATCATGACCTTTTGTCACATCAGAAACCTCTAGCAATCTTAAATAAGTGCCCTTGCACTGATTTTGCTAAAAAACTTTTAAGATCAAATTGTGATTTTTAGAGATTTTGGTCCAATTGGAGTGTAACAAAGCATCACTTGTGGCTTGCTCCAAAAGTCTCTTTTCTCCAAAAGTCTCTCTTCTACTCTTCACACGACTTTATTAATGAAATATATGTATGATTTGATCCATCCATCATAAAATTGGATATCTCTAGAGTCCAGAAACCAAAATTCAACCATTGATCTTATTCCTTGATGCCAATATTGCTTCCACATATATGAATGACTAATAACCTTCAAGCACTTAATGATATTGATTGTTTTGAATTTTTTCACCAATATTTTCCACATACCCTATAACATACATACCAATGGATTCTTAATAAAATTATCTATATTCCGTAAAAATTATAGTTTAAAATTTAATTATTCAATAATATTTTTTTATTTATTTCATAATTTTCTTTCTTTTCTAGTTATTTTTGCATTTTTGGGACATCAATCCACTAAATTCTTCATTTCTATTTCATTTTAAATTGGATTGATGTGATTATTTTTTATTTGATATTTGACTTCAATATCTTCAATTTAACATATTAAAGACCTTTAGACAATTTTTTTAAAATTTGCTATGATTTGTCAAAATTACAGTGAGCGCATAGAATACAAGTTTGCTTGGTTGCATATGTGATGGATAATTCATTTTCTTTCCATCTTATATTACTTCAATCTAATTTTTTTACAATATTCTAGACTTCAAAAACATCAATTTGATATATTATAAGTCTCACAACTCAATCAATAAATAATAATGAAAAAAATCTACTATAAAAAAAAATAATGAAACAAATCTTATAATATTTCATTTATTTTTTGACAACTTTCAAAAATCCATTTACTTTAACTTATACATTTTACATCTTAATTACAAAATTGTTAAAATTTTCATTAATAATATACATTATACCATCTCAAATTATAACTTATAATAATTTATGAGCTAATCTTATACTAGGTTCTAATACAATTCGAGTCTTACAATATTTCCTTCCTTACATAAGGTTTCATCCTAAAGCTATTTTTATTTCGAATAGTTGGCGATATATTTTCTCGATTTCTTTATGAAGTTCCCAAATTGCTTTACTCTCTAAATATCGATTCTATTGGATTTTGATAGACTTAATTTCTCGACTTTGAAGTTTCTGGATCTTGTAATCTAAGATTCTAATAACTCTTTCCGTATAGTTTAAATGATCTTGAATTGATAAAACTTCAGTTACTAAGACATGGGTTGGATTTGATATATATATTTGAGCATTAAAATGTTAAATATATTATGAACTGTTGCTAGAACCAGGGGCAATGCCACTTTATATGTTAAATTACCGATCTTTTCTAATGCCTCAAATGATCTAATATATCTGGGATTTAATTTACTTCTTTTTCCAAATGTTGTAGCTCTTTTGATTGACTTTACTTTTATAAACACATGATCACTAACTTGTATATTAAGATCTCTTCACTTTGAATTTGCATAAATTTTTTTATCGACTCTGAGCTGTGAGTACACACTGACGAATTGCTTGTATTTTCTCTATTATTTTTTTGGATAAGTCTAGTGCTAGATTTCTTTTTTTTTTTTACCTCATCCCAATTTAATTAGGTTCGATATATTTGTCCATATAGAACTATAATGGAGCCATTTGTATATGTGCTTAGTAATTGTTTTAATATGCAAACTTAGCTATTGAAAAGTATTCATCCCATGGGTTGCAAGTTTTTCTATTAGATTTTATGTTTTTTATTTTCAGAATATTCCACATTAATAATAGTCTTTGTTTTTGTTGGATTGGATTCAATCCCTTTGTCTAAAATTATTGCCCCTAAGAATTTACCTTTTATTACTCCAAATATTTAGTTTCAGGGTTTAGTTTTATATTATAAGATCTAAGGATTTCAAAAGTTTCTTTTAGATTAAGAATATATTGCGATGAATTTGTGCTTTTTACAATCACACTACATAGATCTCCATATTCATTACAATTCGTTCCGAAAAAAACTTATTTACTAGCCTTTCATAAGTTACTCTAATACTTTTTTAGTCCAAAAGACATCATCCAATATCAATAAGTACCCTCTGGCATGAAGAAGGTAGTTTTTTTTTCTTCTTTAGCTATTTTTATTTGATGGTATCGTGAAAAAGTATCCACAAACTAAAGATGTCATATCTAATAGTTGAATCAATTAATTGATCTACATTGGTTAGTCATTTAGGGTTATGTACTTCCTCAATGAATTGCAATAAGAATAATTTATCAATTTCTCGGGCAATGATTCTTTGTTTATCTAGGAAAAATTATATTTTCTCTATTTATGGGTTCTATTATTTCATCCAAAGAAAGCTCATGATGAGGAACCCTTATGCAGAGACTTGTAAGTGAGAAAGTATTTTATGTGAATGTGGTACAATTATCATCTAGGCGAGAAATTAACTCTTCTTGAAATGAGAGGTAGTTTCATTGCTCACGATGAAGGTTGTAGTGGGTTCAATTTCATCAATTGAATTGATAAACATAGGCTATTTCCTCTTACACATGACCAAATAAAAGTGTCTAGTTGTACGTTGGTCATTACATGTTGTTCATTCTTCGTCTCGAGTTGAAAATTTAATAGAAAAATAATAAATAGACATCACAGTATGAAGCTTGTTCAAAGTAGGTCTCCTTATGATTGTGTTGTAAGCAGATGAAAGACTAACAACCAAGAAATTAATTTCAGCTTTAACTTATTTCAATGGGAGCCCTATGGCAAGTGGAAGGTTGATAGCTCTCTACCTAGACTTTATCTCCTTTGAACTTAATCAAAGGGCCTATGTGATGTTGGAGATTTTTCTTTGGAATCTCTATTCACTTGAAAACATTATGGAAGCTGATATTTGCAAAGTTGTCAATGTCCACTAAGATATAGTAGAAAATTATCTTAAAATTCATGCCAAAACTACTGCATTATTACGCGGCATGGTAAGATTATCACCATATTTCATGGTAAAAATGAATAAAGCGATGGTCTTTAATCTTTTAGTAGGTGTGCCCAATTGATGTATGTATTTTTTTTTTACCTGAATGAGTGGTTCCTCCGCAAGATAACCCACCATGAATTGTTGATATAACTTGATGAGAAGTGGTGATCTCGACTTTTATAGATGAGTTGGGATTAGATTTATTAGTGGGTGCCTTTTGGGAGCTTTATGCCTTTTTGATATATTGGGTAAGTTGGCCTTTGTTAGATAAGCTCCTTAATAACATCTTTTAAGTAGATGCATCTTTCTATGGAATGACCATGATCATTGTGATATTCACACCATCAACTTATGTCTCATTTTTTTAGAAGGTGCCCACATTTGATTTGACTTTTTTACAAATTCCTTGTCCCTAATAGCTAATTTTTTTTTTAATCTTGAGTGATATTTAAAGGGTATATGAGTCATGCGTTGAATTGAAGAGAGACCTTCTTTTTGGGCCTCTTGTCTATACATTCTTGCTCTAGAGGGCCTCCCTTTTTGTGTTAGCTTTCTTAGCTTCTTCTAATACTAGTTCCGACCAATAATTACTTCCTTCTGATTGCATGGATCTATTAACCTTCATGTAATTCTTTATAGTCCATGTATAATCTTCTAGGGTGTAGGCCTTTGACGAAAGAATTCTTCAACATTTTAGGTTGTAGCTCTCAAATTAGAGTAGTTTTGTGGTTAAACCTATAGACATATCTGCTCAAAGTTTATGATCCTCCTTGCTAAATTAGTAAGAGATTAGATAAGTATTTGGCAATTTTGGTTGTACTAATGAACTGCAAATAGTAAATTAACATGTCAAAAGAAGAAATAGAACCATGTGGTAAGCTTCGAAATCAAACCCGAGATTGTCCTTTCAAAGTACTGATAAATGCTTGGCACTCAATCTTATTAATTAGATCCATTAGATCTGTGGTAATATGGGTTTGTGTCTCCATTGTATATCAAAGGCTCATTTATAATGTCAGTAGTAAAAGTAGAACGTCCTACCATCTCGAGAGCAACATGTATTGGGATTTCTAAAAAAGTGTTTCTCATACCAGGAATGCTAATGTTGTTATCTCGATTAATGCTATTTGGAATGGCGCCTTCCAGAAGGGAGTGTCCATTTAGAATCAGAAGAGGACCTTTCCATCCAAGATTCATTATTGCCATGAATGCCTTGAATTCACCATGAGAAAAGAGCACATCCTAATACTCTTTTTGGCTTCCAGCGGGCTTCTCATCATCGAAGAATTCCCTGTTGGAGTCACCATATTTAGATTTCTTTGTTAATAAAATGCATGGATGTGAGAAAATGAAAAGACGATCTCGTTTTCTATAGATGATACTAAATGTAAGATTGTGAATCTCATAGCGCTCTGTTAGATAGTTGAGACTGATCTCAGCAAGTTATGACAGAGGGTTGGTGTTCTCACTTACTAGGGAGATTTCCACAGGAGTGAGGGATGAGATGTAAATAGAAGTCTGGTTAGAAGAGAACACTTGTTCAGATAGAACAAACAACTGATATCATTTTGTTAAGAAATTTCCATATCAAAAGGAATGGGAGCATACTCATGAATATCGCCCTTTCCTCAAGACGTGAAGACTTGCATGAGCTACACGTGTTTAAATAGGGGCATGGCTTCCCTAACGAGAAGTGATCTTTTGTCCACTTGGCTTTACATGTGGCATTACATTAATTGTTGAATGTAAATTAGCAATATAATGAATATATTTTGAGGATGGGTACCTACACCTATTGTATGGAACATGTTCTATCATAATTGAATATATGAATCGGCAAATATCGCCCCTTGATCATTTACGACTAGTCATAATACCTTTTTTTAATTTTTAAAAATTTTTTAATAAGAGGGTTAATCTATAGGTATACGTATTTCCATAATTAGTAAAATTTAGTTTATAGATAACAAGGCTTCACTTTAGCCCCTTTAATTTTTAAGATATGAATCTAAAAATCTAATCTATTCATTATATTTAATATTATTTGTTTATCTAAGAGATCAAATTTTATTTCAATCAAGTATTTTTAGAGGCCACATTTGCTAAAAATATATATTCATGTGTAAATTATGAAAAATGCTTAGATCGATTCATAAGTATATTAGAATGTAACAATGCGTTATATACTCATTTATCCTCATATTAGTAATATTTTAGATAGTTTAAATATTTAAAAAACTACTTTAGAATTGATATTTTAAATTAAACTATTTTATTACATTACTTTTATACATATACAAATGAGGTCTATATACAATGATACAAAACAAGTGAGAAAGTTTATATGATAATATAAATAATGCTAAATACAATAGATAGAGTAAATTTTTCATTAACAATCAAGATTTTAAAAATATAAGAAGTTACATAAAAAATGTGTCACAAAAGCGGAAACATAGATAACATATACCTAGATTAACCATCTAATTAAAAAAATTTTAAAAAATAAAAATAAACATTATTACTGGTATGGCCCAACCTCAGACTAGTCTGAGAACAGGGAACATGCAAATGTGTGTGGGTAAGAGTTGGAGTTTCATGAATAAATATTGGACTTGCGCACCTCTTGCTTGAATTTAAAGTGTGTTTGTAACAAAGTGAAAGATGTCAAGCTAAACTTTTCACCTTATATAATTATTTTAATTTTTAGGGTGTGTTCGGGAAGTTATAAAACTTTTGATGAAAAGTTTTTTATGTAAAACTTGTCAAATTAGTAGAAAATGATGTGATGTTGTA
>JAXCLR010000050.1:45932060-45950796 GCA_035584095.1 Annona squamosa | reverse complement strand
AATAAAAAAAATAGGTGCAGTGCACCCGGGTGCGTTGAGGCTGAGTGCACCCGGGTGCACTGAATTACACTCCCCTATGAACACTGGTATATATATTGGATGACTGGGAATGTGTTTGTCATCATCATCATCATAAAATGCTGTTGCTTAAGGACAATTCAGCTAAATGCATTCTGTAGCACCATTTGTATCGATCATTATTGATCTTCTCATTGGACCTAAGCAATTTCATATCTTTCGCCATAAGCATCACTCTGTTTTTTTTATCCTTCTTCTAGTTCTATTATAGCCTTCTATTTTCAAGAATTCATTATTCTTAATCGATATAATTTTTTCTTCACCTTACCTCGCCAAAGACCTTTAATTTGATTTCTCCTATTTTACTACATATTCACTCTCTTCTCGAATTACTTCTGATGAAAAGCATATTGATATGCGCCTACTTCATACTTAGTTGAGGCGCCGGCATAGAAATTATGGTTTATTTTGATGGATAATTTAGATTGTTTGTTTATATTTTTAGTTTTTTCTTACCTTATAAGTTACACGGTATACAAATTTGCTTAGTTTGCAAGTTTACTTGTAGAGCAAGGTTGGTTGTTACGTAGGATTTTACCTTTTTATTATTTAAGTTATTTTTTCTATAAATAGGGTCAATTGGATTCTATGTAGAGCAACACACACACACACACACACACATATATATATATATTATAATTGATTGAAATTCTGTTTTTCCTAAATTCTCTTCCTCCAAATTCTTCTTTTCTTACCTTTTCATCCCCATGAAAGGATCCTTCCTCTTACTTTTATTTTTTTTTTCTCTACTCACCCTTTATCAACTTTGTATTAGAGCAAAACTTGATGAATTTTTTTAAAAAAATCTGTCAAAATTGTCTTCTGCAACTTTGTCTTCCTCACCAAATCAATTTCCTTCCCTTAATAGTTTTATTCATCTTAGCGTTGCACGACTCCCTTACAACTATTCGAAACCTAGAGATGGGAATCGAGGTGGATTGTACTAAGTTAAGATTTACTCAATTTTGACCTACTTTTAAAAAAATTTATTTGACCTTATTTTTTATACTAGGTCAAATAATGTTGGTTTGACCTTCACATTTTTAAATAGGTCTTGGGACAAATTTCAGATTGGTCTCGGATTGGTATTGGGAGACGGGTCAGATAAAAAATGTTGGTCAAGCAGAATAATTTTAAGAACTTATACACATATTAAACATAAAAAGACATTTACACAAAATTTAGATATAGTATGCTTTGTTATTTTACTAGTTAAAAAAGTAAACATTATCACTAAACAAAAAACAAGTAAATATAATGTATCTTTATTAAAGTATGCTAATAAAATATAATTCATTTAGAATGAATTTAGGTGTTTATAAAATTTTTTTTCTAAAATAATAGTATTTTTTGCAAGAGTTTTCAAAATGATGAAAAAACTACAATTATGTATAAGAATTGTATGTATATATGTGCAAATGCCTCTTATTGATTTTTATTTTGTTAATATAATTAATAATAAGTAATACGAGAATTTTGAAAGAAAATAAAAAAAGATTTTAAAATATGCTTATAATTTATAATAAATATATGTAGGACGGGTCGACTCTCCAGTTAGGATGTAGTTGACCTATCCCAACTTTATATTTGAATTTAAATCAAAGTTTTTGACTCATTCTTATAATAGTGTAAAGAAAAAAACCCATCGATTTTACCTTGTAAAAAGATGGGTTGGGTCAAAGGCAGGCCATGGGTGGACCTGCCCAATTCCCACCCCTATCAAGGCCTTCTAGTGGCTATAGGAGTTTGTAGTTTCAAAGTAGCTAGCCACACTCTTTCGCCTTTAAAAAAAAAAAAAAAAAGGAAAAGAAAATTCCAATAACACAGCATCCACACCCACAAAACACACAATCCTGCCATTGTTGATACCCGTCCTACGACCCAACTAAGTGTCTGTCTTTTCTACTTTTCTGGAATTTCGCAAAATTGGTCCATTCATTTTATGAAATTTTGCAAAACTTTTCTAAAAAATTGCACAGCAGTCCTCTAAGCTCCAGAAATTGCATAAGTAAACAAGAGTTTCAAAAATTTGTAGAACTTCCCTAGACTTTTGAGATATTACAATTCTAAAATTGCTAATCTGCCCCAATTTTCAAAAATTACAGAAAGGTCCACTTTCATAAATTTCAAAAAGCATCAGGTGTTTGAGAAAGTTCTTATAAGACTTCTAAAATGTACATTCTTTCCCACATGAAGCTGAAATATTGTTATATCTATTGGCAAGTAAAAGTTCCTTTTTATAAATTTACCCTATGGCATCTTATAAGCCAAAATTATTTTGTGCTCAATTCGTATTATAGTGGCATCCACTTTTATGCTTTGAATTACATTATCACTTCATTCATAGTCACTTGTCTTTGTATCGACCACGCCTTCAAATTTGGAACTTGCTGCCTTAGTGAAAGAATTATTTGAAACTTATGAGTTTTTAAATGAAAAATATGATTCTTTTTGGGTTGAGAAATTTAACCGTCATCACACAAGCAAAAAAATCTTTTTGATAAAGCATCCCAAATAAAGTATGACATTCAAGAATTAAGCTGACAATTTGAACTCCAAATAGCTACCGAAACTAAAATCATTTTAAAACAAATAGGTTAGCAATCCCTTGAAGAATCCTTTGCCCAAGAGTCTTATCTGGGTACTTATAATAACATCGGGTAAAACCAGAGTCTGAAAGGTTTACTTCACCAGCACAGGTATTCTTCTAACACTAGGTGAACTAGGGGGACAACATCATTTTTTAAATATGGGAAAAAAGGTATCAGTGAAGAACCCAGAAGGTTTCCATACTCAACAAATGAATCAAAATGAATTTTGGGAACAAACTAGGATTCCCAAATAGGACTTCCTTTGTCCAACATAAAAACAAGCTGTCTTTAAACTATGCCTATCCTTGGGGATGATAATGTCACCAAGAAAATTAAAGTTGATGTCCCTAATTTTGATAGAAGGTTTGATCCTAGCAACTTTATAGTTTGGATGACAAAATTAGACAGAATTTTGAAATAGTACAATATAACAAATGCCCAGTGCATAAAATTTGCCATAATGTAGCTAACAGAATCAACTGAACATTGCTGATTATGAGTTGAAAGAGATGCTGAAGAAGGTAGAGGGCTAAAAATCACAACTTAGGTTGAAATGAAAAATAAGTTGAGAATGAAATATGCACTTCACTATTATAAAGAACAACTGATGGACTAATTGATGAATTTGAGGCAAGATAATATGAATGTTAGTGAATATTACAAAAAATTAAATACTTTGTTCCTTGGTTGTCAAATTAATCAAGACTAGCGGGTGACAAGTAGAAAATTTGTCAATGGGCTAAGACCTGAATTAAAAAGAGGGCTACTTTTACATTCTTCATATACTCTTGAAGAAACAACCTTTGGGAACTTCAACAATTTTATCAAATTACCAAGGCAAAGAGTACTAAATAACTAAGTATCATCCAAACAAGTTTTTTTCCAATGGACAAATGCACAAAGCAGAGGTAAAAACAACTTTGTCTAAAATTTTAATAAAAATGCCAACTCAAGCAATCTATCTTATTCGCATTGTAAGTTGTTAGAGGTTGAGTGTTTCAATTATCATACTAAGGGTCATATTGCATCTTGTTGTCCTAATCAAACTCTTACATTAGAAGTAAATGTGTCTGAACATTATAATAAAAAAGACATTGATAAGGTAGTTAAGTTCTTAAAAGATGCATCCTATCTACACTTGATTCTAGAAATGAGTGGAGGCAAAGTACTTTTTTATGCATTGTTCATATGTGATAATTGTGTGCAAAGTAGCTATTGATGGAGGAAGATCTATGAATGTGGTCTGAAAGGTTGGTATAGCTAAAATGAAATTAAGACCTGAGTCCCATCTACAATCTTATAGAGTTGTATGGGTAGATAAAACTTTACTATTTGATTAACATAGCATGGGTAGACCTATCGGCGAGAGATATTTGGTCTAAACTAACATAGAAAATCATTAGGATTAGATGAGGTGTGATGTTCTTCCAATAGATGTGGCTTATATTTTACTTAGCCATCTTTTGCTATTTGATATGAATCTCATACTCTATAGAAAATCAAATACATATATTATTAGATGAGATAAGAAATTAATTCTTTTGAAATCAACAAAACTATCAAACAAAGAAACAATGAAAAGAAAATTTCTCCTATCGAGCCCTAAAAAAAACCATTGCATATCCTAAAATTTTTTTTTGAAAAGGAGAGATTAAAAAGTCTGATGTTGTTTTGATGTTAGTTGGAAAGTGTGAGTCTAGAGTCCTATAGGTGAGTCTATTATTTAATCCCACGAAATTACACGTCTCTTGAAGGAATTTAAGGATGTAGCTCTTGATGAGTTACCTAATGTGCTACTACCTATGCGGAACATACAACATGCCATTTGATTTAATTTTGAGATCTCAATTGCCTATTTTGCTTCATTACTAGATGAATCCTAAGGAACGTGCTAAACTCAAATGACAAGTGGATGATTTGATCAAAAAAGATTTCATTTGTGAAAGCTTGAGCTCATATACTACACCCGCTTTATTGACTCCAAAGAACGATGGATCATAGAGAATGTGTGTAGATATCCCAGTGTTTAATAAAATAACCATTAAATATTGATTTTCAATACCTAGACTTGATGATACGTTGGATCAGATGGTTGACTCACAATGGTTTTCTAAGATTGATGTTAGAAGTGGATATCATTAAATTCGAATTAGAACCATTAATTAACGGCAAATCGCATGCAAGACTTAGGATGGTTTATATGAATGGTTATTTATGCTTTTGGGATTATCAAAAGAGCAATGATTCAGATTTTACAACCATTCATTGAATTTTTTTAATCGATTTTGATGATATTTTGATCTATTGAAACATATCTCTTTTTGTGCAATTTGTGATGGGTGCCATGACGGAAATAAATCATCTAGCAAAAAGCCTATAAAAACTTGTTAAGCCGTGAAAACTACGAACCTCATGAAGGGATTAGACTCATACCAATTTTTAATTGCACTCACCTTTGAAGGATCCATTGCTATACAATTTGCTGAAACAATAAATCCTAAAAAGATAATCTCAGTTTGCATGAAAATACACTTTTTAATATCAACAAACAATTTCTCAATTCGAAGTGTTTCAAGAACTTGTCTCATATGATTGAGAAAGTTTTTGAGGTTGTATAGGATGCTTTTGGAGTAGGTATAGGAGGTGTGTTGAGTGAAGAGAGTTATCTTATTGCATATTTCAGTGAGAAACTTAATGAAGTTAGAAAAAAATATTCCACTTATGACAAAGAATTTTATACTGTATTATAAGTATTGATGTATTATGGCCTTATCTATTATCTCCAGAATTTGTATTTCATTCTGATCATCAAGTTTTAAGATATTTGCAATTATTGCGTAAATTTACTGCAAGATGTGCCAAGAAGATAAAGTTTCTTTAGGTCATTAAACATCATGCTAACATTGATAACAAACCCGCAAATGCTCTCAATTGTGTTGTAGTCTTTCAAACTATAGGTGTTAATGTTGTAGGGTTTGATAGATTAAAGAATAACTATATAGGTTGTCTGAAGTTCTGTATTATTTTTCAAAATGTGCAAAATGAAAATCATCATGACTTTGTTGATTTTGCGATTAAAGATGGTCATCTATTTAAGGGTTCCAAATTATATATTCTTAATATTTTATTAGGTGATTTTTTAATTTGGAAATTCTATGTAGGTAACATAGCAAGTTATTTTGGTAGAAATAAAATTGTAGCCCTATCTGAAGATAGGTTTTATGAGTATTCCATGAAAAAGATGTCGCTAGAGTTGTGTCTATATGTCATACATGTAAGTTGGCAAAGCCAAAAAAAGAACACGGAATTGTGTACGCCTTTACTAGTCCACATACTTTTTGGAAAAACATTAGTATGGATTTCATTCTTTTATTTTGATGCTACAGTATGAATTTCATTCTTGTTGTCCCTAAAACTCCTCGAAAATATCATTTAATCTTGTCGTAGTGGAGGATAGATGTTCAAAAATGGCTCATTTTTCTACTTTATTAGAAAATTGTTGATGCTTCTTATGTAGTAAAATTATTCCTCAATTAGACAAAGATGTCCCTTCGTGATTTATTTTTGGAAAATTTTTTGGAAACTTTTCGACATTAAACTTAGATTCTCTTCTACCTTTTGTCCATAGACTAATAGTAAAATAGACGCTTTTAAGCAATGTTCAGGAGATTTACTTAGGTGTTTGATAGATGAATAAATAGGAACTTCGGACTTAGTTTTACTCATTGCAAAATTTATTTATGACAACTTCATAAATAACTCTACAGAAAAGTCCTCATCTGAGATTGTCCAGGGTTATGCTCCTCGTGCTTCAATTGATCTTGTCCCTCTATCACCTCATATTCTTGTCTCTACTTCTTTTGATTCATTTACACAACATATTCATGATATCTGTGCAACTATAAGAAGAAAATTTTCACTTAGAAATGAAACTTATGAGATTGTGGTAGCTGCAGATGTTCATCATAGAAATCATGAACTTAGTGAGGGTGAATATGACCTAATGATTCTCTAAACATTCTTCTAAAATGTTGAATGTATAAGCTAATGATCTTTTTCAAATTCTTAAAAAATTGGATCAAATACACATATTTTTGACTTGCCTTCAGATATAGGAATTAGTTTGACATTTAATGTGAAAGATTTCATACCCTAGAGCTTCCTCAATTGGCTGCAAATATATCAAATCAATGAGCTTTATCACCTAATACTGCATTAGTTGAACCTTGAGTACTGATTGCACTTTCAGATCAGATTGAAAGAATCCTCTAAGACAAGATTATTACTTCTACTTCAAGTTGTTATTATAGATATCTTGTTCAACAGAATAACAATCCACATGCAGTTTGAAGAAGAGCTTCAAACTTGGGTTTCAAATTTGCTAGAGCACTATCATTGAGATAACTCTCCATTAACAAGTTCTTTTTAGCCGAGGAGAATTGATGGAGATCATGTTGACATATGCCTGCTCCGTACCTATTCAAGGCTCAACCATAGAAACTAGGGTTTATTTTGATGGACAGTTTGGATTATTTATTTTTATTTTTAGTTATTTCTTAACTCACATGTTATTTATCATATGAGTTTGCTTAATCTGCAAGTTTACTTGTGTAGTAGTGTTGCTGTTGCATTGGGTTTCGCTTTCTTGTTGCTTAAATTGTCTTTTTATAAATAGGGTTATTCAGGTTTTATGTAGAATAACTTTTTGTCCAATTGACTGAGATTTCTTTTTTTCTTTTTCTTTTTTTTTTAAAAAAAATTCTCTTCTACAGTTCTGTTCTAAATTCTCTCATCGTTAATTCTTCTAATTTTTTCCACTTTCTTCCCTTCTCATCCCCTTGAAAGGATCTTTCCTTTTTCTTTTATCTTCTTCTCTACTTGTCCTACATCAACTTTATTTTCTACCATCAACTATTCTAATTGTATCGCTCATCCATCTCAATATCCTAATTTCAGTTGTACTCCTTTATCTATATGTTCTGTGTTAATTGCTTGAGATTTTATACCATAAAGCACAGTTGATTTTATAATTTCCTTTCTTCTAATCGGCACTCAATAATCACATAAAGTTCTAGAACAAATGCCTTTTGTTCCACTCAGCTTCAATTCTGAGTGTAATTTCCATATTGAATACTTAAAATAATTGCTTTGTTGTATTACATGCTCTGAAATAGTAATTAGCTTCTGTTATTATTATAGTTGCATTAGATCTGTTTGGTTTTTTTAACTAATTCTGAAACTAAAGGTTTTAGGCATCTCTCCATTTATTTAATTTAGATTTACTCTATCTTTGTTTCAACAACTTAAACTATTTTTTCTACAAATAATTTACAGGATCTCTTTTTTGCAAAATTTCTATAAGTTCATCCATAATTAAGGTAAAGAGATAAGATGACATATATTAATAACTTTTATATTTTTCAAATGTGTGTCATAGTAATTCCTTGTGAGCCTTATCATATATTTTTTCCAAAATCAAAATTAAATTTTGGTTCTTTTTTTCTGTGTATATTTCTCTATCAATTGTTGAAGTAATAAAATGAAGTCTGTGATAAGACCATGTGTTTACTAATTGTATTATAGCTATAATTTACATCGGTAATTATCTAAAGAGGGGAAGGTGTTATTTTTTGGTGTCTTGCCCCTATTGAAAGCTATTTTCACCGTCCTATTTAATAGGCATGTCAGTGGTGCATTTAGAACTGGGGTAATTGTTCTCATGTGGGTGCTTGAAATTATTGTGTGGCTCAAACTTCATTCTTGGGAAGTCTCAGATGAATGACCTTATACCTAAGAATGGCTCTATCACTCTTATCCTGATTGCAGAGCAAATATGGATAAGAGGCCACCTAGTGTACTGCTTGAGTCCAGTCCAGTAGTTCCTTAAAATAATGATTAAATTTCAATATCCTTTTTCAGGATCAGGTGGGCACTCATACTTGTATGAGCCATTGTGGTGGATGGGAATGATTACTAGTAAGTTCTCGGCTAAAACATGTTGTCCTTTCTATATTTTCCAAATAGCATCATCAATTGCATTTATCATTGTTCAAATACATATAACTAGTTTTACGACAGCAAATCTCTTTGGCTCTGGACAGTCTTATCTGATGGACTGAAAATCCAAATGTAAGCATGATCCAATAGGAAGGAAAAAAATTATAAAAACTATTTCTGAAAGCAATGGTGAATTGGGCATTAGTTTAGATCCAACAAATGGAGAGTAAAGGAAATTTACTGCGATATGAAGAAGAAGATTCATCTTCTCTTGCAAATTTCACCATTATGAGATTGATTTAGCCATTATACAAAGAAAGTACATCTCACAAAACAGTTGCTCAATACTAATGTTAAGGAGTTGGATAATTTCTCTTGGCCATACCCACATCGTCTTTATAGGATTAAAGTTTTAATCTAATTCTTAGTTACATACTGTGAATCCCAACAGCTAGGCTACCTTTTGGGTTTTATCAGTTTTGAGTTCTTCCTCTTCTTTACATCATTATGGGCAGCAGCATAAAAACCTTATGCTGAACGCTTATGTGGATTGAAGGCATGCATGCATCTTTTTCTTGCATTTGCATGTGAGATCATGTGAACATCTAATCTCTGGATAATGAATTGTTCTTTTCGCTTTTTTTTAACTTGTTAATATCATAGATAGGCCAATGCATGGAATTGAGATCATCACTTCAATATTCCTGAGGCAAATTCAGTTGTTGATTTTTTGAATTGCTGCTTCTTTGTTCTGTTAGTGTTTTTTGGTGAAGCAGCCAACTTTGCTGCTTATGCTTTTGCTCCTGCAATTCTTGTAACTCCGTTGGGAGCTTTGAGTATTATAGTAAGGTATGACCCATGTACCACAATGACTTCGAGTTGAAATTGTCAACTTTGTTTCATTAATCTTGTTTCAGTTCTGAAATTTACTCCGTGCAGTGCAGTGTTAGCTCATTTTATGCTAAATGAGAAGTTGCATATCTTTGGTGTGCTTGGATGTGTGCTTTGTGTTGTGGGGTCAACTAGCATTGTCCTACATGCCCCACATGAGAGGAATATTGAATCAGTTGAGGAAGTTTGGAATCTTGCTATTGAACCAGGCAATCTTTTCTTTTTCAATAATATTTTTGTCCTGTTACTTGCTGTCTTCAACTTATTGCATTTTCTCATCTTATGTTTAGAAAATTTCCATTCTCTTCTTTTCAGTGCTAACAAGATTGTTAAACTTGTATTTTTGTGGGAAATTATACATTTTTTATGGCAATTTCTTGGCGGCCAAGAAAAAAAAGGCTTGTTCATATTTTAATAATTTCTGATTAGTTAGACTGGCAGGTGCACCAAAGTTTTCATTATCTGATGATGTTTATTCAGCTGTGAAAATAGATGATTTGTTGTTCTTGATGAGAAAATTTCATCTAGAAGGTTTGAACCATCCATATCAAGGCCCAAGTAATCAACTTCTTGTACAGTTGTATTGCTGGTTCTGCCTATTTTGTTTTTTTATTCAAACTCGTGAATATAGGCCACATATTAATGCATATTAATGGAATTAGTTTTTGCTTTGAATTTCAGCATGAACTGTCTTTGCAGGCAATAACTGCACTGCAAATACTGATATCTCATCATCCACCCTGTAGGTTTCATTATTTATACTTGTTTGGTATTAGTCTCCGTTCTTATTCTCATTCTTCGATTTGCTCCACAATATGGCCAAAGGAATATGATGGTATACATCGGAATTTGTTCACTTATGGGTTCTCTTACGGTAAGCTAATTATCTTTCACTGCTGAAGAAGCTTCAAAATCATCACTTTCTGGTTTCTGATATTCCTTATACTTAATTGAGCACAGGTTATGAGTGTTAAAGCATTGGGGATTGCTTTAAAGCTGACATTTTCAGGAATGAATCAATTTATCTACTTCGAGACTTGGGTTTTCACTTTGTGTGTGGTAGTTTTCTGTCTTGTGCAGATCAACTATTTGAACAAGGTAATTCAACAGTGTTAAATGGGAAAACATTTAAAAAATTCTTTTATATTCTGATCTATGAATATTCTATGATTTAATATTCTTTCTAAAAACAAGTGAACCCATGCTTTTTTGTAGTTTTGGCACAATTCTTACTTCCTAATTTTTGTTTATAGAATAAAATTGCACTAATAAAATCAATTTGAAGATTAAATATAAAATATAAGAAGATAGATGTCAAAGGAAAAGAGAAATGGCATTCAAATATCATGATAATAGAAAAAAGTGAAACTAATTTCTAAAATTATGACGATAAGCTTATAGCAATAAGAAGTGCAAAGATTATATGCAATCAATTATTTGTGTTGCATTTTCCCTTTTACAATATTTTATTATTGGAACATTCGTGCACAACCATACACTAAATCCCCAATACAGAACTGGTGTACTTGTTATGAGCCATAATAACCAAATGCAACCTAAGAGACACTACCATGGTAAAAATTATGAAAATCCAGTGGTCAATGAGGTTGGGAACCTTAAAATAGGAAGGTCTATACTAACAGCTTCGAAGTTGAGACCGTCAACTAAAGTGTTAAAGAACTTCACTTTTTAAATAAGAAAATCCAGATTGGATACAGTTTCTCAGGTAAAAAAATGTCAAATGACAATAAATAGATGTTAATGCACAGAAGATTTTGGAAGTTCACAGTCAAGACAGGATCCTTCTAATTGGGTTTCTTTTGAAATAGCCATTCTTGCCTCTCAATTAATTGATTTATCTATATCACGATTCTGTAAGATGGTATATGAAACCAAAATAAAAATGTCATTAACAACCCATAAGTTTTGCCGATATTCTTAAGTGACACAGAAAGATTTGTGAAGCTTCCTTCTGACTTTTCACGTTCACTGCAGGAATCAGATCGTGTTAAAATTTTCACATATTATGGCATATTTTGTTCCTGAATTGTATGTTTGTTTGCCACATTAAATGATCAAAATTAAATAAGAAGAGAATTTTCTTTAATATATTGGTCTATAAATAATAATAAAAGTTTCAAATAGATTACAATTTCCCAAAATTTTCCTTGTGATTGTGATTTAGCTATAAATTGGGGTGTGAAGACCCTGTTGACATGGATTCGGCAACATATTGTCTTGGTGAAGGTTTTGAAATTATTCAAGTCTATGCACATATGAATTTTTCTTAATGGTTGGATTAATTTTTGGATTGATTGATGCAGGCATTGGACACCTTCAACACTGCAGTCATATCTCCAGTCTACTATGTAGTGTTCACTACTTTCACCATCATTGCTAGCATGATCATGTTTAAGGTGACAGGAGATTTTGATTACTAACTCCTACATATTAGCAAGAGATGCTCTCTTCAACTATACTTTTGTTGTATTATCCTAGCGTTATTGTTAATTATATCAAATGTGATGCATATTTGCTTCTCATCCATATCAACGATGTTATGTTTGCATCATTTGGGATGTATTAGGTTTGGGTAATTTTGAATACAGTTGTTTGTTTAATTAAAATGATTTCTCTGCACTTGAAAGTATATCCTTAACTGAGCATGATTCAATTAACTTGCGTGTATCTCAATTGGCGACTCTCAAGGGAAATTTTATCGACATTTGACTGTTGTTGAAACAGATTTTAGAAACTTTTAGAGATCATTGAATTTCTGCACTTTTTTGATGGAAAAATTTCTGCAAGCACAAATACTGTTGGGTTTTTCAGTTGTCCAAACTATTCATACAAAAGCTCTAGATGTTGCTTCCTTTTGCTTTGTTGGTATGATCCATGGATGGCTTTTTGTTGGCCCATCAAAGGCCAATGGTCTAGAGATGTTGGATCTTGCAGTTGTGAAACCCGTGACACGACTATCTGTATGTAATCAAGCTTGTCTAAGAATTGGAACTAACTTCTTCTAATCGAGTTCATTTCTGGTTTAAATTCTTCCCTGTACATTTGTCACCACTTGTCTAATAGTGTAAATGTAAAAACCATTGGGGCAATTTTTCCAGCTATGAGTCCAAGTGGGTTACATAATCAGGATTTCGACAGTTGTAGTGTGCACCAAATGGAAGAATCAGACAAATTGGCGTTTGCTTAAACTTGCCTACTCAAAATGGGAGCAACTGTAACCAAGAGCCCAAAGTAGTTTAAATTTATTATGAGTAATCGTATGCTGGTCTCTCAAATTTGCAAAATTTTCACTTTTTGACCACTAAGTTTTGTATTTGCAGCAAATGACTAAGTTTTATAAACGCATAGTTTTGGTCCTTCTAGTTATGTAACTTTCTAACACTATTAACTTTGGCATAAAATAACCAAAAAATTTATGACATTTTTTGGTATAATTTTTTAAAATTTTATTTAGATTATTTAGAATATTTATTAAAATATTAAAATAACATTTTTTTTCATTTACCATAAAAAAGTTAACATTAGACTTCACGTAACTGGAGGGACCAAAATTTTACATTTCTGAAATTTATAGCCAAAACTTAAGGGTCAGAAAATGCAAATTTTGCAAACTTGAGAAACCTATACACAAGTTCCCCTTCAGTAGGATGTCCACATCTGATTGTTACACCACCTGTTGATGCATGGGAGCATCACACATTTTTTGATTAGCATGGAGTCCTGGTGACAGTTTCTTTTAATTCTCTATGCTATTTAGCAAACCCCTTTGGAAACTTTACCTGTCACATGAAACAGATGTCACCTAAAGTTCAGTAGTCAGACACTAAGAGCTGTCTGAATTCTGAGGAAAATGAGGGACATAATTTGTTTCTTGGAAAGGAAAGAACTCGTAAAAATGTAGCTAAATTTCTGATACTCAAAAGCAATTCTCAAAACTGGCTGCTTCCAGATGTATTACTGGGAATTTTCATTGGCATGTTTGTTGATAGTGGTAGACATATGCCTCATGAACATTTAAGTTGAGTTCTTGATTGGAAGTTTCCATTGAGGCGTTTATTGGCATGTTGCTGTTGATGCATGTAGCTATGGATACTCTTTTCCGTAAAGGTTGAAAACGTAATATTAGAGGGTAGAAGGTTACAGAAATATGTGGAATATTTTTATAACATGTGAAATGTTTTGTGGAAAAATTCATTTCCTACAAAATCAAAAAAGTATTGAAAAATAAGAACCCAAGAAGGGAAAACTATCTACTTTTAGAAGAGTATTTTCTTCCCAAGGATACCTAAAGCTAGCAAGCTGCAACATGGAAAATCCCTGTAAGTTGAAAGGGAAATTTCTAATTAGGAGAATGCTGAGTCTAATGTTTCATTGGGATGGGCCCTTGAAAGATTTCTCATCAAATGAAAAGTATCTAAACAAATCAATCTAGTTTCAGTCCCAATGATGATCATAGGATATCAGCTACCTATTAGAAATATCATGCTGTTTAATTCTACAAATAGACAATCATTATTTTGATCAGATTAAAATAAACACTTGAAACTGAAATATTTGAAAATTTACGTGATGATTAGACATCTCTGATATGCATTCTATTAGAGATTTCCTATACCCATTCTTTGGTCTGTTAGGAAATAATTGTCAAATATTATTCACTCTTTTTGCCCCATTGGTTTAAGATGGTCTCATAAATTTATTGAATTCTACATCCTTGTTTATTTCTTCAAACCAAAGAAATTGGCATGTTACTGTCTTTCTTTTGTTTTTTAAACTTAGAAATATCATATTGATACCTTCTTTTAACCCTGTTTGGAAATGCTTGCTGCATCTTGATGCTTTTTTTGGTCATTTTGGTTGGAGATGTGTTCCTTGGGATGCTAAATTGTGCTCATTGTTATTATTATTTCATTCTTGTTACTCATCGTGTATTTGTACATGACAAAAGGTTCCAGTATTTTGCGACATTCCCTTTTTTCGCTCACTTTTATTTTTGGTCCTAATTCCCCTACCTCAAATGAGGATGGACCATTGCAAAGGATCTTTCAGATCCCAACTATGTTTCTGAGTATTTCTCAAACTGGCTGTGTCTTTTTCCTGTTTTGTTTTCAGTTATTTGGTTATTTTGGTTTGAAATCATCCCTAACCTAGACTTTATTTCCTAATGTCATTTTATTTCTGGAAATTTAGTTGTTACCCTATTAATGGAGTAGGTTTAAGTTCAGGTTGGAATTGAGTTAAAAAATTGAGATTACACCAAATTTTACTTCAAATTAAATTTCATTAATATAAGTCACTGATGCTACTTTTGTGGAAAATAGCTTTTGGGGGCGATGAATACTTAGTTTGAAGAAAGCATGAAAACATTAAAGCCTAACCTTAGAATTATAGCCAGACTTTTTATATGGACACTTCTGCGGCCCTTTTTGGCTTGGACATTCAGATGTTTGAACTACTGTTAGTCTTTCAAACAATCCAGTTGGAACTGTTGGCTATGGGATGTTAAAAAGGGCGTGATTTCATACGGGCAGAAGCTTGGACTTTATTATTATTATTTTTTTTTCAAATTGCAAGCCCACCTTAGATCTCACATCATACCAGGTTTGGCAATTTTTTGATGTTTTCGTTTTTGAAAATAAAAAATATTTAAAAATTCAAAAAATGTCAAACTTCGTATTACGTGTGATTTGAGTTGAGCTTACAATTTTGCAAAAAAAAATTTAAAAATAAAAAAGAGGTCATGCATGCATCTAGTCATGTGGAATTGCAGCATATTTTAAACTTACTGCATTTATTTATATGACTTGTTGGATTTTTAGAAGAACTCCAAAACCACTTGACTGATTTCTCTTCTGATGAACTAAAAGAGAGTAAATTGCTTATGACATGTGACAGTGTTTTTTGAATCTTAGACCTTTGAATCAGTAACAAAAAAGTTGTTTCTTGTAAGTTGGCCTGCTCCTATCAAGTTTCATGCTCATTTATTTTCTTTTTTCTGTTGTCAACCAGGATTGGGACTCACAAAATGCAACTCACATAGTAACAGAATTATGTGGTTTTGTGACTATTCTCTCTGGAACCTTTCTTCTTCATAAAACAAAGGATATGGGCAGCAGCACACGCATAGAACTAACATCCTTGACGACTTCAAATGGCGAGTCAAGATAGATTTCTCAGTATGACACTACCATTTTAATAATTTTGGATGATTGTATGCCGGCATGCATGGGTAGCCCTGGGAATTCCATTAATTGGGCATGGTGGAAAACATCTGAGACTGGCTGTCAGCTGTTGCATTTGTCAGGAGGCTGAAGATGACGATGACTAAAATGAGACAAAACGAAAACCCAGACAAAAAATGGCTAGAGAAGAGTTTCTTGTTGTTATTCTTCCATTTCGCTTGGTTTGCTCCTGATGATTGGCCTGACTGATTTGGATTGTCAGTTTTAGACATCATGAGCCATCAGGTGTTCTTTTAACACTAGGCAAGCTTGTCATTGTGGGGCTCATGAAACTTTCACTACTTTGATATGATCCATACGCCTTTTCAGGGGTGAAAAACTCCTTGAAGTATCCACCACTTGGTTTTCACCTTCAAGATTTCGGAGAGCTGACAGTGGGGATTTCAAGTCTGATGGGCAGAGGAATATCATCAGCAAGAGCATTTAGGAACTTTGATACTTCTGCGAGTTTTGTATCTGTGAATGGTATTTGTTTGCAAACCCATAACTCCATAGTGACAGCATATCGTTTCACTATTCTGTATGTATGCATAGGTAAATCAACAGCATGTTTAGATGTGTCTGCATTGATTTTAGGCCCTCTCGAGTCTCCTCTCAGGTTTCAAATTTGTTGCTTAATCTCATCTCATCGCTTGTATTCATAATTCAAAAATAATGAAGTGCCTCCAGCTAGCTTCTAAAAAATAGTCTCATGTCGGTTTTTGGAAAAAATGAAGACAAATGGTTCTTTTGAGTAGACTGAAAATTGTTCTGAACAGGCATTTAATGCTGGTTGAGATGCATTTGTTTGAATTGTCACGTGCCGTCCACCCTAAGATCTTAAATATTTCTGGGAAGTAATAAAATTTTTAGTATAGAAGTTTTTGAATTTGAAAAAAATAATATAATATTATAGGAGTAATGGTGAACAGTAAGGAAAAAAAAAAGATAAAATAGATAGGTTAATTGTATGAACCGTTGTGTAGAAATGATTGAAAAATATAATAGTTGTATAGGAACACAAAAAATAATTAAAAATAAGATCATTATAAAAAGCAAAAAAATTTTATTTAAAAATTTTCACTCTTATCCACATACATACATCAAACACACTAATCGAAAAAAAAAAATTATAGCTGAATGGAGTTATGAGCACCTGTGTTGCCAAATGGTTAATGGGGTCTAATCTCATAGGGATTAGTGCTTATGAACAAGTTTATGAAATGATTAAAGACTACTTTTTCCTTCTCTTACTAATCCAAAGTCCAATTTCTCTCCACATCCAAAAGGCCATCGAAGTTCCTCCTCCTTTTATTAAATGCCACCCTGTAAAAGAACCTCATGTTTCTGTCTCTCAGGTTTAACCAGCAGACCTTTGATCTCTGTTTTCATATAAACTCTCCGTTTTCTAGCAACTAGTTTATTTTCTTTTCTAGCTATCAAATGGCAATGTCTCTTGAATCTGACAGTTGTTGTGATTTTAATGTGTGAAGTTTCGCCTACTTCTCTCTAAGATCTTTTGTAATACTTCCTTTTCTCCTTTTGTTCCATTCCATCAGTTTTCTCCCACTTAAGATTTTCTTGCTTACTCAAAAAGCGAGGCCCCGCTCATTAGAGTACTATCCCACACCTCCTAAATTAGGTCATGAGCTTCCTTATCTTTTGCTTAGCATGGTTCATACTTGAATTCTCTTGGTTGTATTCTATTTCTATTCCTTGCATCCATATGTAAGACGATTAGACCATGGTCTAATGAAGTAGCTACTAGTTGAAAAATCTGAACAAATGGAAAGAGAGCCAACAAACCCGAATTTGCCATCTTCTTGTCTAACCTAAGTTCCACATGGTCTCTGCCCCTTGGATTATTCCTCTAGGTCATAGCATGGATCCACAAAACTAAGGTCTAGTAGATTGCATTGACCAATGACCTCCCTGAACATAATTATCTATTTTTCGGGCCTTACTCTTGTTGCTTTGCACTTCTAATGAACCAACTACTTTATTAAAGTCACGCATTATTATCTAGGGTTTTGTAGCTTGACTGCCTAACTGTCTCATGATACTCCAAAACTCTATTTTCCTTCCCACCTCAGGGTTTCCATAAAAGCCTATAAGTCTCCACTAGGTAAGACCAACTTAAGTGACCACCTCAACATCAATGTGATTTGTTAAGAAGCTATTCACCATTACTTTCTAATCATCTTTCCAGAACGATGCCAATCCTCCTTTCTTATTCTCTCAAGTAACTGTTAGGGAGAAATTGAAGCCCAATTCCCTTTTAACTATTTTCATTTTTTGGCTTGTCCTCTTTTTTTCAAAAAGGAAGATAATATTAGAATCTTTGCACTAGACCATGTCGAGGAGGTTTCAAAATGATCGTGGATTCCTAAGCTCATGGCAATCCCAAGCAAGGATGCTCATTTCCCCTAGTGGAGCCTAGAAGAAATCTCAGCCTCCACCTTAATCTCAAGAAAAGCTGCCACAGACCCCTCTCCTATTTTTTGCTTTTTCTCCATACAAGATGCAACACTCTCCCCATCCAACTTCCCATCTAGTACTCTCTGCATCTTGCTCTACTAGGATCGCCTATGCTAGTTTTCCCCTTCGCTTGCATCCTTCTCCTCATCCTCTTCTAGTAGCCCCACATCAGTCCCCATATCCACTGCATAACTTCTCTTTCCAAGTATTTTCGATCCTCTCCCTTATTTGCAACTTAAAGACCTGCTCCTTGCCATCGTATTCTCCCCCTCTGATCCTTCCATTTTCCCCATTGTCAACGCCCCCTAATTTTGTTCCATTTTTCCCCTGGTCATTCATTCTCTTTGCCTTTTATTGGTGGCTTACGATATAAATTATGTTGTGACCAATGTTGTCAGAACCGAACCGGTGATTGAACCGGTAAAGGAACTGGTCTGGTTCGAACCGGTTCGACCGGTT
>JAXCLR010000050.1:45903889-45915984 GCA_035584095.1 Annona squamosa | reverse complement strand
GCCAGGCGGGGAGTATCCACATTGGGAAAAGTAGTTTTTGAAAATAATATATATGTATATATATATATATATATATATAAGAAAGAAACTCTCTCTTTTTTTTTCTTTTTTTTTAACTAAAAGAAAAGAAAAACTGTAGAACTCGCGTTCTCTTCTTTGAGCGCGGGAGAGCTCGTCTTTGTTGAGTTCTCCGCTCAAAGTTCTCTCCTCCCCTCGTTGTGGTTTTTGCCTTTGCCGAATGCGGCTATTTATAGGCTTTTGCCGGCTTGGGATGGGTTCTGCGGAACTTCGTTGCTTGGGCGCCAAGCTACACTTGCGCGGAACCGAATTCACGCGGAACTGCATTCGCGCGGAACTTCATTTACGCGGAACTTATGTTTTTGCGGAACCCCGAGCTGGCGCCTGTTAGTCGCATGTCCCCACGATATTTGCTTCCGCGGAACTGGTTCAACATCTCCAGTCATCGACTACGCCTTAGCTTGGATGATCTTGGCCTTCATGCCCCCCCCAGCTTGAACTTGAGGGTGTTGATGTCCTTCTTCGCGGTTGCCCATCCCTCCTGGAACGACTACGGCGTGCCCTCCAGCAGCGCCTTGCGCGTCAAGATCACCGGCTGGTACTGAGCTTCTGCGGCTAAGTCCTTGAGGGCGTTGTTGGCAATTGCGTTGCTGATCTTCACCTGTTCGGAGAAGAGTACCTGCACCACGACCCGTAGTGGAAGGTGCTCATTTTAGGCCACATGCATGCAGGCATCGATGGAATAAGTGGCAACGACGGTAGTTCTGATTCTTGAATCTCTCGAGCCTGCGCTCGTTTTTCGGGTTGATGCGATCAAACGAGCGGTCGTAGAATTCAAGCCCACCGCAGATGAGGAGGTCCTCAGGCAGATCGGGCACGGAACAAGAGAGCTTTAAGAAGGTCGAGAAGGGAATCTGATCAAGCATCGCCCACTCCGGTTGGATGTCGACGGACGACTTAAAAGCAGCAGCTTCCCGACGGGTCTGAAAGCCGGTGCCGCCAGAGCGGTCGAGGTTGTAAAGACGGTCCCGGCGGGCGCACTCCTTCTCTGCCTCTTAAAGTCAACGGCTATCATTTTCGTGATCAGCTCGAATAGCACGACTCATATCGCTCTTCTTCATTTGCTGAAACAAACGGTGATAGTCCGGGTCCAAGTACCCCGGCGTGCCTTGCGGTCCTGTCCACTCATATGTCGGCGTCGAATCCGAAAACACCAGCAGTCGCGACAGACCGAAGTCTCCAACCTTCACCCGCATGTCCTTCTCCATAAGGGTGGCGACAGTGAGCAGCACCAGCGGTAGGAGGAATGATTGGGGTTCCGCTTGGAATCAGCTTCGAAAGAGATAGCGTTGCGGGGGTTGTCGTAGAGGTGTTGCCCCACTGCTGGGAGATGGTTGGAGACGGGGATGCCCCACGAGGCGAGGTAGGTGCGGGCATTGACACCGCTCAGAGCAGCAGCTGAGGGTTGCCTAATGCGCCGGCGCTGAGTATCACCTTGCCGTTCGGATCAGCATTAGAGGACCGACCGGTCATGGAATCAGGGGGCAGCGGCATCCGGTGCGGCCCTAGTGGCATCAGTGGCGAGGATGGAGCTAGCAATCGCGTGGCGGAGCTGGAGCTGCTCGAGGAAGAGGACCTGGACGACGGCGCGGAGAGGGAGTCGCTCGGTCTCGGCTGCGTGAGTGCAGGCCTCTAAGGTGAGCTTGTGGCAATCCATCACTCCACAAAGCTTTTCCTGTTCTTCCAGCGATATCCGCCTTGGAGCAGACCGTCCCAGTGCCTACCGCCACATGGTCGCGTTTAGGGAAAAACCCATCCGTAGAAATCCGGTGATACATCGCTCCCCACGTACATCTTTGCCAAATTTTCATAGTATGCCATCTTATCCTCCGGTAAACAGATCTGCTCCTGGAATGCAATTGCATAGCTGTAATCCCCTGCGCCGATCGCCTTGGCGACGCGGCTGTTCGCGCCGTCCGCCCCGACCACCACGTCCACTTCCATCGACCGCCGGATCCCCGCCGCCCTTTCGTCGCCGGCTGACTCCGTGTAATGCACAACATACGGCCCGCGCTCAGTCGCCGGCTCCTCAAGATCCGTGGACAGCTCGTCAATCACCTCCACATCGTTGGCCGTCGCACGCTGCCGGAGGAAGGAGTTCAGCATCTCGCGGCGGAGCATCGCGATGTACTCGTGCGGCAGCAACGTCTGGCCGAAGTCGACGGTGAGATTCGAGGGGAAGACGATCTTCATGCGCGTCACCTTCCAATCGATGATCTTCAGAAAGCATGCAGAGCGGGATTGCGCCTTTGCGGGGCTTTCCACCGGCCAAGTGGCGCTCGATGAGGTGGGTCTGGATGCCGCCAGCGGCGAGGACCTCCGCGGCAGAGGCGTCTGCGGGTCCTCTGCCGATGACAGTATCCTGGAGGAGGTCCGAAGATTGAGATTGGCGGCCAAAGGTCTGGAGAAAAGCAATGTGGAGGGCAGGGAAAAGAATAAACAGCTGCAGACAGAGTGCGATGGCCTGGCGAAAGCAAAGATAGAAGTGGAGAAACGGTTTGAAGCCCTAATGGAGGACAGGGATTCAGTGCAGAGGCGTTTTGAAGAATCATCTCAGAGGTTTGACGATCTGAAAAAGGAGATGTCTGACACTGTCAAAGCGATGGATGATGTCAAAAGGGCATGGGCTGTGCAAGATGTCGAGATGTCTGAGCTGCGGAAAGAGGCCGGCAGGCTTAATGTCGAGCTCGAGCATGAGAGAGATGCATTGGATGCTGTTCTTCACAAGAGGGACGCAGCCCGCACGGAACTAGTTCGACAGAAGGATGAAATTGAGCGTTTGGTTTTGAAAGTGCTTGAGCTGGAGCAGAGTAATGCAGCAACCCAAGAGGAGCTCAGAAATCTGAAAACTGAGCAGGAAGGATGGTGGGTGAGCTGTTCAGCGAAGACGCGTCGATCAGATCCTGTTCCCACCATTGGTAGTCAATGATCTCATCGCAGTTGTAAGGATCATCAAAGACGGATGGGATCAACGAGAAGGAGTGTTCGAGCCAGCCAATGACGTGCTCAGCGTTTGGGGGGTTCACATTAGGTCCTCCTTCCAACGGGTGCATTATCCGCTTCAACCTCGCCAGAGATTTGCAGCTCTTACCAAATGCCTCTAGAGCACGAGCACCAATCTTCCTACGGTAGCTCAAATCCAGGAAAGTGATGTTGGAGAATTTACTCGCAATCTGCTCGACCATAGAAGCTGTAATTTCACTTCTCGGAAGCTGGAGGCCGTGGAGCGAATGACCACGGTCGGCGATGAAACAGAAGGCAGAATCGTTGGAGAGGCCGGAAACAGCAAGCCTCTGCACAGAGCCACAGCTCCTGTAACGAGCATTCGCAGCATTCGATCTACATGATCTGGCTTACGCTACAGACTCCATTCCTCAATGTCGATCTCTCGCCAGCAATAAGGCCCCGCAACTTTCATTTTGTAGTAAATGACATTCGATTCTCTGGCAGTGGCCGACGGAATGAGATGGTCTTCGTCATTGCAGATGCCAGTAAGCTCCGGCTCGACCTTTTGCCGGTACTTCTTGATCCGCTTCACGGACGAACCCGTTTGATAGGCACTTCATCCAGCACTTCCATATGCATCTTGATAGCGTGCACTTGGATATCCAGCTAAATGTCCACTGTAACCACGTGGCCCCTGCCCTACTTCTTGCTTACCTTGAGAGGAGAAGTTCTCTTGCCATTTGTTGGCTGCAGAACTTGCAAAGTCCTGGCCTTCCCTTCGCCCAGGTGGAAACCCATCCAATACTCCACCAATTTTGGCTTCGGTGCAGGTCTTCATGGGCTTCTTAGTCTCGAGTCATTCCTGAAGTTTCCTCTGCATTTCCTTCGAGCTCTTAATGCTTCTTTGACCTCAGATCCCTCATTCATATCAGAAATAGGCAACCCTTGAAGTGCTTGCGCCCTTGGTTTCATCTGCAATATTCCAGCTCTTGTTTTTTTGCGGAGAGCAGTGATTTTGCTGCTTTTTTTAATGAAAAATCATATAAAATATATATATATATATCTTCACATATAATTTAATATTTTTTTTATAATAGATTTCTATCAACTTTCCTACTGAGAATATGGATTTCACAGGAAGAAAATGTGCTACTTTGGATAACCTATCAATTATTGTCCATGTAAAATTATATCTTTTCTTAGTTTTAAATTATATCTTTTATAAGTTTTAAGTAACTCTTCATTGAAATCAATACTTATATCATCCCATTACTACTTAGAAATTTTTAATGGTTGCAAAGGTTATACACATTTTTGATGATCTACCTTAACCCGCTAATAAACAAGATATTTGTCAACTATTTTCTTTTTTATATTATTACCAATATCTTGTTTTATATTTTGATACATCTTTGCACTCCCTGAGTGGATAGAAAAGGGTGAGTAATGCACTTCTTTCAAGATTTGTTCCTTAATTTTTATCTTGTTGGGAACATAAAGTCAATTTTGATACTATTACATTCCATTTTCGTCAATACCAAATACTGTAATTCCTTTCTATATCATGTTTGGAACAAATTTGTGTAATTATATATCCTTTTGTTGTTTTTGCTGAATTTGTTTAAATAAGGATGATTTCAATTGTAATTGATTCAACCATATTTTTAATTTGCCCAAACATACTTCCAATTCTAACTACCTCACTTCTTGGATTATTCCTTCTTACTAAGTAACTAAAACAGCTAAGTTTACTTGTTTACTTAATGCATCTATTACTACATTAGCTTTACCCAGGTGATATTGAATGGTGAGATCATAATTCTTCAATAATTCTAGACATCTTCTTTTTCTCATATTCAATTGTGAGTAAAAATATATTTTAAACTTTTATGATCTATGTAAAATTCACATTTGAAACCATATAAATAATGTTACAATATTTTTAAAGCAAATACCACAATTGCTAACTCTAAGTTATGAGTAAGATAATTTAACTCATTTGAGTTGTCAAGATGTATAGGCTACTACTTTTTCATTTTGTATCAATACACATCCTATACTTTTATAAGATATATCACTATAAATAATATATCCTTTACTACCTTCTGACAGGGCCAAAATTGAGGCTTCAATTAATCATTTCTTAAGTTCTTAAAAACAATGCTCACAATTTGCATTTCATTCATATTTGACTGCTTTTATTGTTCATTTGGTGAGAGGTGCAGATAATTATGATGATCATTCAACAAACTAGTGATAATATCCAGCAAATCCTAAGAAATTCTTAATCTTAGTAATATTTGTTGTCCTTATCCAATTTACTATTGATTAATGTTTTATGGATCCACCTTTATTCTTTCGACTGAAACCATATGCATTAAGAAAAATATCTAATCAACCAAAAATTCACATTTCTTTAATTTAATATAGAGTTTCTTTTCTCTCAATCTGCTCAATACCGGCCATAGATGTTTCTAATAATCCTCCTTTTGAGAATATATCAAGATATCATAGATAAACACAACTACAAATTAGTCTATGTATTTTTGAAAAATTTTATGCATCAAATCCATAAAATTAGCTAGTGCATTGGTTAATCCGAAAGACATTATAAGAAATTTATAGTGGCCATATCTGGTTTTAAATATAGTTTTCTTGATATTTGTGGGGTTGACCTTCAATTGATGATATCTTGATTATAAATCTCTTTTAAAAAATACTATTACTCCTTTCATAAATTTGATAAATTAATAGAATGGAAAGAAATTAAAATGGCATTATTAATAAAATAATAAAGATCAAATATTATTAATTATAAATTATTTTTTTGAATTAATTTGTTATACTAAATAATTTTATTAATTTAAATTATTTAGATATACATGTTGTCACGAGTTAATAGCATTAAATTACATAAAGAACAACTGTCTGACTCCAATTTTATCATAGTTCTTCCCCCAGTCATTACTGATAGGCGACCCGGTGTCGCGCGCAGAACGGGGTGGAGGTTAGACTTTATCCTCCTATTGTCTACGGATCGGAGAGAAGGGGGGTGTAGTGTGAAGAGATAAAGGGAAGTCCAAGCTCGGCGAGACAGAACAGGATTGGGAAGACAAATTTTTGCCGCCGTAAATGGAACCAAGCGAAGGAGATCTTCTCGGAGCGAAACTTTAGACTATGACAATATTGACGTCGGAGATCAGGAAGATTGAACGGGGAGAGGCTGAAGCACTTCTCTGTTTGGTGTGGTGCTCCAAGTCATACAACCAGGCACATTTTCTCTCATCGATGCGAAGGTTGTGGAGGTCGCGAGGAGCGATCACCTTCACAGATGTCGGGGAGAACCTATTTCGGATATCCTTCACTGATCGAAATGACAAAGTCAGAATACTTGTGGGAAGACATGGCTCTTTGAAAGAAATCTTGTTCTGCTGGAGGAACTGCAGGAGGAAATTTCTATTGCGCAAGTGATGCTTACCAAAACGCCTATATGGGTGCACGTAGTGGGGATTCCGCACCTGGTTGACAAGATCCACATCGGGCAAAGTATTGCAGGACCTTCGAGAGGATGCACGACATTGCTGTCACCGACACAGAATTGAAGTTTCAGGTCACAGTGGATTGCACTAAACCATTAAGGAGAGGGATCTTCCTCCAAGTGGAATCGGAACAGAGGAAGTGGATAAATTTCCAATACGAGAAGCTGCCAGTGTTTTGTTTCTATTGTGGAATTGTGGGTCGCGTTCACAAGGACTGTATCGAACTCTCCAGATCTAAGGTGCAAGTCTTTGAGGCAGACATGCGGTATGGCAATTCGTTGAGAACTGGAACCAAACCAATGAGGTTACAGCTTCAAGAAAAGCATGGAGAAAGACCAATCATGCCCAGAATTTCAAGTGCTTGCTGGCATGGACGAAGGCTCTGATGGGCAGCGCTGCATTGGGTGCTGCTCAAGTGCAGAAATGTCTCCATCCCATAACAGCAACACCCGACGAAGTTTTATGGAGGGGATTAATGACAGCGACGGTGGACAGATGCAAGATAGAAAGGTGGAAAGGAATATGGCCCAAACTGCGTCCGTTGTTTCCATGAATGCTCACCATGGGAAATATCCAATGACAGTTGATGATGACCACAGGCCCCCATTGCTCCAAAGTCCCCCCCTGACTTCCAAATGCTCGCTGGAATGCAGGAAATCCCATATGGCCAACGAGGCAAAGGGAGCAACTCAAGGGAAGAGAATGGCATCCAAGGTCTTCCATCTGTTCAAAGTCACTGCCCAGGTTTTCATCTGCTGGCCGGAATGGAGGATGGATCAGATGGCAAGTGCTGTCTTGCGAGGGCTGAAATGACACAACTAAGGCATGTTACTCAAACTGAGGTAATGGGCCTAAACACCCAGTTAATTGACAACGATCAGAAGGGTCGTTCTAATAGAGAGTTCAATGCAAGGCACCGGTCCACAAGCCAAACCGGACCGACCCCAATGGACCATGGACGATGCACATGGGATGCTGCTGCTTTGAAGTCTAAAGGAGGTTGGAAAAGGCTAGCTAGGGGCATGGCGGAGCATGGCAATGGGAGAATCCACGAAGTGGGTACAAGAGGTCAGCGTGAAGGGAATATGGAGAGCCGGAAGAGGGGACTGTGTGAAGACAATGGGGTGGAACAACAAAATATGAAGAGGCCAAAAACTATTGATTTGTGCTATGTGGGGGAGGTGGTGGCTGAGGAAGGACCTCAGCACCACCTCGTATAAAATGACGATATTAGCTTGGAATTGTCGTGGGCTTAGGAACCCACACGCAATCCAATACCTCCTAGACTTGGTCAGGAAACAAGATCCCATTTTGATCTTCCTCAGTAAAACAAAGCGATCTGCAAAGGAAATGGAGAGAATTAGATTTAAATTGAAATTTGATTGTTGTTTTGCTGTGGACTCGATTTCTAGAAAGGGGGGCCTTGCTCTCCTATGGAATAATGCTCAGCCTGTAAATATTTTGAGCTTCTCTAGTAACCATATCCATGCGGATTTTTTGGGATGGCCTTTTACTGGGTTTTACGGCCATCCAGAAACACATAATCGTCAATTTAGCTGGCAATTATTGAAGTAACTCAGTGGGGCCTTAGGCATGAAGTGGCTAGCAAAGGGAATTTCAACGAAGTCACCGGTCCTTTTGAGTACATTAGTCGGAAGATGAGACCTCGAGCTCAGATGGATCTTTTCTGCAACACTTTAGACTATTGCAACCTGATGGATGTGGGGTATGTCAGACACACTATGACATGGACAAATAACCGATGGGCCCTCAAAGAGTGGAAGCTCGACTGGACAGGGGGCTTGCAACACCACAATGGTTATCCCTTTAATCGTTTGCAAAATTAATCCACCTATCCATGACCACCTCTGATCATTGCCCTATATTGCTGATATTGGATTTGAAGAGATGCAAGCGAAGACCCCCAAAGGAATTCCGATATGAACTTTTCTGGGCCCGGGACAAGGAGACACATGACATTGTTAACCAAATCTGGAATTCGACCCCATCAGACGGGACTACTCACACCGATATTCTAGGATGGAAGACAAAGGCATGCAGCAGTGCGCTAACCAAGTGGAACAGGAGGCGGAGGGGCAACATCCGGCAGTCTATGGGGCGGAATCAGTCGACTTTGGAATCTCTTATGATGCAACAACCTTCAGACCAGTGAGACAGGGCTATTCTTAGAACAAAATTCAAAATAAATCATCTGCTTCAAGATGAAGAACAGGTATGGCAACAACGTGCTAAAACACACTGGCTACACGCGAGGGACAGAAACACGGCTTTTTTTCATCGCATGGCATCCAACAGAAGGCATTCAAATTTCATTGAGGCCCTTCAGGATGGGGATGGGCAGTGAGTTTATAATCAAGATCAACTGCAAGACCTTGCTCTCCAACACTTCCAATCGGTTTTCTCTTCTTCGAGTCCTTCGGATGCAGCATGGGTCCAACGAATGATCTCTCGGAGGCTATCTGATCAGAAAAGACAAGATCTAACCAAACCCCTCATTATTGAGGAAGTGGCAAATGCCGTCAAAGCTATGAGCCCTACTAAAGCACCGGAACCGGACGGGATGTCTGCTGGCTTCTTTCAGAAACACTGGAACACTGTGGGGCGGGAGGTTTTCCTATGGTGTAAGAGCTTCATGGAAGAGACTCCCACGATTCGGACCACACAACTCCGGCCAGCAAACTCAACAACATTGGTGCTGATTCCAAAGAGGGCAATTCACTGTCTCAGTTTTGACCTATCAGCCTCTGTAATGTGGCCTATAACATTCTGGCAAATGTATTGGCTAATAGACTCAAGCTGTCTTAATGATATCATCAGTGAATAGCAAAGCGCCTTTGTTCCAAGTAGACTTATAACAGATAATATGCTGGTGGCTTATGAAGCCATTCACTATCTCCGGCACGGGCAGAGAAGGAAATGAATGGAGATGGCATTAAAGCTAGATATGTCCAAGGCGTATGATCGGGTAGAGTGAAATTTTCTTAAATCGGTCATGGAAGCAATGAACTTCGGCCCGGTTTGGACCAGTTGGATCATGAGCTGTGTAACCTCTGTAACATATCGGGTAAATGTTAATGGGTTCAAAACGGGGTATTTCCAGCCTCATAGAGGTCTAAGGCAAGGGGACCCGCTCTTCCCCTATCTTTTTATCATGTGTGCAGAGGGACTATTCGCACTTATCACCAAAGGCGGCTGAAAGTTCTTCCATTCATGGAATCAATATTTTCCCCTGTGGGCCTATGCTTTCCCACCTACTGATCGCAGACGATGCCATTATCTTTTTGCGAGCTTCAACTCAAGACGTCAGCAATTTCCTCACTATTCTTCATCAATACTCGGAATCATCGGGCCAGGTTTTCAATGTTGATAAATCAGCCTGTTTCTTCAGTTCTAACACCAATATGGATACCCGTAGGGATATTACTTCCCTTCTGGGCGTTGCGGGCCATGATCTCAAAAACTATCTGGGCTTATCTGCCTAGTTAGGAAGAACGAAAAGGGACTTGTTAAAGGGTCTTAAGGAGCGGATTTGGAAGAAAATATAGGGTTGGAAAGGGAGGCTTCTTTCTTGGGGTGGTAAAGAGATTCTGATCAAGGTAGTTGCACAGGCGATCCCGACATACACTATGAGCATCTTCTTTCTTCCTAAATCTTTCTGTCATGAACTCAATGGGGTACTAAGCAAGTTTTGGTGGGGTGATAACGGCGGCAACCGAAAAATGAGTTGGGTGGCGTGGAATGAGATGTGCAAAACAAAGCTAGCGGGTGGGCTGGGATTCAGGGAATTGAACATGTTCAATTACGCTCTCCTAGCCAAGCAGGTCTGGCATCTATCCATGAATTCTTCTTCGCTGTGCTACAACATTCTGAAAGCCAAATATTTCCCGACGGGCGACATTTGGAGATGTCAGGCTAAATGCTATGATTCCTTTACTTGGAGGAGCATCCTCAAGGTAAGGGACATAATCCGTTTTGGCTGTAGATGGCGAATTGGGAACGGGAAGCGTGTTCAGTTTTTCAAGGATGATTGGCTTGATACAAAGGTTACCAAGGCTGGGCCTCTCCCGCTTTTAATCTCGAATGACATCAAAGTGAGTCACTTTATTTGCGAGGATGCATGCTCATGGAGCAAGGAGCGCCTCCTGGCGGTTGTGGGGGAAGAAGGGTAGCAAGTAATCAATCAAATTCCCTTGCCCCAAACCGCTCAACAGTATATGGTTTTTGGAAGGTTCGAACCCAATGGAGCCTACACCGTTAAGTCAGCATACAGGGTGCTTAGCTCAGGACTTAGCAGCTCCCCTCACCTCTCCATATACAAGGAGCTTTGGCGGACCAAGCTACCTAGCAAAATTCTCATTTTTGGATGGAGACTGTTTAAGAATAGACTCCTGACCTTCCTAAATCTGAGGACCCAGGGCATTGATGTTGATCCTTTGTGTTTCTTTTGCAGGTCCGACCTTGAGGATACAAACCATTTATTCTCTGAATGCGAACTCAACAAGGATATATGTTCGAGGGCTGCTGGGTTTATTCCTCATTCGACCCCTGTTCATGAAATCTTCAGTTCACTTACATCTTGTCCTAAGCCGAAGGTGCATGCGATCTTCTTGCTCTGTTGTTGGAGGATTTGGTTCTTACGAAATGCTCTGAGAGCTGATGGGGCAAAATTGGATCCCGTCAACACTCTCATTTTGTGTGAGGACTATCTGGAGCAACACAAAAGGGCCACCCCCCTCACCCTTGGTGGGGCTCTTGACAAACCTCTTGTTCCCAGATGGACCGGACCTCCTATGGGCTTTCTTAAAATCAATGTTGATGCCCGGGTTCATCATCGCCATGCATCTATGGGCTTTGCGGCTATCATAAGAGACTCAGGGGGTCCTTTTATCGCTACAAAAGGGTGGAGACGATGTGGCTTCATGGAGCCACTGCTTATGGAAGCGCATGCCTTTCTATTAGGGGCAAGCTGGGGCAAGGAACTTAACCTTGGAAAATTCCAAATTGAGTCGGATTCGCTCCTCCTTATCAATTTTCTGCTCTCAAATGATCCGATCTCTTCCCTAGTTGGTGTTGTGATCGAAAAGATCAAATCTATCCTCTCATCCTCGACCAAGGCCACAGCTCATCATGTGCTTAGACAAGGAAACGTAGCGGCACACGCTCTTGCTGACTCAATTTCTTGTTCTTTTGTCGATCAACATGTTTGGTGGGGCACCTCCCCAAGCCATTCAGGAAAAAATGTGTATAGACAATTTTTTGGAAATGAATTTTGGTTCTTCCTATCACTCATCCCTAGAAAATCTTAGGGATAAGGAATAGGTTGTTTCCTTTCATCAAAAAAAAATTACATAAAGAACTTCAATAAAAAAAACTTACATAAAGAGCCATGTAAGACTTGTACCTCTGCAACTAAGGGTGTGTTTGTGTGGCGCCCCGAACCGAGGTGCCTAGAAGCCTTACTCCGGGATCGTTTTGATTGATAAACGTGACTCAGGATTGTTGCCCTGATCA
>JAXCLR010000050.1:45875882-45899547 GCA_035584095.1 Annona squamosa | reverse complement strand
TGCTCCCTCGTGTGAAGGCATGCATGCTAATGGGGTTGTCTCAATGCTGGAATTTGTAATGGTTGTGTCTGGCCTCTCGATCATTTGCCCAGCGACTGAAGCACGCCTCGTCGCACGCATCTCGTGGTCAAATCTATCGTCATCGTCCAGCCTCATCTGTGAACCCCTGTTGTCAGCCACAAAATTTGTCGGGGATCACGACTGCTAGAAGCTCCCATCTCCTTCTAAGCCTCTTGCGTCGCCTGTCCAAACGCCTCTCTCCCAAGATCATCGAGAATCCCAGAGAGCCTAGCCATGACACATACCGATCACTGTTGTTGAGCAGCCCGCCCGACACGTCAATGTCAGGGGAGACGGACTTGGTTCAGCCGAGATCGGGATAGGCAGTCGCACCCGTGGACGATGGCCCCCATAGCACAAACACCCATGCAAGGGAGTTAAATCTCCATGAGCGAGTGTAGCTGCCACGGGTTGCACGACACCAAGGATCCATCGCTTGATGGAGGAGAATGGACCTAGGAAGGAGGAGACGAAATGCCCCCTCTGCTTGGGGCCAAAACCCGCCATGCTTCGGGTTGGCGATTTGTCTTCTGCTAGAAGATGAGCGGATGATGGATCCGAGAACAGAGAAATAGAAACAGAGAGGCAATGGTTCGAACCGGCGGGTGCTGCGGGCGCTTTGCGGGAGCAGCCAGCGGCGGGCACATTGCGGGCGGCGGGTACTGTGAGGGCCAAGGACGCCGAGTTTATGATGGCAGGTGCTGCCACTGCGAGGAGACGATGACGACGTTTTTGGGTTTAGATTTCAGAAACGACGGAAGGGGGGAAATGAGAGAGGGGCAGCGAGCGGGAGCCGGGAAGTGGGTTGCGTAATAGACTTCATTTGGTGTTTATATATATATATATAACCGTCCGACTGTTAGAATACGGTTCGACCGCATATCTCGATTCGACCGCCGGTCCACCGGTTCGGACGGTTTTATATAAATGAACCGAACTGGGAGGTATCGGACCGGAAATTTGACCGGTTCCCGGTTGGACCGGTCCGATCGGCCGGTTCGGTCCGGTTCTTATAAACACTGATATGTACTCAATTAATTTTGACAAATGCAATTTTGTGGATATCATTTCAATTGTCACAATATTATAACTTCACAATGAGCTTCTTTAATGATTTTGGAAAATTATGTAAAAAATGAGAACATTTATGTTTTATTAAAAACTTTTGGAAGTCCCAAGGATTTCCAATTTTAAAGTTGTTGTAACTTTACAAGTGTTTGTTCTCTCTATAAAAGAAATTACAATTTCATTTATTGATTACATTCATATAAACCTAGTTTATGTTTTACTGTAATTTGTTTTAAAAAAAAGGCTTATAATGTCCTCATTATTTATAGTCCTTCTCTTGACTGTTCATATAAAGTTTGTGTCAGCTTTTCATTAATTTGGATCATAAAGGTGTACTCTAATATGATTGTAAAGCCTAATATTCTATTATTGTTGTTCAAAAAATGTTAAAAGGACAAGAAATTGGGAAAATTAGTCTCTAGAGAATTTTTTCCGTATTTAGAAATTATATGAATACATTATCTATATTGGCCTTTTGTGATGGATAAGTAGTCCATAACTTGTGTGTTGCATCAAATCTTCAAAATATATTTACATGTGAGGAAACTTCTTGTTGTGCATTTACTAGCCCTTTCTTTTTCACTTTACAAAAATTTGTTCTCAAAATAATGTTAAGTCCTTGTCTAACTAACTTCTAAATATAGCTCAAACCTCCAATTATGGTTGCAAAATAAATGCACAAATTGAATGACAAGGATGTAAACTACAAAGATGAATTATATTGAAGTAAGCTCGTAAAATGCAAAGATTGCCTAATTGCCTAATTGCCTAATTATTGTAGATGCAATGTATGTTTTCTTTCTTTGATCTTCTTTTGAATGAATCTTGTTATAAGCTTTCTCAGTTGTTTATTTGTAACATGTAGTTTTGTCTTTTCTTTCTAAATTATAAGAAAAGACCACCTTAGTGGCAGAACAATGCTCCATTTTGCAACAATAAATAAACATGTAAGATGTATAAGGCTTGTAACATCCCAAATGCTCTTTGTGAATTCGTTTCCTCCATGGAAAGTGGTGATAAAGGTGATGGTTCATTACAGCAAAGCTACTATCAATAGTATGTAAGTTTTTTTCACCCCTCTAGTCCCTCATTTTGCTTCATTAATAAAAAAATTTAAAAAATTAAAATTACAATGGCAGAAAGCAACATTACTGCAAGACTATAAAGCCAATTTTTTCTTGGAGTGACTTTTCAATTGCATTGCATGAAAACTTTGTAGGAAATACTTTCTAACTCCAATTGCATATTGGCAATGTAGTGTTGTGTCCAACTTCCTTCCTAAGCGAATTCTATCAACTAGGCGTGAGCTTGATTCCTATGAGCTTCAACGAAGGAAAATTCAGTTGAGAACTTCAAAATTTTGGACTAACAATAGATAGAGGAAGAGCTGCAGCAAAGTATGATAATTTTGGACTAGCAACCATTATGATAGACTATATATTGTACATTTGTTTTTTTGTTTAGTGGATCATGTATTATTCCTTTATGAAATATACAAATGCAGCCACTTTTACAAGTAATTTATCATTTTTATTAGTAGTCTAATAGAAAATATAACCAAATTATATGGAACCTAATTATTTTTCTAGCAATATTATTTGAGAAATAAGCAAAGTATGTACCATATATATTAAATATTTAAATCGAAACTAGTTGTCATAAAGATGACTCAGACCACATTTAACATTTGATTTATGTTAAATTTACAAAAAAAAAATTAGAGATTGCATTGAAAAATTTTTACAATAAAGTTTGTATTTAATATAAGTATTTATTAACTTTAGTAAATCACAATGAAAAAATGAATTACAAAGTCACAACATACTCTATAAAGAACTACTCTTCAATCTCCATCTTTCTAAGTGGGGCAAGCTTTCTATCTTTCCACACATTTTTTATTTGACATTGTCATTATTTAATTAATCTACTTTTTTATTTTTACTCATATATTTCATTCATTTTATTACATAGGTTCTCAATTTATTCTGATTTTACTCTTATAACATCAAATTACTGTCACGCTTCTAAAAAATCTAACTTCTCATTGATATGTATTATATATTAAATTAATGTTATGAATTAATAGTTTTGGCTATGCATTATTTTTTAATTTATTTAATATAAACTTATAATTATTTTTTATTTTTAATCCATACCTCAACACTAATATAATATGAGAAGTATAAATTGATTAAGGTATAAATGACCTTATAAGGGGCCTAGGATCATATTACAAGTGTTCAATTAGGATTAACTTATTAATTTAAAAAATTAGATATTGTTAGATATTGTTAGATGAGGTTAGATGCGGTTAGATGCGGTTAGACGCTGTTAGATTAAGGTGATTTCATTAAATCGTATTATTTGAGTTTCAAATTCTGTTATTAAGACATAAATGACCATATAAGGGTCATAGGATTATATTACAAGTATTAAATTAAGATTATTTATTAATTTTAAAAATTAGATGCTATAAGATGAGGTTAGATGCAGTTAGATACTGTTAGACGCTGTTACATTAAGATGATTTCATTAAATTGTATTATCTGAGTTTCAAATTTCATTATTAAGATATAAATGACCTTATAAGAGGCCTAGGATCATATTACAGGTATTAAATTAAGATTAACTTATTAATTTTAAAAATTAGATGCGGTTAGATGTTGTAAAATGCTATTATATTAGGGTATTTTATTAAATAGTATTATCTGACTTTCAAATTCCGTTATTAAGGTATAAATGACCTTATAAGGGGCCTAGGATCATATTACAAGTATTAAATTAGGATTAACTTATTAATTTCAAAAATTAAATGCGGTTAGATGCTGTTAGATTCTATTATATTCGAAAAATAAAAAATATTAATAAATTTACAAAAAATAAAAAAATAAATGAAATTGTTATTTTTGAGAGTACCTTAATTACATTAGCTTTAAATAATATTATATAACTCCTAATATAAAATATATTTTTCAACTTTACTAATTATAATGAAATCTTATTAAAGGATAATTTTTTTGTACACAAATATTTTAAAAATTATCAAATAATGAAAAATTATGTCTACATACATTTTAGTAGTTGATCCAGCAAATGAATAAAATAGATTGAGATTTTGTATATATATAATACGAATTTTATCAAAAAATCAAACACACTTACATTTTTAAATAAATATGCTCACGCTGTAAAATTACCACAATTCTCTTACTTCTTTTTTTCCCCATGGGGAAGGCTTACCGTGGGTTGGGGCTCAAGTTTGTAACAATAGAGGTTTATGATTAAGAAACTCGAATTTTGCATTTGTCCCCAATCTTTTTCAATTTTACGAATTTGACCCATTTATAGGTATAGAGTAAAACTTGTAATTCTAAACCATCAAATAAATTAGGTTTTATATTCTTTGAAAAGGATATTACAATAGAAAGTAGTTGCATACAATGATAAATTATACGTTGCAGTTGCATGCCACTAACGATTCCATCAGCATATATAGTTAGAACCCGCCGAAGTCATCCTTAAAGATAAATGTAAAAGCTATTTCATAGCAAAGAAAGCCAAAATGGTTTCAAGATGATGGGTCACTTTTTAAGACGGCAAAATCGGTCTCTTTCAAGGCGGCAACGAGTTTTTTGAAAGCATCTGTAGCAGTGCGGTTCTGAGCAATTTTTTTTAACCAAATCCAATGACGCTGCCATCTACCGAAGCTTCCACAATTGTGCTAAACTCTCATTTATCGTCGCTAGGTGTGGCACATAGATAAAAAATAAATGGTAATATAGTACAATTATATATAGAAGCTTCAGTAAGTGGCAGCATGGTTGGAATTAGAAAATACAAGCCAAGGAAAAAGTATTGCTCGGAATACCACTGCTAAAGATGCTTTCAAAAAACTTATTGCCAGCTTGAACGAAACTAATCATCTTGAAGCCAATTTGGCTCCCGTTGCTATGAAATAGCTCTTTCATTTATATTTAAGAATTGGTTGGCTCGATTTGAACTATATATCCCAATAGAATTGCTGCTGGAATGCAGCTATCAATGTAATTTCTCATTTTATCTAACTATTTTACTTTGTATTGTACTTCTCAAAGAGTATAGAAATCCATTTAGTTATTGGTTTAAAATTATAAGCTCTCTTTGTACTTATGAAATGAGTGCAAATCGCGAAAATTGGAGTTTGGGGGTTTAATGCGAAAAATTCCCAAGTTTCCGTTGCATCTCAACCGGAACAAAAGGCTAAGGTGTGAAGATAGCTTTCCATTTGAGTTATATTAATTAAAAAAATCCATCTTTTTTATACAATCATTCGTATTAGAGTTTATCCACGAGTTTATACATTTATGCATCTCGCATAAACCATTTAAATATACAGGTCACAATTCCAAGGTATAATATATTTTAATAGAAATTTAGCTGCAAACATAATACGATAAGCCTGTCTTCGGTTTCCATTTGCTATGCTTTAATTTTTTATTGTATTATGCAAATCTAATTTTTCATTGTATTATGCAAATCTAATTTTTCATTTAAAAAGTAATGAGTTATAATACTCAGTAAGCAAACTTATTTTATCATAAATTTAAAATAGTCAACCAACTTCATGTACCCCAATTGGTACAAGCACTTGGCAAGCATGTGGCTGGTCATTAAATCCATGTGGGAGGTGTTGTCTCCTGAGTGAAGAGTATTTGGTCTCCTCTTTTGTTGAGATGTATGGATTCTTATGCTTAATATATAATATGAGACGATATGAGATATAATACTATCCGACTAGTAAAAAATTTAAAATATTCTTATAGCATGCCTTGTGAATGAATGTAAATCGCAAGCATCTTGGTTGTGAGACCAAGTAAGTGGGTTTATTCTTCTCTATGAATCATCTTCTCTTTTAGCCACTAAAGACTTTTTTGTTTTTTGTGTACGGAACATATATCATGTTCATGAGACATATATTGTAAAATTTAGTATAAAATGCACAAATTTAAATATCAAACATTTATCTATCCATATGAACTTTCAAAAACCTTAAATCTGTTTGCATATTTTTCCGGAAATTTCATTTATATTCGTGTCATTAAAGATATGTAAGGAGCCATTAGCCTTTTTTGAAATGACAAATGCACTCAAGCCCTAATATAACTCGGGTTAATTTGGTTATTGTTAAAAATTCACTTTCAAATAATATATATTCTATAGTCCTAAAAGTACTAAAATTTTTATTAAAATATAAAATTTTACTTATAAAATTATAATTAGGACTTGGACATATTTGTCATTTCATAGAAGGGCTAACAATCCTTTAACAAATCTACTATACTATGTGTATAAATGGAATTATAGGCAAAATATATTGATATATTTGAAAATTTTTAAAATTCATGGGTGTAAATAGAATCAAGGATAAGATTCATGGGCATATGTTGAATTTTCCCTTATACATATTAGTAATAAAATTTAAAATAAATCCTACAAATGTTTTCCGTTAAGATGTTTTTGCTCATTAATATATAATTTGAAAGTCATTTATTCAAGTTATTAGTAAGTGACTAACTTCTACCCTTCTAATAAAATAATATTTACGTACGTGATGTACTTTCAAATGTATTTATTAAAATTTTATATCATTAGCTAATATAAATAAGAATTTTTCTTAAGTATTAGACTTAATAAAATTTTGGAATTTTAAATCATTTTCTTAGTTCACGTATTCCCATTTATACCATAAAAATCAGATTTCTTATGGATTCAATTTCACAATTTTTTTCATCAAAAAAAATTTCACAATTTTGTTTTCGTGATCAGCAAATACGCATTTCCTACAAAATACGCTTAACATCTTTAAAATATTTTCTTAATTTAAAAGCTTAGCATGAATCTTAAATTATCATAATTTTAATAATAAATATTATTTTATTATATATTTTACATATGCATTTTTTCAAATGTATTGACATAATTTCACAAAATAATTTCAAATTATTTTTTTATAAATTAAGATGCATATTTATAGTTGTAGGGGTACAGGTCTTACATACCTGTTTATGTCAGTTTTTTTTTATTTTATTGAAGTTCTTTATTGAATTTAATGCTATTAACTCGTGACAACATGCATACCTAAATAAATTAAATTAAATTAATTCAAAAAATAATTTATAATTAGTAATATATGATCTTTATTATTTTATTAATAATTCCATTTTAATTTCTTGCCATTTTATTAATTTATCAAATTTGTATTAAAATTTAATTTCGCTACTTTTAATAGCCAAACTTTTCTCGTTGTATATACTATATGTCATACTTATAATTTAATAATGTAGATTCTACATTTAATTTCAGAATGTATTTGTTAAAATTTTATACCATTAGCTAGTATAAATAAGAAATTTTTATTAAATAGTAAACTTAATAAAAAATAATCCATTTATATTTTTAAGGATAAAATATATGCTAAATATTTATTTGAACACCTAATTATATTTCCAAAAATAATTTAATTTAGGGTATTCGAAACTAATAACGGCATGATGGCATGATAAAAATACACAATATACTTAACATCTTTAATATATTTTCTTAATTTAAAAGCTTAGCATGAATCTTAAATTATCATAATTTTAATAATAATTATTATTTTATGATATATTTTACATATGCATTTTTTCAAATATATTGTCATAATTTCACAAAATAATTTCAAATTATTTTTTTATAAATTAAGATGCATATTTATAGTTGCAGGGGTACAGGTCTTACATGCCTGTTTATGTCAGTTTTTTTTTATTGAAGTTCTTTATGGAATTTAATGCTACTAACTGGTGACGACATGTATATCTAAATAATTTAAATCAAAATTAATTCAAACATTAATTTATAATTAGTAATATATGATCTTTATTATTTTATTAATAATTCCATTTTAATTTCTCGCCATTTTATTAATTTATCAAATTTATATTAAAATTTAATTTCGCTACTTTTAATAGACAAACTTTTCTCGTTGTATATACTATATGTCATACTTATAATTTAATAATGTAGATTCTACATTATATTTCAGAATGTATTAGTTAAAATTTTATACCATTAGCTAGTATAAATAAGAAATTTTTATTAAATAGTAAACTTAATAAAAAATAATCCATTTATATTTTTAAGGATAAAATATATGCTAAATATTTATTTGAACACCTAATTATATTTCCAAAAATAATTTAATTTTAGGGTATTCGAAAGTAATAACGGCCTGGTACACTGCTACAATTAGATATTTACGTGGGATTTTGTGTTTAAGGTTTATTACAGTGATGTTTATACTTAAAGCTTACTAATTTCACTTCCGACTTTCTGATGACGTGATTCGTTTCAACGTAGAATGACAAGTGGAGCCCTTTGATTCGTCCACCCTCTATTGCCTCGGTAACAATACGCATCAGCCTCATGCACTTCGCATTTGCGAACTAACCTCCTCACAAGCCCTTTCTTCCCCACCGGTGTCTTCCCACAGCCCATTTATCTCCCTTAAAGCGCCTCAGCTGCTGCCCCGCCTACTCACTCTCTCGGTCTTTCATCTCTTCTTCTGTGCACTCTTGTCTCTTTCTCCTCCCACCATCTTACTCTCTGCCTGTCGTCTCCTCAGTCCTCCCACATCTATGGCTATCATCGTGTCTGGTCAGTTCTCAAACTAATTTCATTAATGATTAGCTTCTATTTGCTTGTTTATTAACTTTGGTGAAAAACCTTGGTATATGTTTTGTGCTTGAAGATTTTCTGTGGTTTTTTTTTTTTTTTCCTTTTCCGCTGGTAAATATGCTTTTTCTAGTTGGTCTCCTGTGCTTGCTGCGGTGCTTGTTTGTAGAAGTTAAAACTTAAAACGTGATGATGGAGTAACATTTTGTTTAGGTCTACCAATTTTTTATTTCATTATGATACATCTTAAATCTTTCCAAGTACATATTTTTTGCTCCTGAAATAAGACATGTAATCCCTCCAACGTGATCAAATCTGGACAACCCTTGCAAACAGGACTTCCACTAGCCAGACAAGGCCGCGCTGGCACGTATACCAATTTTTATGTTTATATGGATGAAAACGCCATCACTACTACAAGAGATTCACTTTTTCCTATCAATGAAGATGTTGCTATATATACGAAAATTGTTCTTAAAATCTTTTAGCCATAAAAAAAAATAAAAAAATTCGATGATAGGTTGTTACGTTTTGTCATTGAAAAAGTATTTTTACTGCAACAGAAGACGAATACTGCTAAAAACAATTTTTGGAATGTGAAAATAATGTTGCTAAAAATCCTCTTGTAAAATTATTTCTAAATGTAATATCTAGTGTAGTAATTTTTTGCAACAAAAAATAATGTTTACAAAAAGTTACTATTATATAACAAATTTTGCAACATTAAAAAACTATCGTAAATGTAATCCAACATTAATTATGAGAATATACTCGTTGTTAAATATATAATCATTCTTAAAAGTGCTATTGACAACAAAATTATATTGTTGCTAACAATATTTATAAATAAAAAATCAAAAGCTACATTCCACTACTATTGATTATATCATTTCAATTGAATAATAAATAAATGTTCATATTTCAAACATCAATTAATAATACAAAAAATAACAATCTGAATGATTTTCAGTAATTACATAATTTTGATTCAAACTTTTTACTATTTACATCTAAAATACAAACAAATAATACAAAAGAGTTTGTTATCAAAAATTAATAAGAAGAGTTCCTATGACACCCAACTTTAAAACATCCTCAATCTACATCCAAATGAAACAAAGTCGAATAAAGTAAATTTTGCGCACTAATCAGAATAAAAATTATTAATTCGAAACTGAAACATGGAAAAAAAAATACCAATACCTTTATCGTCTTCTTGATTAATTTACACAAATTGAACCACATTCGTTAGTACACTTCTTATATGATCTCCAAACAATAAACAAATTAAATAATTTAAGTTCCGAAATGAGAGAAAGGGCTTCTCAACTAAAAAAAAAAAACAAGAAGAAAGAAACGGCTCTGGTTCTGATTTGTGGTTCTTCCAGTTCTAGTTTGTGGTTCTTCACGTTCTGAGATAGGAATTTGCATAATTTGAAAACACTAAATAAATTTATTTAACGAAAGTAATATTTTCATAAAAATATAGAAATTTTCATTTCAGGTATTTTCTTCTATATTTTACTATTCATTTACGTTATTGCTATATTTATGTAATTTTCTTTAAATATGTTATCCTTATTAATGCTATACTTATGATGGAACATAAGTTGCTATATAATATAAAAATACAGAAAATTTGATTTCAGGTATTTTCTTCTATATTTTACTATTCATTTACGTTATTGTTATATTTATGTAATTTTCTTTAAATATGTTATCCTTATTATATACTATACTTATAATGGCACATAAGGTGTTATATAATATAAAAATATATAAATTTTCATTTCAGGTATTTTCTTCTATATTTTATTATTCATTTACGTTATTGTTATATTTATATAATTTTCTTTAAATATGTTATCCTTATTATATACTATACTTATTATGGTACATAAGCTGTTATATAATCTATTAAGATACAATATATGTTAGGTTCAGTGCTGAATCTATGCAAATAGTTGAATTTTATTGAATTATTCCGAAACGAACTGATTGTTTACAGCCCAAAATGGGGAACCAAAGTGAAAGGAAAACAGAAAATGAACGAACAGACACGTATACAGCTGCGTCACCCCTTTTATAAGGCTGAACCGGCATCAGATATGCCAGCTTACCCGCCACCTGGCATGATCCTATCAATACATTTGCATTACGTTAAAAATACTACATGGATAGCTCACACTCTTCTTCGACAGGAAGCCAAAGAGTGAGTACTCAATGTTGGTTTTGACAGTTGTGATGGAGTAATGATATTAACATAGATTAATACATTTGAAAAATGGGAACGATGTTGTTAACTCAGGCTAAGTAAATGTCTTACTTAGTTTATTTGAAAATTTTTATTTAAAATAATTTTTTTATTTTTTTCTTCGTACACTTGTTTATCTAAGTATATTTAATATATAAATCAAAATTTACCATTTTTGTATATTTATATATATATTTTTAAAGTTTTTAAAAATAAGGGTATTTTAAATACATATATACACATAGATGTTTAAAAATCTTTAAAAAATAGATAAATATATTAAAAAATGGTAAAACTTAGTCCATATGTTAAATACACTTAGATAAATAAGCACATGAAGAAAAAAAAAGTTGTTGTAAATAAGTTTTTTAAGGTAGGGAAAGTGGGGTATTTACTTAGCCCGGGCTAACATAATCACTTCTTTTTTTAAAAAAATATTGACATGAATGACGACTTTCAAATTTTAGAAGACAATAAATTGATCTATTTTGAACTTGTTAAATTCATATTAACAATTATGGAAACATTTTACATTTATATTAATTTTACTATTTTCATCTTAATTAAAATTGGCTTCATTATAAAACAATTAAAGTTGAATAGCCAGAATTACCAAGAGCAATGTGTTAACTCTTTACAAGGGGAAAATATTTTTAAAATTAGCTTTTTTTTAATGTTTAATGAAAAATCTGAATTTTTACTAGTCATAATTTTCATATAAAAGTCATTATGTGAAAAATTAAATTTATTAGATATGTGTATAATCTATTATAACTAGCATCTATGAATAAAATTTAAACCGTTAAATGTATATACACTGACTTTTTAACATTAATTACTTATTTTTAAATCAAATGCATCCATTGTATGCAACATAATAAAATATATTTATAACAAAAAATTGGGATAATATAATATTCATGAAACTAATATTAATTCAAAATATAATTTAATCAATTTAATTATCAAAAAATCATATAAATAATCAACATTTAAATTTATAATGTTAAATTTTAAGTAGAATGCAATTAATCGTTCTTTAAAAGTAAGTTACATATAACATACATTTTTGAAGTGCAACACTTGTTAGATAAATTTGTACTCTATATGATCCTTCCTCACTCATATGTGTTCCTAATCTATAATTATTCATATTATGATAAAAATCAGAGTGGCAATTCTGTATGGGATCGGTAAATTAATAATTTACGAAGTTTAAAAAAAAAATTATTCTTTAATTTTTAAAATAATAAAATGTGCTAGTAATCTACAAAATTAGAGTGGATTCCATAAGGCGGTCGGTAATTTTATTTTTTTTCTTTCTTGTAAATTTATAAATAAAAGTTTATTATTTTTTAAGATATCCACTTTTTAGATTTTTAGAGCGAGTATTTTAATTATTTTCAAAAACACTAGAATGCCCCCGAGTTTAAAAATCCAAAACGTATAAACTTCATTTACAAATAAATATACCTAAATTAACGATTTTAAAAATAAAAAATTATTAAAAATAGTTTATATGGCCCCAGACTAACAAGATCGGCCCTCCTTACTTTAATATGATTTTAAATATTTAAAAATAAAAGGAAAATTAGTATTTTAAATACACTGATTTAGAAAATCACATATGACAAATAAGTTATTACGAAAGCGTACGTTTAAAAGTAGCCCGAATTCTGAAGATCACAGTTAATTAGCTTCAACCTGTGCTATATACGATGCCCGTTTAAGATGGCCAGCTAGTAGCTTGTTTTCAGCAGGGGAAAAAAATGGCTAGTAGCTTTCTCCCATCAGTCAATTTGTCACTGTCACGGTAAATTGCAAATATACCATATAGTTTAACTATAATTACAAATATTAACAGTAAATTGTAAATATGCAATCTAATTTGACTATGATTATATATATATATTTGTTACTTTTTGAAATTGCAAACATGCCTATACAATTATATATTTACAAATATATCTACGTCATCACACCTCCATTATGGTATGCACTGCATATATATATATATATATATATATTTAAAATCATGATCAAACAATGCGACCATATTAGTAAATTATTTTTTATAATTTTCAAACATACATTTTTCTATATTTTCAAAAATAAATTTTTTAAAAATGTATTAAGTAATATTCAAAGGGTACAACACCTATGGTACCCACCAAAATGATTTTAATTTGAATGGGGTAGATTTCATACCATAGACACATGAAACCAACTTGAATAGGTATTTATGTGAGTATCTAAAGTTGTATTCAATAATTTTAAATATTTAAATAATTATTTTATTAATTTAGATTTTTTAACGGTTGTCTTTGACAAAAAAGATAAGGTAATTTGTAAAAAAAGTATATTTTTACTATCTTACCTTACTGAAATTAGAGTTGATTTGATACACCCTATTCAAGTTACACCTCTAAAAATTACTTCACTCTAAAATTATTATTTTTAAATTTAAAAAGTATATTCAAAATTTATAAAAAGATCATTTCTAAACATACATACATAATTTGATCATAATTGCAAACATATTTTCTTATTTTTAAATTATAAATATATCTATATAGTTTGTATATATTTGCAAATATATCCACTCTAACATGGCACCATAATAAAGCTATGATAGTGCTGAACTAGGTCATTTACAATTATGGTCAAACTATACGAGTATACTTGAAATTTATCCTATTTATTTTTAGCAAATATCTGTTAGTCGACATTTTATAAGATGGATGTTGATGATGGTTGAATAATTTTATGATCAATCTTGTAATGCATGATTATGCGTTGAAACTTTTATGGAAAAATATTGTGTGGGAGTTGCTAATTACCAACTGCATCACATGTTTCTTTGTTTTTCTCATTATTGTAATTGTAGCAATTTATTTATCATTCTTAATGAATGATAATAGTGTGAATTAGCATTAGTGCATGAATACTTATATTGTGTTGTAGACAAAGCAATTGAGACCATTCAAGATAAATGATGATTTCACCTAGGTTAAAATGTCTAAAGATTCAATGTATATGATATTTGGTCTAAAATAGGATCTCCATGGTCAATATTGAATGCTAAAGTAGCCTATATTGTCATAATTTTGATTTTTAATGGTAAAATTAATATCTTATTAAAAAACCACAATTTTCATCTTAAACTTGGCTTGAAATGAGATCAAGTTGAAATGAGGCACTTTTTTACACTATTTTATTTATCATTTTAGCTAGAATATTTGAAGATTGAGAATATTATGTTTTTTTTAAAAAAAAAAATATTCGCCTGTTTCAAAAGATGATCTTATTATTTAATATTTAATGCTGAAGTATTTCACTTGTTATTATTTTCATCTTAAACACCAGAGCCCAACTTTGGACTCATTTTTGCGCTTGGCTTTTTTTTTTTTTTTTTTTTTTGATTCAATGCGCTAGACTATTTTAAAATTAAACATTTCCAACGTTTCTTTATAAAAATACAAATTTATTGTCTAAAAAGATAATAGCATTTTTTAATATTCAAGATCAAATACGCAACATAATTAGAATTTTTAATTTAGCTATCATTATATTTTAAGTGACAGTATGTAATGGCATAGGTATATCTTGGACATTTTTCAAATATAATGGATATCTTTGCATTTTTAAAAATGAGGGAATGTATTTGGATTTTGGTCAAAGATGGTATATTCAGTATAAACCTAAAAGTTAACAAAGAACAAAACACCATGTTTTGACGAAAAAGTGACGAGTAAAAACTTCCAACTTAAATAAATTATGAAATTTTATTTGCTTGGAAAAGCACTTCAAATAATAGAATCGACGACTACACAATTTAAGGTTTCAACTTAAAGAGGTAAAAACTTAGAATAAATTATGAAATTTTAACTTAAAAAATAGAATAGACTATTATTTAAGGTTGCAACTTATAAATTGTCTATAATTAGTCTCTAAATCTAAGGCTTTATTTGGCGTATTTGACCGTTGATTTTGCAAAACCTGTTTAAATGCAGAAAAATTGCTGGGCAGAATCCTATGCCTCAAACATCCTATAAAAAATACTCGTTTAGCATAATCTTAGGTTTAGTTCAAGTTTATCTTTGTTTTAAGTTTTTAATGTTTAATTGTAATTCAACCATTTGTTCCAAAGTTTATATAAATCATATTTAATTTGAGTAAAATATTGAATTATCAAAGAAAAAATTAAATGTAATATTTAATATAGCTGGGTACATGAACGCGATGCAATCACTTTTTTATTTAAATATTTTCAAATTTAAACCATTTATCCACATGCACTTATTTATAATTTCGAAATTCACATTTATTGAAAATTTTATACAATATATTTTTAAAAAATTAGTAGTTACATATTTACTCTTGAAAGATACTATTTTTTTTTTCAAAGTATAAGTTTACAGTAGTATTGTAAACTTAATGGAAGTGATTTTCATTAATATGATAAAATAAATGGTGTCAAACCAATCGTACAGTCTAGAGTTGGAAAAATGTTTAAAATAAAAAATGAGTTGGAGATTTGATTGCAATCTAGCAGTAATCATGAATCGTTGTCCAAAGATTTAACTGATATAACAGTAGATATTATATACTTATTTATGTTGGAATCATCTGATGTCACATGGTTGTCTGCATTTAGAGCTAAATGAAAATAATAAATTCGCTCTCAGAAGATGCTAATTTTTTTTACACACTTTCAATGGAATTGATTTTTTGTAATATGATAAATAAATGGTGTTAATCAAATTATATGGTTTAGATTTGGAAAGTGTTTTTTTAAAAAAAGGAGATGGAGATTGACTTGCAATCTAAATGTAATGAATGATTGCCAAAGGTTAAACTAATATAATAGTAAATATTGTATACTTATTTTTTTATGGGTATATTGTATACTTATCCATGTTGAAAACTTAGAATGTATCTGATGTCACATGGTTTTGTCCATTTAAAGTTGAATGAAAATGATATGTGTTCATCTTGTGTATTTATTTATACTAAAACACTTTTGATAATGTAGGTTGGGAAGGAGTGGATAAGTGAAGAATAAATATTTTGGAAAAATATGTGTGGTGTGTGAAATAATAGGGGTAAAGTTGGAAGAAATAGAGTAGTTACAAAAAAAAAAAAATTGCAATAAAAAATAAAAATAAAAAATAAAATATTTAAATAGTTAAAATATTAAACCATTTTTTGATGTCCCACTTCAACATTATTATCAAATGGTCCTGAGAGCAGAGTTTGTTTTGTTTTTAACTTCTCTAGCAATGACGAGTATGATTAGAGACCAAATATTTAACCATGATTCTATTTATGTCCCCATAAATACCAGAAGGGATACAGAATCAGTCATGCTCACAGTCGGAAAAATTGGCCCAATTGTTTTGTTTACGGTAGTTGTAAATATAATCATTCTGATTTTGGTTATAAGATGTATGCAAGGATCCAAACGTCCACGGCAGGAGGGTAGGGTACTATGGGAGATTACTTAGTGCAGCCGAATGCTCTTCTGCACTCAGAGCCCATCATTCTTCATAACATGGGATTTGTGGTTTTAGAAGTTTATCTGGGACATTCACACTATAATTATTTCAATTTGACTACTTATTGGCGTGATAGCGTTATTGGCACTTGCTTTTTTATTCTACTTATAATTATTTTAAAAAATTTGTTAAATAACCCTAACAGTTAAAGTTTCAGCTGTCAACTTAATTAATTATACAATTCAAATACGTATTTTACGAGAGCTCAAAACAAAAATTAGATGGAATTTAATTTTTCACAAATAAAACTTAAATAGCTCAGAAATCTTATTTATTTTTGAAGTAATTTGTTACCAGGGGTTGTAAGTAATTCGAGTTGCCATTGGATAAAGATTTTTCTCAATAAATAAACTATTTAACTCTTATAAGTAAAAGGGGCATTTATTATATGTTGCATATCATTTAAATTGTTTAATCTCATATTTTATCGAGTAGATGGATGAAACTAATTTTTTGTACCCATAACATATAAATTTTTTGATATATATTTATTTTTAGAACTTTTATTAGAGCACCTAAATGGATTATCAGAGTGAAAATTTTAATAAGATATCAACTATATTCAAACTTTTAGCGATCTGAATGAAGCTAGAAATTAGAATAAGTTCGACAATGTCAGCATTATATATAATGAAGCATTAATTTTTAGTTCATTTTTATGGTAGATTTAATATATTTATACTTAGATTAAATCATGTATTTTCTAATTCTTTCACGCATAATATATGTCAAAAATAAATAAGATTAATCTTTTTAGGTTTTATTTTGTGACAACTTAAATTCCATCTAATTTTTCTTTTTAAGCTCTCATTAAATCCCAAAAAATATTTGAATTGTATAATTAATCAGTTAATCCCCATGAAGTTGACACCCGGCACTTAAATGGATTGGATTACTTAACAAATTTTTTCATGCCATCACGCCGAGTACAATCCTGCTGTGAATGTTCCACCCAAACTACCAAACCCATAAATTGGATGTTGGCAGAATGAATGATGGTGGGTCGGAGTGCAGGAGAGCATTCGGCGTCACTACATCTGCAGCTGTGCTCTACCATCCTCCTGCTGAATTTTTGATCTTCTCATATATGATATAATCAAAATTATGATGATTGTACACACCACTACCGCCAACAAAACAATCGGGACTATTTGTCCAGCAGTGAGTGTGGTTGATTGTTTATCCTTACTGGTATTTATTGGGAGATAAATAGAATCATTGTTAAATGTTTGATCTCTAATCATACCTGTTATTACTAGAAAAGTTAAAAACAAAACAAACCCTTACTCTCAAGAACCATCTGGTTACGATGTTGAGCTGAAGTATCAAAACCTGATTTAACATTTTAACTATGTAATTTTCTTATTTTTCTATTTTTACTTTTATATTGCAATTATTTTTTTCCCACTACTATATATTTCTTTCAACTTTATCCCTGTCAATGCAACACACCTTCGAAGTTGCAGTGAAACAATTTTCGTTCTAATTGACGCTTACAATTGCAACGAAATGAAGCTTCATTCCTGTTAGCACGACTTTATCTGTAAGTTGCAACAAAACACTTCTCGTCCAGTACCCACCTCTTATCTCCCTCCTTCATCCGCCATCGGTCCTCTCTCTCTCTCTCCCTCCTTCCCCGTCGCCTTAACCAGCAGCCCACTCTTTCTACCGGATGCAGATTAAGACAGTGTGGACACTGTCGCGCGCCTCCAGATCCCATTCTGTGCTTGTCTCTACCTGAGTTTTCAAAACCGCACACCCATCCCTCTCTCTCTTTCTCTGAACCCGATCCTCACACTATACACTATCGCACCCTCACAGCCCCTAAACTGAGTTGGTTGTGGAATTTTGTAAGTATTTCTCCCTATATCAATTTCTTATTTTCGTTTCCCCTGAATAGACTTTGGATTTTAGCTTCCCCCGAAATGGCTCTCGATTTTCGTTTACCCCTAAATCGAACTTCCTATTTCCTCCCAAAATTGTCCAAGTCCTAATCCATATCCTTCCAGTGGCTTGCACTGGCTGGCACCTAGGCCGGATCGAACGCCTTCTTCATCATCGCATTGCTTCTGTGGTTGTTGGCGAAAGGCACGACCTTCAGTTTCTCAGGGTCGGTTGGGCTGGCAGTATTTGGTGCTTGTGTTTCGGCCATGAAGTGATGAGAGAAGGGAGACGAAGATGAAAATAAGTAGCAACAACAACCATTGATCATGCTGCTCTTCTTCATCTTGATTCAGTTCTCATGATGACAGAGTCTAAGGAAACTGGAGCCTTGTTGCACATCATCTACACTCGGAGACCCCTTGCAACGGAGGAAGACATCCAAGCTTAACAGCTCTGGATCTCAGCACCGTTCTGAAGGAGGTTTCTTCCGTCTTCTCTTGATTTGGGATTTTCTATGCTTTCCTTTTTCTGTTTTGAATTTTCGATTGATTCTGTTCCTTTTTTTCTCATTTTGTTTTGAAGTTATTGATATTGTTTATTGATGGGTCCTGAATCATTTCTCCCACATCTAGGTGGTTGAAAAGAATATGTGGTGCTGTGAATTTGGGATTTGTGGGATCCTCTAGGTGAGAACTATGTCAAGGGGTTAACATTAAGGGATTCGATGATGAGGCATTTGGGATTTTTTATTCATCTTACAATGAAAATTTGTTTTCTCACATTATACTCTTATGCATAACTTGACCGTTAAAAAGTTCTTGTTGTCAGAAAGAACAGATTCATGGCCTAAAAGACCAACAAGGGAGAGAAGAACAGTCTATGGTTCAAAAGAAAAATCCTGTAGGATGGCTAATGAATTTTTCGCAAGCTGTGTTATGGTTGTGATTTTCAATGAGGTATGCTTTCTTAACTTTTTCAATTAATTTATTACACTATTTATTGTTTCATGATTTAAGGGTTCAACCGCTTAAGTTGCAAAATGAATTTTCAAGGAGATATCAAACCTGTTACACGAATTATTATTTATTAATATTTTATTGATGATGCTGAGTTTGCAATTCATTATACTGGGACATTTCTTGATGGAAGCAAGGTTGATTTGAGGTGAGATTGTGGGACTCCATTTACATTCAGGTTCAGTCAAGGCGAAGCTCATTAATTGTGTGATGAAATTTCTCAACCCAAAAAGTCACTGTAGCGTTTCTCAGTCATGTCATGATGCATATTATCACATAGGAGTGAGCTACACATCTGATTATGCATGGATCATTTCAACCAATTATTCATTCAAGTAGTCTCATCTAGCTGCTTGGACTAACTAGTTAGTAGACCATCTGGGCCGTGCAAGGATCAAATGAGTCAATTATGCTATTCTAAAGTGGACCTGGATAGTGTTCTTTTATGTAAATGATACCTTCATCTCCTTTGTGATTATATAACCAAGGTGCCAGGTGGTATTTTCATATAATACGAGTCCCCTTGGATGCTTGTCCAAAAACATCGCCCATTTTAGGACATGCTTCAAAACTCAATGAACTTCCCCATTACATAAGCTGTTACTCTTGTTTGAACATTTTCTATATGAAATATTTCAGAATTTATTTGCATCTTGTTTTGCCCTATCTAATCAATTAGTCATTAGCATTTTACGCACATGAACATTACTCATGTGAATTTAAAATAGTAGCTGATTTGAACATCGATAAAATAATATATGTTTTATGGGGTCCTATTTCTATTATCCATAAACATTGAACATTTTTGAGACATGGTATGAAACTTCGATGTTCTTGGATGTGTCAAATCATACAATCATGCTTCTAACATCTTCAATTTGCAGCTTCATTCCCTCTACAAAAATTACTGGGCAACTTTGAAGATGCAATCACCAACTTATTAGATGTGTTTTTAACTAAGCTTGGCCTCATTGCAAACTCCTCCACATATATATGGTAATTACTTCGTATAACAGTTATTGGCTCTTGTCCATCAAAGAATATAAATTCAATGTTACATACTGAAGGGTGCATGATTTTTAAGAGATTTCAGCTCAACATCTATCTATAAATACATATGATTTCTATTTTGCCTAGAATTCTAATTTTCAGAATTTAACCATCCAAAATAGCTTGCTATGGATATGTGATGGCACACCTGCAAACTATGACAAGAGGTTCACTTGTGGGTAGACAGAATTTCACATTTCACTTTTTCTTATGATATTGATGCTTGTAGTTAATTATTTAGAAAATTTCTGATGGAAATCACATTGCTGTAATTGTTTATGTAAGAATCTCATACTTTATATAAAAACTAAAAAAAGCTCGACCTTGAATGCGTACATGAAAGTTAAATATACATTCTCAATGGTTGAACCTGTCTATATATAAAGATGTGTAAAACATGTTTTTTTTTTTTTTCAAGATTGAAATTTGTTGCAACTTATTCTTTTGTCTCCGCTATTGGACTTTTGACCTTCCATTCATGAACTGTGAAAGGCCAAAGCAAGGTTATTTAAGGGCAATTATTGCTATATATCATTATATTTGTTTAAGGTCATATCTTAATATATATTTTTTTCAGATTGACAAGGACTCTGCGATTTGTGGTCTTCATTACTTAGCTGATAAGTTAGGTGAGGAAATTTTTTATGTCAACTAAAGAAATATAGAAAGAGGTTGTCCTTGACGGTTCATTGGAGGCCTTTCAATGATACTTTTATGCGTACACACTTTAGCAGGTGGTTTTCCTCTATCCTGTGTCCAATCCTCTTGAGAACATTGTCATTGGAAGAATGGACAGAGCTTTCTTATGATTTTAGACTTTCATGGTTATGAAGCATGTCACCACCATATTGGTTCTAGGAATGACGTTTATTGAGATTTGTGCTTTATTTCTGCATAAATTGGTGTAACAAAAAATGTCTCTTGGTTACAACTTACTGTCTTTCACTTGCCTTTTGTATCGCAGGGTGTCGCTTTATTTTGTTAACTTTGTCATCAACTGCTTTCAAAGACAATCTAATGTAAGAAGAAGGAAGAAGAAGCCAACATTTAAATTTTTTGGTGCAGCAGGCAGACATTAGAAATTGAACTTATGATGTTATGTAATGAGTTTCTTGTAGAAATGATTTTTTGTATTTTTTTATGCACTGTAAATTGAAGATAGATTGTATATTATTTTCACAATATTGTAATGTTTCAAATATATTGTTTTTTTATTTTGTTTCATTAATAGATTGTTAGCCATATAAATATATTGAACGTAGTCATTATTGGTTTTTTGAAAGGAAATAATTGAAAAAAGTAACTATTTCCGTTGAACCTCAAAAGATAATTGCAGCGAATGTATTCTTTTGTAATGTAGTGAACCATGGTTTGCAATTACATGTACATGTTATTCGTTGCATATACATGTTATTGCAACAAATATTTTCGTTCTAAATATCAGCTTATTGTAATGATTTTTTTGTTGCTAGATGCCAATAATAGCAAAACAAAATCGTTGCAAACTCAATTATATTTGCAACGTAGTTTTTCGTTGCTAATAAAACAACCCGCCTACAAAACTTCAGTTACAAATTAAATATACCTAGGTTAAAAATTTTACAAGAAAACAGAAGCCATAGGGAATCAACACAGTAATTTCATAGATTAATTGCTCCTTTTTATTGATTTTAAATGTTAAAAGAATCAAAAAAAGTTTTTAAGTCTTTGTAAATCGCTTCATTTACCGAACCCCATTCGGAATCACCTCTCTAATTTTTATCATAATATATACATTGTAGATTAGAAACGCATATAAGTGAGGGAGTATCATATAGAGCACAAGTTTATCTCATAGGTGTTGCACTTCAAAACAGCATATTATAGGTAACTTATTTTTAATATTTAAAGCATGGGTATTTTGGTCTCTCTAATTTTTCCTATTTGCATTTTAAATTATCAAGTTTGGTCATTTACATTATAAACTCTGAAAACTGTCTCCTCTGCATTTTAAACCTTCAACAATAACGGTATATAAAATTGCTGTTGATGCACGTGAAATGTCGTAAATGTCCTCTACGGTAAAAAAAAAAAGCCCAACTACAACAAATCAGAAACTCTGTTTCTGAAAATTAAAATAAAAAGAAACCATGTTTCTGGCCAGAGGGCGTGTAGATGGCTAGGAGGCATGTTTCCAGCCATGCATTCCGGGCAGCCGGAGGTGGAGAAGATGACCGGCAGCATTTCTAGCCGGAATAGACATTCAGATGTAGAAAGTGCTATGGTATTCAATCAAAAGCTGGTGACAGTTCAGCTTTGCGTGAGCATGAAAAGATATCTCAGCCACCTGTGCATCATAGTTGTGATATAACAAGCCCGAGAGATGAGATGGAAGCAAGTGGATTACCCATTCGTCAAAATAGTTTTTCGGAAGATACAGTAGATACAAAGCTTAATATGGCTGTTGGAGATCTTTCAAAATCACCAACCAGAAGCTCCCGTGCTCACGATGTAAGCATCTCATCTTATGGAGACATACTTGATGAGCATGTTGTGACCGGGCATCAAAATCAATTCAACAAGTCCCTGCTGAAATTACCCAGTGCTGGATTCCAGTTCAATGGGGAAGTTATTCATAGTAAATCTGAATCTGTAGTCAACTCATAAATGCAGAATTACAGAACGGACTTATCATCAAAGTCATTGAATGACTATAGTTTTGCTAATGCAGAAAGCAACAATTGGAATCATGACCACCCACTGATGAGTGTCAAAGAAATGTCTCAAGCACCACCAGGGCAGGGGAGTGTGCAGGCTGATGTCTTCCACTCTGTAAGGAGTTGGATAGAATCAGAAAGAGATGATTTACATCGACACCCACTGTCGAGGGACTCCAGCTATCAGTGGGAGCCTCACAGCACTTATATATGAGAGGGGCGTAAAAAGTCAGCACCGTATAAAAAACGGCACCGAATAAAAACTTTTCGTTGCCTAATAAGACGAAACGAAAACGGCGCCGCACCCGCGCCGAATCATCGCCCGCCCGCTCGCCTATATATAGGGGCGAATATTTCGAAACGAAAGCAGCGAAGACAGTAGCAGGT
>JAXCLR010000050.1:45832917-45871393 GCA_035584095.1 Annona squamosa | reverse complement strand
TTCCCGACCCGAATTTTGTCCCAAGACCTAATAAAAAAAAGTAAGGGTCAAACCGATCTTGTCCCGACCCGAAAAAAATAAGGGTCAAACTAGATTTTTAAAAGTTAGGGTCAGGGTTGGGCACACCCTGACTCATCCCGACCCGCCCTGATCCCCACCTCTAGTTTAGATGAACCCTAACCCTAACCTTAGCCTTAAGCTTTGGGTTTGAACCAAGTTGACATTAGTTTTGGTATTGATTTGGGCTAAATTTTGAGTTAGTTACAAAATATTGAATTCAAATTTTGACTATAATATGTACTAAAAAAAGTGACTATCTTTTAGACATGTGACATATGGTAGGATTAGGGGAAAATTCATTTATTATCTATTATGTACTTTAGTGGGTGATTTAACCATTAAATGATACAAGTGAATGACCAATACGAATCAATAGGCTCATATATGCTTTTAAACTATCTTTCAGTTGCACTAACTCCATTAGTTGACCATGGTTGATGCCCTTCACAACTTCTGAAACACAGAAAGATACTATCATATTTGGAAAGAAATTGTATGATTTGGAAGAAAATTTTGTATTAAATATATAAAAGACATCAGGTTCAGACCATGTTAATTTTTTATATCGAATTGGTATAAACCTTATATTTGTTTCAGTTTCTCTCAAGTCGGATTGAAACTAGGTCTGTTTTGAAAAAATTTTCAAAAATGTAACCCAAATTTGGTTTTATAATCGAGTCAGGTCGAGTGGGTTCAAACTCACCCAGCACGAAGTTACACCCTTACTTTCAACTTGGTGCTCCTAGCCAAGCAAGTTTGTAGGATTGCTTTCCATCTAACCTCCCTATGCTACAGTGTACTATTTGCACGTTACTTCCCTGGTGGTGAGTTTTGGAACTATCAAGTGACATGAGATGCATCATTCACTTAAAAGAGTGTGGTGGCAGTTAGAGAGCTATTGAAATAAAGTTGCTCCTAGAGAGTGGGGGACAACAACAAAATCTCATTTATAAGTGTTAACATCTTGCAAACCGCTGGTCCTTTCCTTAGCCATATTTTAAAAGATATGAAATTACTACATTGTATTGATAGCAATTGCAAAGTTGGAAGGAAGTAGAGGTCTCATGGGTGGTTAGGGAAAGTGGATGAGAAGTAATCAAACATATTTAAATACCAGATTGGTTGGCCAAAGATAACAGATTCTGGGGCCTAGAAAGTGATGGCACATTTCAAGTGAGATTTGTGTATAATCTAGCACAAAAGATGATGCTGGATGGAGAAGGCCCTATTGTTGGTCCCGAGTTTATGGCAATTACCCAATAGGGGAAAGGTGAATTCGGTATTTTAAAATTCTTTGCTTAAACAGAAAATTTTTCCTTTTTTGAAGTATATCCCCTCAATGAAACAAATAGAAAGATAGAAAGAAATAAAGCAGTAAAATATAAATAGTCAAGCCACACCAAGATACAAACGTTTATAGTGGTTCGGGCAACCTTCCCTATGTCATTTTTCCAAGCTCACAGTTCCACTATTGGATTTACAACTAGAGCAACAGCTCTTTTCTAGATTCCAGCTCTAGGGGGCTTGTATAAATACAGCACATGTAGGTGACGAGTCTCACTCCAGTCACAACACTACTTTGTGTTCACTTGGTTTCAATTTCTAATATCAAACCAAGTGGAAAAAATAAATAATGAATAAATGAAAGATCTACACTTTACAGATTCATGTAGGCAGTTTGCAGTTCTTAGAATAACTTGTAGAGGCAGTAGGAATACAGTAATGCAACTTTCAGTAGCTTGAAGTACAGTTCTTCTTTTACCTTCTTATAGATCAACTTGAATACAAGAGAGAGTGGAAGGTGAGCTCAATCAATGCTTCTCTAGCCTCGTTCACGTCCTCTTGAAGCTCCTTAAATAATGGGAGGTGAATTTCGAATGTTTTGTGGTAGATTGCGCGCATTTAATGTTCTAACTTTCTAATTTTTTCGACCGTTACAAACCAAGTCATGTATAGAGTCGACTTGGTATGCGACTTCGTCCAAGTCGTATGGTGGAGACGACTTCGGGTGTGACTTCACCTAAGTCGCTGACTGGAGTCGACTTCAAGTGTGACTTCGACTTCAGCTTCTACTTCTAAGTTCTAGCTTCAAGTCGACTTGATCTTGAACTTGACCTAAGTCACATGGTGGAGTCAACTTCGAGTGCGAATTCAACAACCATTTGACTTTCTTCAAACTTTAGTTTCTTGCAAATGATTTGAATATTGTACATTTTCTTTTCTTCTCTTGTTCTTCATTAAATGTCTTTGTTATACATCTATTTTGCTCAAAAAACTAAGCAATATCCACTACTCTTGGGATGATCTTTCTTGTGGTCTTAATTCATGATGATTGTCCTTCTTAATCTTGTCATCTAAACTTCAATATAAAGTTGTTCATGTAATAATAATCCATCTTTGAAGATATCTAAAGTGGTCATGTACTTGAGTCACTTGCTAGGGTCGATATGGACTTTGACTTTACCCAAGTTGCATGCTCAGGTCGACTTGAGATTCAACTTCACCTAAGTCACATTGTAGAGACAACTTGGAAAGCGACTACACTCTGAGAATTTGAAGTCTTTAACAAGGCTATACCCAAGTTGCATCTGGAGTTGGCTTGGGTTTGCGATTTCACCTAAGTCACAGGCGAAATCAACTTCGACTGCGACTTCACCTGTCTCCGAGTCCAAATTTCAGCTCAGGAATATTTAATGCACTTAAAGTCGATTTTGGAGTCAACTTAGGATCGACTTGACCTAAGTCAATGGCTGAGTCAACTTGGGACTGCGACTTGGTTTGCTATCTTTTGAAACTTGAATTTTTAACCTTTAAAAATAACTAGAAGACTCATCAGTACTTAATTAATTCTCAAATTGAGTTGTTAATCATCAAAACATGGATTGTGTTTAATTTTCCTTGAATTCTCACAATTTCTCCCTTCTTGATGATTGTCAAAACAAATTTGAGATATACCTTTCATTTTCTTTCATAAGTGATATATCAAATTTTGTTTTGACATTTAGAATAGTCATGTTAGTTTTTTCTCAAGATTTACATAACATTGCATTCCAAATTAACAATTTGCACAAAGGAAACAAAATCATGTCATTCTCAAATAATTTCATGCCAATTATACTTCCATGTCATACAATCATTCAAATCAACATTGCATTTCAAAATAACAATTTGTACAAAGTCATGTCATACAAGATTATTCAAAAAGAAAATGACCTACATGTTACATGTTACCCAATCCCAAAAAAAATATCAAACTTAAAACCTAAACCCTAATCTCAAACATCTCCCCCTTTTGTCAATAGATCAAAAAGGAATATAGGGGAAATAAGATTTGTGGAATTGAAAAGTGGTGATAGGGTAAGTGGAGGGGTAGGTGGGTGGAATGGGTCGAGTGCAAGCCGATGAGAATGGGGATGAGGGAGCTTGAATGGTGGGTTCGGCTCTCACAGATTCTCCTCAGTATGGATCAAGATCGAGAAGGCTAGGGATAGGACGACTACGACTACTTCCCAACGCTAATCTGTACTTGATAGTCCTCAATTCTTGATCCAGTCTATACTGGCGACTATGCATCTTCATCATCGTTGTGTGGATGGATACTAGTTGCTAAGTGACTCAATCTTCCATCTGACTAAAATAATCCATAATGGCATGGGAGGAAGCAGATTGATCGGGGGACCTTGTATGAAGATATAGAATTTGGAAACCATGGGGTGAGTAAGACTCGTTGGGAGTGAGAAGATGCTGGGTCTGCAGGCACGGGAGGTGGAGAAGGAACTGGCTCGGGATGTGGTAGCTCCTCCCCCTTAGGATGATCGCCCCCGACTTTAGGCTGTTCAGCGTGTCACATTCTTTCTTGTATCCTTACAGCCCTAAATTCTTCCAAGTTTATCTTCATCCAGGTCAAGAGGGCCCGGTCGATAGCATTTGATTTTAGAACCTCAAACGGTTCCCCATCCAAGTCAACGCCATAGTGTGCCCTAATCTTTATAATCCACATCCCATATGGTAGAACACCTTGTGGATTCTCTTTTTATGCTCCATGGCTTCCAAAAATAATCTTAGCAAACTGACTTTGACCCTATTAGCCACTTTCCACAATATCTCAACTTCTTGCGGGTTCGACTGATTAGGGCGACCTTTCGAATAAATATAGTGAGCAATAAGTAATCGGAGGACCTATAGCCTAGGAGACAAGTCCATATAATGCAGAAACTTTATTCCCGGGTGATACTTGTTGTTGTTTGTGAGTTAGTTGTACATTTGTGAGAAGGATAGGCCTTCGAGAAGTGAGTGATTCACATCTTGTACCCCTAAGATGTTGCCTATCCTGTCAATGGCATTTCTTCGGCAAATCCCTTGTGCTAATCCCAAATTCATTTCACCCCCTTTTACACAAGTGTTAAAATATTCTTGATCCCACAAGTAGTAAAATAGTCTAATCAGATCGGGATATAGCCGGTCATCCGCTTTTAACAACTCGATCCATCCTTGGAAGTCTAGAAGTTCCTCTATCCTAAATTCATACTCATCTAAAAACTTAAAATCAATGATCTTTGGAACAAAAATCTTCCGTTCATAAAAATGTCTATAGAATCGACTATGTTGTCGTTCAGTTCTAAAGTAGTCGGCAGGCATTTTCAGAACCCGCCCTCTCTGAGTGGGTGTTCCTCTCTTGTTTCCACTCATTCACTTCCACTACTAGATTCCTCACTTATATTGTCATCTCGAGGATCGGATGTAGATGGATTACCTTCATGGAATCGTACCCAACGCCCTGAGGAAGTTGGGGTCTCTTCCTAAACCCACTTGGACGGAGTCCGTTGCCGTGGTGGAATTCCCTCGCTTGTATTCGATTGGTAATGGCCTTGAAATTGGAAGCTTGCCGAGTTTTGATACGACCTTAGGTGCCATGTATTTAGGGGACAGATCTTTGATAAATGGATGATTGCATAGATGGAGTGCAATGGAAGCTAGAGTTTCGAGAGAGAACTGTGAGAGAGAGCTGAGGGAGAACTAGATTGAAGGAGAGAGAAGTTTCGAGGGAGAAAGAGAGAGAGATCTATGAGAGAGCTTAAAATCAAGAGAGAAATACAACCAGAAAGAGAGAGAAATCAAGAGAGAGAGAGAGGGAAATTGGAGTGAGATAGAGGAAACTTGAGAGAGAAGGGGAAAACTGGAGTGAGTGAGAGAAAACTTAAGAGAGGGAGAATCGGAGAGAGAGAGAGAGAGAGAGAGAGAGAGAGATAGATCTGTGAGAGAGAGAGCACTGGAGGGAGAGAGAAGACTTGAGAGAGAGAATTGGAGAGAGAGGATAGGAGAGTAAGAGAAAAGGCTCGAGAGAGAGAGAGAGAGGGGAAATGGGTGCGGGAGAGAAAGAGGAAGGAAGAAAAAAGAAGAAGAAGAAGAAGAAGAAGCGCGGTAGCGCAATTGTGGCACTGGAGTTGACTTAATCCTGACCGAAGTAGACTTCGCCCCTGTGGAGTTGACTTCGGTTAAGTCGACTTGGCTCTATCGACTTGGAATTTTGTATCCTTTTTAATTTGTTCTCCCTATCTAGATTTAACATATCATGTTTCTAATCAATGTCAATCATACCTATATCATTTCTAATTTTATAAATGATTCCTTCGCCAATGGTTTGGTGAAAATATCTGCAATTTGGTCCTTAAGTTTAACATACTCTAAGCAAAATCATAATTTTTCAACATGTTCTCTAATAAAATGATGTCTTACATCTATATGCTTAGTTTTAGAATGCAACATAGGATTTTTTGTCAAACAAATAGCGATGGTGTTATCACATCTAATTGGAATATCCTTATAATCAATTCCATAATCTTTAAGTTGTTATTTCATCCAAAGTAGTTGGACACAACAACTCCTAGCGGCAATGTATTCGGCTTCCGCAGTAGATAGAGCAATATTAGTTTATTTTCTTGAAAACTATGAAACTAAAATGTTTCCAAGGCACTGGCATGTTCCGCTAGTACTTTTTCTATCTATTTTGTAACTGGCAAAATCCGCATCCGAGTAGCCTATTAGATCAAATGTTGATCCCTTTGGATACCATAATCCCAGATTAGTGATTTTGATCAAATATTTGAAAATTCTTTTTACAGCTATGAGATATGATTATTTTAGACATGATTAGAATCTTGAATACATACAAACACTAAACAAAATATCCGGTCTAGAAGCAATCAAATATAACAAAGATCTTCTCATGCTTTTATATAATTTTTGTTCAATAAATTTATCTTTTTCATCCTTGTCGATCTTAATGGTAGAACTCATTAGTGTGTTCATTTGCTATTTTGCATTCCAAACTCCTTTAACATCTCCTTGACATGTTTTGACTGATTTATAAAGATTCATTCAGCTAGTTTCTTAATTTGCAGTCTAAGGAAGAAATTTAATTCTCTCATCATGCTTGACGAGCTGCATATATGTCAATTAAAATGCTCTCTTTTTACGCAAGTATATGTGCTGGATCAAGTAATAAAGAGTGAGTAGAGTATTGTTCCCACGAGGAATTGTTTAACCAAAATTATTAATTAGTTTAACTGCTTTAAGTGAGTAGGAAATTCTGAGTTTTTGAATTTAAAACTAAACTAACAAACGCACTAAGAAATCAAAGTAGAGTCCATGGAATTGCTAGAATACTAGAAACAGGTTTAACTATCAGGGATGGAAGATGGTTAGCTCGGAATCCTTAAATCTAAATTATATCGCATTGGTTCTTTTTCATTGGATTGTCCATTGGATTGTGCATTGATTTATCAGTCCAAGCTCAATAATCTTTATATATGTCTTCTAACATTATATAAAGCTAATTACACTCTATTCAATTGCTATATTTTCATGCCATTAAATAAAGTGAAATTGATAAGTTCATGACCTGTACATTGACTACACGGAGTTTAACGGTATATTCCTATCCGTTAGACAACTGCCCTCAACAAAGAGGAAACTTATGCCCTACACATGGATCTAGTAGAGATTTTTCTTTTCTAAAAATCAATCAAACAATTTAATCATCTTACTAGGTAGATAATCTTGTAAAAAGCATTAAAGCCACACATGCAAGGGTAAATCACATACACAACCATATATAAAATCAAATATTCATTCTTGAAATTCGAAGAACTAAGACAATATAGTTTAGAGTTCAATTCATCCTAACTATCAATCTAAAGAAAGTTTAGTTTAAAGACATGATCATAATATCCTTTACCTCCATTATTGTAGTATCTAGAAAAGCAAAGAAAGAAAAATAGAAAGATTAAGATAAAACTGATTTTTCCGACAGTTTCCACCAACAGAGTTGAATCTTCTCTTCAATCTGTGTTTAGATCAAGTTTTCGTCCTTCTCTGGCTATCTATTTCGGCTTTGGGCTAGCTCTGGGTTGTCTCATTACGCGCAAACCCCTAGGATTTATTTATAATCTCACATTATGCAGCACATATACAGAAGTCTGCGCATATGGATGCATATTGGCGCATAGGCGCTAACTCTCTATGTGCTGGGTAACTAGAAACTTTTCTAAAAATTCTAAGAATTCATGCCTCGACGCTTGGGCACCCCTGGCTAGCGCCTAGGCACCAACTCTCAGTATGCTACGTGACTTAGAACCTCTCCCACTTGTGTGATCATGTACTGGCGCCTAGGCCAACTCCCTGGAAGCAACTCTCCCATGTGACTTTACAACCCTTCTGGACTGGTTTGCCTATTGGTAAGGTGGCGCTTAGGCGCCAACTCTCTGGAAGAAATTGGCTGTGTGAAGTGTTGGAGATCCTGAGTAAGGTACATAAGGTGGTGCCCGGGTGCCATTCCACTGATCTTGGACTTAGTTTCGTTCTACATTTCACTCGCTTGCATGCATTTATATGGCCCGTCCTTCCTGCAAAAAATGAATAAACTAAATAAATGAACTAAATATGCCAAATTTATGCTAAAAATGCATAAAAACTAAATAATGCTCCTAAAATACAAAGTGAGTAAAAATTAAGCTAAATCGATGCAAACTAAGTCTAATATCTCGGACGAACGCGCAAAAAGAGTCTAAAATGGGCCATGATAACTTGCATTTTTACGAGTTATCAATGCTCATTTCAAATTCACTCTGTATAATCTCATAAAATTCTTGGCACCAAGTTTCATTAGTAGCATCGAATATTATATTACCTACATAAATTTAAATAATTAAAATATTTCTATCCTTTTATTTGATAAATAGTGTTATATTAACTTTTTCTCTTTGAAAGTTATGATTAATCAAAAACTGGTTAAACCTTTCTCACAAAGCTCTTGGAGCTTGTTTAAGTTCATATCATGCTTTTGTTAATTTGAAAATAAATTTTGATTGATCATTCTCTTCAAATCCAGGAGGTTATTCAACATATACTTCCTCATTTAAGTAAACATTCAAAAATACATTTTTCACATCCATTTGAAACAATTTAAAGTCCATGTGAGAAGCAAAAGCTAGTAGGATACATATGACCTCTAATTTAGACATGAGAGCATAAGATTCTTCAAAATTAATTCTCTCTTCTTGATAATATTCTTTAACTACTAATCTGACTTTGTTTCTTACTACAAATCCACTTTCGTCTAATTTGTTCTTAAAAACTCATTTGGTACCAATAACCGTGCAATCCTTGGGTCTATGAACTAGGTGTCATACTTTTTTTCTTTCAAATTGATTTAGCTCTTTTTGCATTGCAATGATCCAATTTTCATCATTAAGAACTTGATCAATAGAATTTAGTTCAATTTTAGACACAAAAGCAAATTCTCCACAAATACTATGTCTAGACCTTCTAGTTTTTACTCCATATATATTGCCAATAACTTGCTTAATTAGATGGCATTTTTTAATTTTAAATCAGTAGGAGGTTTATAGGAATTATTAACTTCACTAATCCTTTCCTCTGTAGAATTCTCTTACTTTGTTTCAACTCCTTGTTATTCTAGTTGTCCCTTTTCTGTATTCCTTAATGCTTCATCTGCATCACTTAACTCATCTTCCTTTTTGGGATTTAGTTAAATTCATTAAATATAACATGTATTGATTATTCTACTACTTATTTTTTTGTTAAAAACTGTATATGCTTTACTATTTGATAAATAACTAATAAATATTGTCTCATCACTTTTGGCATCTAACTTTTTCAAGTTTAATTTTTCACTGTTCAGCACATAGCAAGTACATCTAAAAATATGAAAATATAAAATATTTGGTTTTTTTCCCTTCTGTAGTTCATATAGGGTCTTTTTTTTAAGATTGCTCTTGTAGTAACTCAATTAAGTACATGATATGTTATGCTTACAGCTTCACCCTAAAATCTTTTGGATAATTTACTCTCATTTAGCATGGTTCTAGTCATCTCTTGTATTATTTTATTTTTCCTTTCAAATACGCTATTTTGTTTAGGAGTTCTTTGTACAAAAAATGTGTGGTGAATTTCTTTCTGATTACAGAATTCTATAAATTGTTTATTTTTGAACTTACTACCATGATCACTTCTAATGGATATGATTGTGTTCTGTTTCTCATTTTCTACCAAATTCGAAAAGGTGACAAATGTAGAGAAAGCTTCATCTTTATTAGCTAAGAGTATTATCCATGTAAATCTTGAAAAATCTTCAATTATGACAAATACGTACTTTTTCACCAAGAGTTAAAATGTCTGATGACCCGTAAAAATCCATATGTAGTAGCTCAAGTGGCCTAGTTGTTGAAATTTTTTTTTTGGTGAAAAATGACATTTTGGATTGTTTGGATAATTGACATTCTTTACATATTTTGTCTTTGTCATATTTAAGCTTTGGCAATCCTTCCACTAGGCTCTTTTTCCACAAGGTCTTAATATTTGACATATCTATATGTCCAATCCTTTTATGCCATATCTATGGATAATTTTCAATGGATATAAGACATTTTCCATCAAGTTCATCAAGACAAATCAAATATACATTTTCATATCTTTTTCCACTAAAGGCTATATGATCATCATCAAATATAACTTTATAGCCTTTATTACACAGTTGACTAATGCTCATTAGTTGTGTTTGAGTCTCTCGACAAATAATACATCCTCAATACATGCATTTGAATTTTAATAAATATTTTATTTACCTTTAATTATACCTTTTTCGTTGTTTTCAAATGCAAGTGTCCCTTTACTACATGATTTGATCTTATGGAACAATTCTCTTTCTCCCATCATATGTCTTGAGCAGTCGCTATCCATGACCACATGTTATTGGCCTGTGCTTTAAGACGTACCTGCAACATAAAATGATATAGAGCTTATCTCTTAGGTACCTATTTTATAGGTCCATTTGGGTTAGTGAGCCATTAGAATCTACGTTGTTCTATTTTGGAAGGCATAAATCCAATACTCTTTGGTGCTCAAACCAATTTTGTACCATAGTTACACAGTTTTTTTACTTTACATTAATAAATCTTATAGCTCATTTTGTTACAAAAATTACATGCCCCTGTATGTCTTGAAGTGGGAATCCATATAATGGATGGTTCCCAACTTGGTCTCTTTGTCCAAGCAACATGATTTATTTTCATTTTAGTGTAGATGGGTTTTGCTTGGTTTTTAAAAGTTCTTAGAGCATTAGGTTTGTTACATTCTTCTTTCTCAAATGTGGAATATTTAAGTCCTCTTCTATTGTTATAGGCGCTCATGTTTAGAAATATTTTGACATTTTTTCCTGAATTAGAGAACTTTGCTAATGATTTATTTTCTTTCTTTAGTCTTTTCACCTCATTTTTCAAAACATTCTTTTCATTTTTTAGGTGGTCAACATTTTCGGCAAGTTTTCTATTAATAATAATTATTGAATTAAATTATTTTTTCTTTATTGTGAATTTTGTTTCTCAGTTTCTTTATCTCATCATACAATGAATCATATGCTTATTGCAGATCCTCTAATTTAGCACATTTGAGACATTCATATGTAGAAGAGAAAATAGAATGAGTTTTCAGTTTAGATATTACCACTTCATTGCTTGTGTAGTTTGTTGATGTGGTTTGTCCCTCCAAAATTTCTGTTGCTGCAAGGCAAATGTTTCTATCTTCCTCCATCATCGCTAAACAACATATCCTTGCATAGTTTGCAACGTCATTATCTTTATTTGATGAGTTGCATATTGTAGATGTTTCCTCATTCACATACAGTCCTCTTCCTTTTGCCTTTTGAAATTTTCAGTCTTCATTTTAGTCTTTCTTCTCTCTTCGTTCCTTTGTTTTAATCTCCTCGGATTTAGGAAATTGAGTTTGCAAATGTCTCACTCTTCCACACTGGTAACATTTAGTTGTCTCCTTCTTTTTCTCCTTCATTTTTCTTTCTTTGAATCTTTTGAAATTCTTTTCCTTTCTCACAAATTTTCTGAATCATTGGGTGAGTAGGGCAATCTTCTCATCGTCATTTTGAGAAGATGAGGTGGACTCATCTGAATTTACTGTAGCCCTCAAAATGATTGCTCTTTTGCCTTTGCGCTACTCCTCATTCCTCCTCTTTATTAGCTCATATGACATGAGTAAGCTGATGAGATCCTCCAGCCTAAGAGTGTTGAGGTCTTTTGCTTTTTCGATGGCTGTAATTTTTGGAGTCCACGACTCAGGTAAAGTCCTTAAAATCTTCATAACTTACTCAGATTCAGAAATAGTTTTCTCGAGACCTTTTAGTGCATTAGTAATATTTGAAAATCTAGCGAACATCTCAAAAATATTCTTGGTCTTAAACATTTTGAAGCTTTCTAGCTCTTCAATCAAAATATTTCTTCTTGTTCCTTGAACTTGGGAAGTTCCCTCATAAATAGATGTTAGTGTATCCCATATTTCTTTAGCAATTTGACATGAGGATACCCTATCATATTCAGATGCGATTAGAGCATAAAAGAGGAAGTTCATGGCTTTGGCATTGCTCTTTACAATTCTAACTTCCTTCTCAGACTATGTAGAGGCTCTTTCATCAATTGGTTCTACGACACAGTCTTGGATATCAATCCAAGAATTTATGTCCGTAGCTATAATGAGTTGTTTCATTCTTAATTTTTAGTAACCAAAGTTACTCTCATCAAAAAGTGGTGGTCTTGTAACTGATTGGCCTTCAGTGAATGCGGGTGGAAGTTGATTACGATGCCATTTGTAAGATCTCTTTGGTTTAAACTCAAAGACCTGCTCTGATACCACTTGTTGGTCCCGAGTTTATGGCAATTACCCAATAGGGGAGGGGTGAATTGGGTATTTTAAAATTCTTTGCTTAAACAAAAATTTTTCCCTTTTGAAGTTAATCCCCTCAATGAAACAAACAGAAAGATAGACAAAAATAAAGCAGTAAAATACAAATAGTCAAGCCACACCAAGAGACAGGTTTATAGTGGTTCAGGCAACCTTCCCTACTCCACTCTTCGAAACTCACACCCGTTGTGACTTGGGTTTTATTATTGAATTTCAATATACTAGAGCAGCGGCTCTCTTCTAGATTTTAGCTCTAGGAGGCTTGCACAAATACAACACAAGTAGGTGACGAGTCTCACTCCAGTCACAACACTACTTTGCGTTCACTTGGTTTCGATTTCTAATATCAAACTAAGTGAAAAAATAAATAATGAACAAATGAAAGATCTACACTTTACAGATTCGTGTAGGAAGTTTGCAACTCTTAGAATAACTTGTAGAGGGGTAGGAATACAACAATGCAACTTTCAGCAGCTTGAAGCACAATTCTTCTTTTATCTTCTTGTAAATCAACTTGAATGCAAGAGAGAGTGGAAAGTGAGCTCAAGCAATGCTTCTCTAATCTCATTCACGTTCCCTTGAAGCTCCTTAAATGATGAGAGGTGAATTTCGAATGTTTGGTAGTAGGTGGAGCATATTTAATGTACCAATGTTCGAACTTTTTCGACCGTTGCGAACCAAGTCGCATATGGAGTCGACTTGGTAAGCGATTTCGTCCAAGTCGCATGGTGGAGTCGACTTCTGGTGCAACTTTACTCAAGTTGCTGACTAAAGTCGACTTCGGTGCGACTTCGACCTCAGCTTTCACTTCTAAATTCTAGCTTCAAGTCGACTTGATCTTGAACTTGACTTAAGTCGCATGGTAGAGTCGACTTTGGGTGCGACTTCACCAACCATTTGACTTTTTTAGAATTTAATTTCTTATAAGTGATCTGAATATTGTACATTTTCTTTTCTTCTCTTGTTCTTCATTAAATGTCTTTGTTATACATCTATTTCGCTCAAAAAAATAAGCAATATCCACTACTCTTGAGACGATCTTTCTTGTGGTCTTAATTCATGATGATTATCCTTCTGGATCTTGTTGTCTAAACTTCAATATAAAGTTGTTCATATGATAATAATCCATCTTTGAAGATATCTAAAGTGGCCATGTACTTGAGTCGCTTGCTTTGGTCGACTTGGACTTCGACTTTTCCCAAGTCGCATGGTCAGGTCGACTTGAGATTCGACTTCACCTAAGTCGCATTGTGGAGTCGACTTCAAAAGCGACTTGACTCTAAGAATTAGAGTCGACTTGGGTTTGCAACTTGACCTACGTCGTAGACGGAGTCGACTTCGACTGCGACTTCACCTACCTCTGAGTTCCAATTTCAACTTTGGAGTATTTAATGTACTCAAAGTCAATTCTGGAGTCGACTTGGGAATCGACTTGGCCTAAGTCGATGGCTGAGTCGACTTGGACGCGACTTGGTCTGCTATCTTTTGAAACTTGACTTTTTAACCTTTGAAAATACTTAGCAAACTCATTGGTGCTTAATTAATTCTCAAATTGTATTGTTAATCATCAAAACATAGATTGTGCTTAATTTGCCATGAATTTCAACACCTATCATATCAACCTTGGCCAATGGAGGGATTCTTAGGAACCTATGGAAGTTTAAGCTGCTAAAGAAGATTGTTATCTTTGGTTGGTGTCTGCTCTTAGATTCCCTACCCACCGGATCAAATATGGCTGCTTATAGAATTCCATGCCAAACAGTGTTCTCACTTTGTAATTGTATTGTTGAGGACACCTTACACATATTCTCGGGCTGTAGTGCACTTTAGTAGTTTGGGAGAGAAGCCTGAGAAATGCCCTGTCGACATTACCAATTTTTGGGATGGAGGACTTCTTCAAACATTTCATAGCTTTTGGTAATGGTTACCTCCTCACATTGTTCCTTTGTAGGAATCAGTTTTAGGATGGCAAAAACCAAATGTTCTAGGAGATCCCAAAATGTGTAGCCGAATTCATTCACCAACTAAACTTTGTAGCGATGTTAAAACAGGGAGGTATGCTCACCCCAATAAGTTTAGCCAAGTGGATGACCCCAATGAGAGAAGAAATCAAGCTGAACATTGATGCCCATTTCAAGCTAAATATAAGAAGCACGGGCTTTGATGTAGTTCTTAGGGATGGCAATGGTCAATTTTGTGGGGTTAAATGCGGGTCAATGAGAGGCATCTCAATCCAATTCACATGGAAACACAAGCCCTTCTACTTGATATGCAATGGGCACCTAATCTGAATTGCCCCAAGATTGTAACTAAGTGAGACTCCCTCATTCTTATCACCCTCTTAAAATGAATGATGAGATTCGATCAACTCTAGGCATGCTGGTATGGAAAGTCAGAAGCTTTGCTATGTAATTTGAATCTTGCACCTTTACCCGATGTGCTAAGTAGCATAGATGAGGTGACAAACAACATTGCAATGCAGGCCTACTGCACCAAAGAGTCAAATTGTTCTTGATGGTCCAAACCAAGTTCCTACATTGTCGCCCCCTACGTTAGGATGTTGATTGTTTTTAATGAAATTCGTGGCCTCTCACCACATCCCGTCATCCAACCTGGCAGTGGCTAGTGGTCCGAATTCACCCTCTTCTTTAAACAATCAAGGTTAAAACATGGGTGATCTATAGTCATTAGAAATTAAGCTTCATGGAAGGAATATCTAGTAGGTCTCCTACAACAATACTCGTTCAAAAATAGAAGAAGTATCGAGCGACACCAACTATTTTCCCTTTCCATGGGTACAGTAAATGTGCTCCATTTATGACGTGGCCACATCAAAAGCAATGTTCGGCTTTGGTCACTAGTTTGAACTTGATGACTTCATTTGTTCTTCCTCTTAGAATTGAATTGTTAGAAACAACAATGATAAATGGCTCTTAGCAGGCGACCTAGGAATGACTTGCAACTAATGCATATGCTTTTGCTCTGCTTATCATCAATGTTGAAGAGGAAAGAGGAATCTTGCTTTCTAAATCTAAGAAGGAGCTAGTGTTAGAGATGAGAAATAATTGTTTGTGCTGAAGAGGGGTTGCTGCGAGAGAGAATGATGCCAAAGATGAGTGAAATCGTTGATAAGGGTGGGTTCGTTCTAATGAGAACAGATGATGAGGGAGAAGGACTTTTATGCATGTTCGATCTAGGGAAAGCTATAAAAAATTTGAAATATTTTAAATGACAAGTCTAAATACATGCTCAAGCTCTCTAACCCTCCTATCACACAATTAGGACTATTATTATATTTCTTCTGCAATTTTTAACGACAATGGAGTGGGTTCTTAATTAGGTTCCGCATAAAACTCATAATTTATATAATTATTTCTGTAATATAATAATATTTATACCATCTATATATTAAAAATGTAATTTTAAAATTAAAATTTAATATTGAATATATTATTATTTGATTTTAGATATTTTTATAGAAATTTGGATGGCTTCTATCCCAACTACCTTTGGGATTCAAAAAGATGAAAAGAGAACCAATAGAGCTATCCTGGTATTTTGTCAATAAAAAGTTATCTATAAAGAATTTTTTCTGAAGAAAGTGTGGGGGTTAACCCACCACACTTCATCAGACAAAATGTTACATTATGCAAAATTAGCAAAAACATGTCCTGCATTGTTGCCCATACCCATGACATGGTGGAATGAAAGATAGGGAGCAGTAGAGGCTAATGATTTGATCTCGGCAATAATCGTTACCACCGAAGATAGAATGGGCCTATTATTTTCCAAAAAAATAACATAAAGTAAAGAATTTGATTCCATCTCAATCTTTTGCAACCGAATTTTCAGGCTCTAATTTACACCCAGCCACATGGCTGTGGCTTTAATGATCAACGGATCCATAATCCTTTTCCTATTCCTTCCTTTGGATGCGATAAAATATCCTCTTGAATTTCTAATATTAGCAACAAACTGCATACAATTTTTATGTAGGTTCCTTTTTCCATGCACATTAATCTTAAATTTACCTTCACCCGATTTTACCCATCTAATCACTGAATAGTGATTGAGCATGCTAAACCTCATCAGGCTCCTCACCCTATTATGATAATCCAAGTACTTTTTGCACTAGTCGTTGACTTCCTTAAAAGCTGGTTGGGTTCCTTCCTCTCTATGTTGATTCCTCAAGTGCCACATGACCAGAAAAAAAGAAGAAAGAAAGCAAAAGCATCTAACCCTTTTGGAATAGTGAGCAGGATGAAGATGCATTGCATAGCATTCGTCTTATCCCTTGTATAGCAGCTAACAATAATTTTGCTTCTAGCCTGTGGAACCAACTCACACCAAATGAATAAGTATTGTATGTCTTCAGCTTCTTTCTTGCGAAATAAAAAAGTAAAATCAATTAAAATTCCATGCTTAATCAAATTAAGCAATGTTAACAAGATGTCGTTGTATAGTCTCCCTCCAAAGATGAGCACTTTGTTTAGAAGCTTTGTTTTCTTGTAGACTACCTAATCATGTACATCTTCAATCTCCCAAGCACCCAACTAACGCCCATGAGATTCCATTAAGCCCTGATATGTTGATTTTACTCTGTACAGTGTCTAATTCATGCTCTCAAAATCAGCAATCTTCCTCTCCGTTATTTGGTTATGGAATAGAATTTATTGTGTTCCAACCCAATTCACTCACAACTACCCTCACTAAGTTTTCTTTCTATTACCAAGATTGTTCATCAATAAAAAACTAATCTTGACATCATCAGATTGTGGGATGGTGAAGAGCCAGCTTTGCGTAAGTGTGATCAAGCCATCCATCTTTGAAAAAAGCCACCCGCTGGTCATTCCCAATATGCAATTGGCAGCCATTAGAAATCACATCTCTTACTTTGAGGATGTTTCTTCATGTGAAAGAGTCAATTGCCTTCTCCTTGCGAGCCCACTAGTTCCCTTTATTGAAATACTTTGCTTCGAATGCAGTATAGCGCAATGACTTTGTGCTGGTTGATAGGTGACATACCTATTTTCTAGTAGGGCATAATTGAAAGTCATGATATTTCTAAATCTTAGGCCCCCTTACAACCTTTGGCTTGCAAATGTCTTTCCATGCCACCCAACAAATCTTTTACTTGCCTTTTATTTCAACTTGACCAAAACTTACTAAGCATACCATATATTTCATTATAGAACTCTTGAGTAGAGTGAATATGCTCATAATGTATGTCAGGATTGCCTATGCCACTACTTTGATTAGGATCATCTTTCCACCCCAAGAGAGGAGTCTTCCTTCTAGCCTTGTATTGCTCGTCATATTCTTTCATTTAAGTGTTTGAGCACACTCATCTTTGATCTGCCCAACCAAGCTGGGGACTACAAATTGTTTGAAACATGTATTGAAATCAATGGTAAAATAAGTCAAGTTTATGTTTTGATGATTAACAAATCAATTTGAGTAAGTTTTAGTTACTAACAGTTCGTGAAGATGATTAAAGGATATAAAAATGAAGAAAATGAAGCATAACAGGTAAAGTCGATTTTCAAGTCGACTTAAGCATCGACTTAGGCTAAGTCATCCCCAAGTCGACTCTTGCAGAGACTTCAAGTGGTATTTTTCGTCCAGCATTGAAATTAGGGAGCAAAGCTGCCGAAGTCACAAATAAAGTCGACTCCGCATGCGACTTGGGCGAAGGCGCAGACCAAGTAGACTCCAACATTGAGTTCAAACGTGATTTTCTATCCATAGTTGAAATTAGGGACAAGAGCTGCCAAAGTCGCAAACCAAGTCGACTCCACATGCGACTTGGGTGAAGTCACAGGCCAAGTCGACTCTAGCATCGACTTCAGACTGACAGCATGAGTTTTGAAGAGCTAAGTCGCAAACCAAGTCAACTCAATGCTCGACTTGAGTAAAATTGAAGACCAGGTAGACCCAGTCACTCGACTTAGGCCAAATGAAGATCAAATCAAGTCCAAAGCAAGAAAAGTTGCATGTATTCATCATGAAAAATTGAGATCACACATTTGGACTTCTTTTATGCAAATAAAGAATCAAGGATTCAAAATTCAAGACATGGAGCGTAAAGAAAGAATGAATATACTGAGTTTCAGATAATATAAATCAAGGGAAGAACATTAATTTGAAGAAATTTAAGTGACCAAAGTTATTTCAAAGAATTTCAAGTTCATCAACCAAGCTAAGGAAGTAAAGTTGCACCCGAAGTCGACTTCACTTGCGACTTGGGTCAAGTTCAAGACCAAGTCGACCTAGAATGAAACTTGAGGTATTCGTGGAAAGCCGAAGTCGCACCCGAAGTCAACTCCACCTGCGACTTGGGCGAAGTCGCACACAAAGTCGACTCCACCTGCGACTTAGGTCGCAATGGTTGAAAATTTTTTGAATGTTGGCGCATTAAATGCGCGCCACCTACTTCTAAACGTTCAGATTCCCTCACCATTTATATAAGGCATTCAATATGAATGTGAAGGGTAGCTAAAACATCATTGATTGAGCACAACTCCAATCTCTAAGAGCATTTTATGATCAAGTCAACATCTAGAAGAAGAACTTTGCTTTTAAACTGCTAAAAGCTGTTTGCTGAATTATTAAAGCCTACTTTACAAGTTCTTCTCTGCGCCAAATCTTCCTCTGCACACCAGTAACATGTAGAAACTTTCTTTTATTTTCTCTTGTTGTATTGAACTTGATTTAGTTTGGGTAACTAAGATCAAGTGTAAGCAAAGTAGTGTGTGACTAGAGTGGAACTCGTCACTTACTTGTGTTATGTGTTGTTTATGCCCCTTAGAGCTAGAATCTAGAAGAAAGCGGAGACTCTAACTGTATTTGTGAAATACATAGTGAAACCCAAATCACAAAAGATGTGAACTTGGAAGAGTGGAGTAGAGAAGGTTGCCTGAACCACTATAAAACCTTGTCTATTGATTTATATTTTCACTCCTATTATCTTATTGCTTTCCTTTTATTTCATTAAAGGAGATTGGACCAAACAAGGGTAAAGTTTCTGTTTAAGTTAAAAAAATTTAATTATCCAATTCACCCCTCCCCTCTTGGGTATTTTCCGTTAACTCGGGACCAACACAAATAATGGTGTGCTTCCTGAATCATGGAGCCTATAAATCCTACAATATCATTTCTAATGGTCGACAAGTGTTGGAGCTAAAGTACAAGGCAATTTCATTTATGTTGATCATTGTTGTCGTCATGTTGCTGAGATAGTCTCATTCCACTCTATTATAAGCTTTGAACATATCTAGCTTTATTCTCAATTACCCTTCTTTTGACATTGAAGAGAGTGGATCACCTCATAAGCAATTATCATGTTGTCTATTATTTGGAAATAAGAAACAAATGCACTTTGTTAGGAAGATATGACTTTGTGAAGAGAACGCTTCAATCTATTGGCTAAGATTTTTGCCAAACCTTTGTAAGCCATATTACATAAACTACTAGGATAAAATTAGAATCTTTTCACCCCCTTCTTCGAAATTAGAACAACAGTAGTTTAATTTAGTTCTTGGAGCGACCAACATTGTTGGAATAGATTTTTCATTTCCATAAAAGATTAAACACCATGAAAACATCATGTCTCACTGTACTCCAATACTTCTAATAAAAGTCTGCTGACATGCCATTTGGTCCGAAGGCTTCTGACGAGTTCATTGCTCTGAATGCTTTCATTGCTTCATCCATGAACAACAGCTTGATAAGTTTTCCATTGTGTGAATAAAAATTTTTCCTTATAACTAGCCCTAAAATCCTATACAAATTTGATGGTAGTGAGGTGGCGAAGATATTATTAAAACATGATAAAGTAAGCTCTTATTTACCCAATTGCCATTTTCATCAAGAAGGGCATCAATGAAGTTGTACCGTCACTGATTGGATGCTATTTGTGAAAAAAACACAGTGTTTCAATCCCTTTACTGGAGCCAATGTACCTTGGGTTTTTACCTTAACACTTCCTCTTCGTCCTCAATGAGAAAACTGATTTGTTGTTGTATCCCTTCATTTGTTGCATCTCTATGGTCAAACAAGCTCTAGGCGTTTAGGTTGTGTAGCTCATTTTTCCTTTCATTTATTACTTGGCTGATGTTCCCCTTTTGTCTTTATTCCATTTGGATAACTCTATACTCTAGCTCTCAATTTTCTTGATCAGATTTTCACATGGTAGAGCCCCTAACTGATTGTACAAGGAGCACATGTGATCAATAATGGAACGAACTTCTTTATCTCTAGTGCAGAATATTCATACTTGAAGCATCACTTGGGTCTCCTTTAGTCTTGCTTTGTGTTGAGAACTAGCTTCATAAGATAACGATCTCGTGTGGCTATGGAAAAGTGAAAAATCCTTGCAAAAGGAAAAAATTCAGCCGTGCAAGGGTGGATAAGACTCAATCCAGTCTAGCCTCCACATCATGGTGGGACCAATAAACATTAGGTTTAGTATATTGCAATTGTCTTTCATTTCCCAAAAAAGACCATAAAAACTTGTAAACCTCTAGGTCAACATAACAACATCAATTTGGCTTTTCAAAAAGAACCTTAATGTCATAGTTCTCATTTCATAGCAAAGCTAATCCTCCTCTAGGTTTCTCCAAGTCCATTATTAGGTAGCTCTCAAACTTGAGTTTTCTCCTTACAGTCTCCATTTCTTATGATAAACATTTTGTCTCATTAAGGAAGACCACTTTGGGAGCTTATTTCTTGACCTTGTCAGGAAGGCATTAAATTGCCTGTGGGTTCCCAAGCCTACGAAAATTCAAAGATATGAGTTCCATTTATCCATTATCCATGGTGGGGTTGAGATTTTCTCTCAGCCTTCACCTTAATAGTTGCATTGGTTTTGATTTTTGATGATTTTTGTAGCCCATTTGTCTCTCCTATAAATTTCCTTTTGTTGGAGCTAGCTATGGTTTATCCCTTTAGTTGCAACTCAACTACTGGTGCACCCACCCCTCTTGCCCATCTCTTCCATCTTACTATAAGGTTTGGACCTTCTCCCATAAATTGTCAGTTTTGTGAAGAAGATTTAGTCAAGAGGCTATCCCCTATAGAGTGTTCAGTTAGCAGTTTAAGTTCACCTCCCTTCGATGTGTTTACCTTTTCTTCGAACCCAAGAGTTTACTCCTACTCATCTACGTAGCCCTTCTAATCACCTCGTACATGTCTTGTTGTAGTCTGCTAGAATGGATTTCTCCTATTATTTTTAATTATTGGGAGTGTAACCCATGTTCACTAGTACCATCTTGACAACATCAATTACTTCTTTCATTAGATTGTGTCCAAAGCTCATGTGAGTTCGGTATAGATTCCTCTATAGTGTCTTTGTAGCTTTCAACATAAGCGGCTCATTGTTTGGGTGTATTTAGTTATGTTTATCCTCCTTTGTATATGGTTGGAAGTCAAAACATAAGAATAAATACCCCTATCCTTCATAGAACTGCCCTTTGTCTGTCCTAGCTCCTTTAAAAGTCCTATTTTGCTTCTCACTCCTATGCATGCTATTTCCTTCATGGCCCTAATACACACTCCCCTCTTTATCAATATTGTGTGCTCAGGTTATGATGTTTGGTTGGTCCCTTCAATTTCTAAATTGCCTATACTTGCATTTTTGCGTACACCTGATTCTTGCTATATTCTCCCCACATTCTCCTTTTTCAATTCATACTTCTCGGCACTAGGTCTTACTAACCTTATTTGTCTCAACTCCTCCATCTTATTGTGATGGTTTATTTCTTACCATTAAGCTAAACTTTACAGCTGAGCCTCTGTGATATCCACTATGTTAGCCAACCAACAGAAATCCTCCTCCCTTTACTTTATTTTTCTTTTTAATAATTGGTCCATTTCTCTACATGAAAGTTCATCAACTAGGTATCTCCACAGCTGCACCTTGTTACCCCTTCCCTTGTCATCTTTTAACTCCATAGTTCTTGTCCCCACTCAAAGATGATTTCAATATGGCATATTCACCTCCCCTAGCTGTGGCCCCTTCCTTTGATAATCACTATAATCCTTATAAGCATGTACCATAGCTCCACAGAATAACAAAAAAAGAAAAGTTTTTCATATTAGAAGGAGATTCACTTTTTGTTCTGTGTGCCAACTTTAACAAAAATTCCTCTGCTGAAGGGCTTCCTAGTGTAGAGGCTTGGTCAAACCCACCTCATACATGTCCTTACCCCATGATCCATGCCACCACTACCTCCTAAAGGAACCAGGCATTATTAACAACTCACTAAATTTTCTAAAATCAAGAGATCACAACTAATGGCCAAAGTGGCTTATAAAAGGATTCCACACCCAAGGAGGACCCAAAAGATCTATCACTACTATAACTCTATTACTTCTCAAACTCTCTTGGATTCTTATCCAAAGATCAATCCAACTTTCTTCCAAAACCCCAAATTTTCCAATCCTATTGGGAAATTACGGTCACAAATTTCATACGTGTGTGAAGGCCCATTTTAAACTTCTACACTTGGCGCCATCTGTGGGAACCAAGCGATAAATCCGTTTCTACTTTTTCCTTTCCCATGAATTTTCTCATTCTTTATTTTTTTTTCCTTCGATTTTTTTACTATGGAGTGCAACCAATCCGTGTCTGACTCGGAGAATGTCGCGTAAAGGGGGAATACACAAGAAGAAGATGCACACCACAATACATAGGGGACCTCTGTCGGAACCAGCTTTGAAGAAATGGCCCCCAATGTCATTATCTTCAAAGAAGACTTCCAAAAGATGATGACCACATAGCGTTAATGGAAAGCTCAAAAGCTATCAACCCCATAATCATCCCGTCTAATAGGCAGCCCCAATATGTAGACCCCAACACCAGAATTTGGTGGTAACCCATCTACTCCCCCTTTGTTGCGGTTTATTAACACTCCTAGTTATTTACCCTTCACCCCTAAAATCAACAATGAATCTCTCCCTCACAAGTTCAAACCCATGGTAATGAAATCCCATGATGAGCACTTAGACCTTCAGGATTATGTTGACACATTTTACATTAATGCAAACCTAATGGGTTTGTCAGAAAACATAAATTGGCAAGAATTTATTGGCACTCTAGAGGCAAAAGCCAGAGTATAGTTCCATTGTTTGCCTCCAACATTAATAGCACCTTTTGACTCTTTATTTTGACAATTTCAAAGTACAGTTTATAAGTCGTGTCGTACATGCCAAGTTCGATGGGGGGACAACGAGCCACTACCTGAATATTTTGATAGGTTCAATCATGAATGCACTCTGATTTAGGTATTGACCCCTAAATTTATCAAGTCTAGTTTCATTGGGACATTACGCCCTTACTGACTATACACAGAACTCAAGGTGCATGAATCAAATGCTGTAAGAAAATTTTTTTTAACTGCACATAAATTGGTGAATACTAAAGAATAAATGAGACAAAGGAAGCAAACGCTTCAAAATAACAAAAACAAAGGGTTAAGCAAGAAAAGACCTCAAAGTTATGACCAACAATCTGTAAAGAAAAGGGGTCAAAGAGATGAACCCCCTTTTCTATGCCTAGGTACGAGAAATCCACTCCATTGAAAACTTCGCAGGACAATATATTCCTTGCAATTAATGACAAAGGCCCCCTGAAGAAGCCAAACCAAATGAGGTTCGCTACAAAAAAAAAGGACACCTCTTGCTGGTATGCATACCATGAGGATCATGGTCATTCCACTAAAAGATGTATCCAACCGAAGAATGCTATTGAAGAACTTATTGAGAAAGGCCTCCTAGCTTGATTCATAAAAGGAATTGAGGAAAATAGTCCTATTGTCGTCCCTGAGCTAGGATCAGGATCTAAATATGAATCATCAAATGCTCTCACACATGGAGTCATTTCTATCATTCATAGAGGCCTTCCTTGCGGAGGTAGCACCCAATCTGCGAAAAGAAAATATGCACATTATTAGGTAACATCCGGTAAAAGACCATGCCCTCTGACAAAATACACATTTTATAGGAGTGAAGAATTTCCTTTGCACACACCTCATGATGACGCTATTATCATCAACATTATAATATTCAATTAACAATTTGTTGAATCATGATCGACACCGGTAGCTCTACTAATATTCTATTCATCATAGCCTTTGACAGAATGAAGTTGTCGAGAAGAAATATGTGTCCTCACACTTGACCCCTTATTGGGTTCATGGGAGACAAAGTGTCCGTAGAAGGGTTAATTATACTCCCTTTTACGATTGGAACTGCACCACAACAAGCTATGATTGAAATTGATTTCTTGGTAGTCAATATCTCACTAGCTTACAATGCCATCATAGGACCCCCGACCCTCAACAGGCTACAAGCCATTATTTCTACTTACCATCTGTCAAACAAGTTCCTAACAATTACAGGAGAAGTATCACACGAGGAAACCAAAAAAATGATCCGCCATTGCTATTTAGCGGCTTGCAAAAGGAAGCAACCGTGGACTCCATATAGTCATCCGACCAGGACAAACCCACAATTACTGTCAACATAGTGGATATCATGCCCAAGCACATCATAATAAGTACAACAACAAATCCCTCTTTTTAAAACACTTTGATAAACTTCTTACATACTAATATTGACATTTTTGCATGGAATGACCTATCATTAACAGGTTTGCATCTAAAAGACAATGGATAATTGCACAAGAAATAAACAAGCTTTTATCCACTTACTTCATTAGAGAAGTCCTATACCCTCAATGGTTATGCAATGTAGCTCTAATACCAAAGCCTAATAGCAAATGACTTATGTGTATAGACTACACTAACTTGAATAAAGTCACCCCAAAAGATAGTTAACCATTACCTAACATTGATAAATTAATTGATTCAACTGTAGGTTATAGTATTTTTTTAATTTTATGGACTCCTTTTTTGGATGTCATGAAATAAAAATGGCCAGAGAAGATGAAGAAAAAACCTCCTTCATTACCCCCGAAAAAACCTACTGTTATTGAGTCATGCCTTTTGGACTAAAAAATGCAGGTGCTACTTATCAAAGGATAGTAAACAAGATCTTTATACAATGAATAGATAAAAATATGAAAGTCTATATTGATGAGATGATAATTAAAATCAAAGACCCTAGACAACACATAGAAGATCTAGCAATAACCTTTGTCACTCTTCGACATTTCGACATGAAATTAAACCCAGAAAAATACATATTTAGAGTAACCAAAGGCAAATTCTTAGGAATTGTTATTTCATAGAGAGGCATTGAAGTAACCGCTACCAAGATAAAGACCATAATAGATACAGAAACACCAAAAAATAAAATAGATATGTAAAAACTCACAGGACGCCTCGCCGTACTGCATAAATTTATTTCAAAATCCGCTAAGATATCTTTTCCTTTCTACAAGATCCTTAGGAAAATCGAAGACTTCAAATGGACGACAGAATGCGAAGTTGCCTTTCAAGAGCTGAAGCAGTATCTCTCAAAAGCACCCTCGTTAATGAAGTCAACTACAAGAGAAATCCTTTTCATTTATTTATCAACTTCGAATAACACCATTAGCATTTTACTAATGGAAATAAATAATGGGATACAAAATCTTATATATTACATTAGTCAAATGTTGCATGATGTAAAAACTCGTTATTCTTTATTGGAAAATAGTTTTTTGCACTTCTAATTGCTTCAAAGAAATTACGTCACTACTTTCAAGCCCATATTATCATTATTTATACTAACTATCAATTGCAATTCCAACCCCTCAAAGAAATAAAAGGACAAACCCTTACCAATGTATTAACTGAATTTACAAATGCCCCCTATTATGAAGAAGGTGACAACACCCCCCTTTGCTCTGATGGAACTGACCATCCTATTGTGACAAAAACTATCACATCTATGGCGGAACAATGAGAGCTATATATAGGTGGAGCATCCAACAAATAGGGTAGTGGAGTTGATATCCTCATACTCATACCACACAAAACCAAATTAGAAGTCGTCATTTAGTTTGCGTTCAATGTCTCTAACAATGTCTCCGAATATGAAGCCCTTCTCCGATAATTGAAGATCGCTTCCTCCCTTAAGGTAAAGTATCTTAACGTTTTCTCAAACTCCAATTTAGTAGTCAATCAGGTCAAAGGAAACTTCGAAGCAAGGGATGATGACATGATCCCTTATACTGGACTTTGCAAAAATCTTATTAAACAAATTCCCCACTTCTCCATTCAGAAAATACCCTAAGAGCAAAACAATCATACGAATATTTTAGCCAAATTAGCCACCAACACTTCATTTGAAACACCGATACCCATTTGTCATCTGAAATAGCTGAGCATTACCCATTGCCAAATCAATAACATACACACATCTCCTCCCTCATGGAAAGATTCTATTATACAATTTCTCACAAATCACCTTCTACCCAGCAATAATAAAGAAGCAAAATGCATAAGGAGGCAAGCATTCCATGGTACAATTATAAATGGAGAACTTTACTAAAAATCATTCTCTACCTCATTGCTTCATTACGTCTCACCCATCAAAGTACCTACCATTCTGGAAGAACTCCATCAAGGCTATTGCGGCAACCACTTATCATGGCATATATTAGCACACCAAGTCCTCTATTTCTGGCCGTCCACCTAAAAAGATGCAAAAGACTACATCCTCAAGCGCGTTGCATGTCAAATGTATGACCTATTTTCCCATATGCCAAATACCCTTCTACAACCCATTTTCGAAACGTGCCCTTTCAAATAATAGGGGATAGACGTAGTAGGACCTTTGCTTATTGCCCCTAGAAATCTCAAATTTATAGTTATTGCAATTAATTATTTTTCAAAATGAGTAGAAGCTAAAGCCCTTAGCTCTATTACCTCTACTCAAATTATCACTTTTATATGAGACCAAATAGTATGTCAGTTTGGCATGCTCCAAACCATCATCACAAACAATGAAAAACAATTTGATTGTCAATACTTCAAGAAATTTTGCGCTAGCAATAATATACAACACAAATTTTCTTTTGTTGCATTTCCCCAATGCAGTAGACAGGTTGAAAGAACTAATAGGGCCCTCAAAGAGACCCTACAGAAAAGGTTACATGAAGAACACACAAACTGGACAGATGTCTTGCCTAGTATAATGTGGGCTTATAACACAACCATTAGAAGAGCGACGAGCCACACCCCTTTCAAGCTAATATGTGGCACATAAGCAATCTTTCTTATTGAAATTGCCCAGTCCAACTATCATGTTTCTCGAATACCACCAACAACTAACATCCAAATACAAAAAGAAAATCTAGACCTCTTAGAAGAAATTTGAGATGATGATGCACAAAGGCATAGCCTGCATCAACACTAGTTAACTCATCATTTTAATAAAAAAAAAAAACAAAAGAGCTCATCTGTTAGGCTCTTTAGTCCTACAAAAAGTAATCTTTTATTTAGAATATAATCACCATAAATTCTTCCCAAATTGGGATGACCCCTTTCTCATACGTAGATTGTTTGACAATGGGTCATATAAATTAGAAATAACGAAAGGACAACTAATACCCAGGATATAGAACACCCAACATTTGAGATGTTTTTATGCATGACAAACTGTACAAATGATCCCAAAAAAGGACATCGACAACCCCATCATATCAAACAATCCAACAACCTCTAGAAAGGGCTTCAATAGCCCTATCATATTAAAACGGTTCAATGGCCTCTGCTAAGGGCTTCAACGACCCCATCACATCAAAACAGTCCAAAGAAATAAAAGGAATGGGGTTACAACATCCCATTGAATTGTAAAAAGGTTCAATTACCCAAAACAAACCAAGGCAAAGATAGTCACATGCCACATCAAGTCAAAATGGTTTGAAAATCCAAAACAAAAAAACTGTAACACCTCTCCAAGCTCCAAAGAAACATATAGTCTCCAAAAAATCCAAATCCAAACGAAAGGATTCCAACAAATTAAACCAGTCATGTTCTTGCAACAACATAGCATCCATGGGCAAATTGCCCACACAAAAAAAATTTATGAACCCTCAGACCCTGTGTCTTCCTCCTCCTAGCTTTCCGAAATATTATAACCACTGATCTTTGAGACATCAAAACCTGTATCAACATGCACAACCTTGTCAATACAAACATTGAACTTTTTTTGTAACACCATTTCCCAATGTCCAATCTCTTTTGTTCAAATTCATTTTTTTAACTAACGATACCTGCTCAGACTGTTCCCTCTGGGATAATAAGGATACTTTCAATCTCTCAATCTCCTCCTCTTTGAGCTTCACTTGTGCCGCCCACGCAAGGTTACTTTCTTCCAACTTACGACATCGACCCTTCAACACCGCTCCCTTTGCCTTTGATTCTTGGCATTAATAGTGCATAACTTCTCCATGCTTAGTCATAATCTTCACAGATTTTTCTCTTAAACTCTCCAAATCAGATTTGGCTCTCCTCATTGGCTCAACTAGGGCACTTGATTGCCCATGCAAATCCTCTTTAGCCTTACGTACTCTTTTCACCATCTCACAATAATGAGTTTTCATCAAGAGCAGAGAACCAATGTCGTCAACATACTCTTTTTTAGTCGATCAAATGTCTCTTCAAATCCCCCCCCTCCCGGTTTTTTCCTCTCTATCCATTTGGTAAAAAGGCACCTCACAATACCTTCGAACAAACTCCTTCATCCTCTAGTGATGATGTGAAGCACACTCTCCATGTAGGCACAAGCATAACAGGCTTGCGATCGAGTAAACTCTTATTCGCATCATTTTCCTTCCTTTTTAAGCCCTTTTTAGAAACAATCCCCTCAACTCTCTGCTCAAGCACATCTTGCTCCCATTCCATGTCTACTCCCTCGACCGCATCCAAAATTTTTCCCCCACCTGTATTGGCTCATCTAACACCAGCACTTCACTTGTCTCTGAAGGTCGTGCTCTCTTCTTCAACCTCAACATTTGAACTAAGGTTCTAATCCACAACTAACGACCAAATTGGCTTATAAAAGGAATCTAGCACCCAAAAAGGACTCAAGAGATCTATCAATACTACAACTCTGCCATTCCCCAACTCTCTTGGATTCTTATCAAGAGATTAGTCTAACTTTCTCCTGAAACCTCCAAATTTCCCAATCATATTGGGAAATTACGGTCACAAATTTCATACACGTGTGAAGGCCCATTTTGGATTTCGACACCTGGCATCGACAACCACCCTCGGTTTTAACATTGCCTAATCTATTTAGAAGAGGTGTTAATGGATCGGATTGGACGGGTTAGAGCCTAATTTAAATCCTAACCTATGTAGAATATCTCAATCCTAATCTCCTTATTAATCCATTTAAAAAATCTCAACTCTAATCCATTTATAACTAATTTAATAAATAGGTTAGCGGGTTGTTAATGGGTTATATAATAAAGAACCAAAAGGCTTAAACTCTAGTAGACGATAATCTCGTAGAGAGACACAAGAAGATATTTTTAGTGTAGAGAAAATAGAAATAAGGCAACAATGGAGAAATTGAACTGGGGAGTAGTTGAAGAAAAAATTACATAGTGGAGAAAATAACCAAAGGGTTTACATTTATATATAATTTAAATGGATTTAAAGAGTTAAATAAGTTAAATGGGTTAAATAGGTTAAACACATTAGTAAACAGGTTGACGGGTTGTAAAATCTTAACCCTAATCCGTTTATTTAATTAAATGGTCAAATAGGTTAGTAGATCATAATTTATTTATTCAAAAATCTCAACCCACACTCATTTATAAATGGGTTGGATGAGTGGATTAACCATGTCATTAAACAGCCCTATATATCACCACAAAATTCGAGTATTCCTCAAAAGATTGGTCAACCATGTTGCCTAAGACCCACTTGTCTACCAAGAAGGGAAGTCCCCTGATATGGGGCCATAATGGCATTTTAACGATGAAAAACCTCATGGGGTCGATAAGGGTTCTAAGAACAATAAGGAGGATCAGTTGTTGCTCAAACAACTATGGTTAGCCTCCTAATATCTCGCTTTTGTCTTCTTCTTTGACGAAAATTACTATATACAGATTCTTCCCTACTTTAGTGAAATAGAAAGTTTTCTTTTGCTCTCCATAGCATCTTCATCATCGATTTGAATGGTTTCCTGTTATAGGTCTTATTAGCCCAAATGAAGAAGAGGACTACAACTTTTTTACCCCGATCGATTTGCCAAATAGATCCCTCGATGAGGGCTAATATCTAAGCTCCTCCAAGAGAATATTTTTTGCATTAGTCACCATCCTCACTACTTCGAAGAAGCTCGACCATCCTTTTCGCCAGCTCTACACAATTTCTCCTTTCCCAATAGCACCTGAAACTCTAAATTTCCTTTACCCTGCACGAAACACAAAAAATTTACCAATTTGGACAAACATGGGATTGGACTTTCCCGAGTCCTCAATTTTTATAAATTTGTAAATATGGTCGAACACAAAATGGCAAACATATGATGAGATTTTATGATAATATAAATTATAATAAATAAAATAAGTAGGCTGAATTTTTCGTTAATTATTTAAGAAAAATAGATACTTTGCATTTAAATTTATTAGAAAATAATTCTCTTTTTGTGTGAATGTAGACTACTACTCACACCAAAAGTTTAGAACTCAAAATAGAGACGCAACCAACACACATTAAGAAGTTTGCCTTGGGTAATAAAGTAGAGTGAAGTTTCAATGCATCATCCAGATGCGTTGAAATTTCAAAATAATTTTTAATTTTTTTGAAATTTTTTATAAAACTATTAATCTAGATGTATTTATCAAAAAATTAGTTTTACTATTTTTGAATATGTATATGTATATCAACTTTTTAAAAATATGGGTATTCAAGTCATTTTCAAATGACTAAAATATCATTATTTTTAAAAAGTAAAAATATATCTATTCATCTCTGAAAATAGTAATTTTTAGTTTAATAGATTAAATATACATAGACTACTAATTTTGTAGAAAAATTTTGAAAATAAATTTTGCACCTAGGTGAATTGCAACTGCAATGTTTCCATATATATATTAACATATTAACAGAAACTCTTTTTTATACAGTAACAAGATGTAGAAAAATAAATACAATTAACTTGGATTTGATTTACATGTAACTAAGGTGTTATATGAGTATGTAATCCATAGGGGGTAGAATCAGACAGTGTAACGTATCTTTTTTGTTATAAAGAGTAAAAGTTAATAGCAAGTTAAATTACCTCGGTGTTTTGTAACAAAATGATGCTTCTTTAGTTATTTTAATTTAAGTCATTGATTTTTAAAATAATATTATAAAAATCTAAATAAATCAATCAATATAAAATAAATAAATTTAAGTAAATCAATAAATTTTTAATTAAATCAATAAATATAAAATAAATAAATCAATCAAAATGAAAATAAATAAATGATTGAAAATTATACTAATTATTTATTTTCTTTGTTTATTTTATTTAAATTTATTTATTTTTAATAAAAATTTGATGGCTTAATTTTTAAAGAAGCATCATCTACTCCAAAGCCATCCCTATAATTCAGCACTTCGATAATTTTCATTGACGATAACATTTGATACAAGTAGACAAATTTCTAATGGAAAAAATACATGCTCCTGTTTAACTCTCAACACATAATAGGTTACATACTGATCATAGCACGTCAGTTACATGTGAATCGCGTCCAACACATAAGAGGTTACATACTTACATACCGATCATAACACATCAGTTACATGCAAATCTAGTCCAATTACCTCAACGACGGAAATTTCAGACATTTCACGACATGCAAGAGCACAGATGATTCGCCACCTGTACCATGAAGCAGCTTATCTTAGCTATCGTACACGAAAGTAAACTTCCTTTGAGTTTGAGAGGAGAGAAAAGAGACGAGCAGACGATGTCCCTCCGTGTTACAACTTAATTACAACAACTGTGCGACGCTTGAACCGGCAGCAAAGCCATTCCCGCATGCATGCACGACACGCGTCTATTTCAGCACCCGACATCGTCTTTATAAAGAGAGATTGTAAGAGGGAACATGAAGCAGTACTCAGAAATTAGTGTAGATAAAGTTGAAAAAATAGCGAGTGTGAAGAAGATGATCGTCGTGAAGAACTTGGTGGTGCTGTTGCTAGCTCTGCTGGTCTTGGCGCCGTCTGCAACACCAGCACCGCTGCTAAAGGAGGGATTTCACTTGTTTGATGAGGATGGGGAGTCGACAGTAGCAGAAGCTATGCTCGATGATAGCTGGCCGTTGACAAAAGCAGCAGGAACAGTGTTTGAGGAGGAGGAGGAGGAAGCAGGGAAGGAGAGAGGAGAGAGGTTCCTGCTGAAAGATTCGAAGCTGGTGGTGAAGTCGGAAGGTGGGGAAGTGAGGGTCATGAGGGCATATTATGAGCAGGAGATGAGGCAAGCAGCAGGGTCTATGCACATCGGCTTTGTGACGATGGAGCCCAACACCCTCTTCCTGCCTCAGTACATGGATGCCAATTTTCTTGTCTTCGTCGAAAAGGGTAACCAAGAAGGGTTTTTGCACTCTTTGCGTTCTTTATGATTTTGATTATCCTGTTTCATTTGATTCTGGTTAGGGGAATTTCGTTCCGGAATTCGATTGTGAATCGAAATCATCTAAAGTCACTTGATTGTAGAAAAGGGAGTCATCAGATAAATAGCAGCAGTCATCAAGGAATTTAACAATTATTTTGACAATTCTCATCATCGTTGAATCGTGGATTTTTGAAGGAAGTCCTGTAACTTTTTTTCTTCTCTGTGACAGGTGGTCTATCCCACACTAGGTACATGCAGTAGTTAGCTATAATTTCCCTTTCTTCCATTGCCTGCCAATTACCTACTGTTTGGAAGAAGAACAAGAAGATCACTTATACTATTCTTTGGATAAAGAGGATTTAAATGGCTGTCATATGATATTAAAAACTAGAACTCAATTCGTACAATGACTTGCAATATACCCGCACAGGAGAAATGAAGATTGGGTGGATCTACAAAGATGAGATGGTGGAGAAGACCTTGAAGAAAGGTGACATCTATAGAATTCCAGCTGGTTCAGCATTCTACCTCGTGAACACTGGCCGAGGGCAGAGACTCCAGCTAATCTGCTGCATCGACACATCAGAAAATCTGGGAACTGACGTTTTCCAGGTTTGATTTTGCAAACCAGTCATTCAGGTCTCCCACTTCACCATAATAACTTGACTAGCAATCATTAATTCATGTCTGCACAGTCTTTCTTCATCGCTGGGGGAACCAACCCAACTTCAGTGCTGGCAGGATTTCATCCAAAGACCTTAACAACTGCCTTCAATGTAAGCACCCGTGTTTGAGATTTTCAAGACATCAGCAATCTTGTTTGATTATGCTTTGATAAAGTAGGGTAGGCTTAAAGCAAAAAAAAACAAAAATACCCAGTTCAGTAAGGATGGCATAATTCAATGAGGATAGGGTAGGTTCTAAAGTAGTCAAATTATTAATATATATATATGTTTAATATAAATTTTAAAATATCTTTTACAGAAAAAGACATAAACATATTCTTTAAATATAAAGAAATTTATATGATATAGAAATTAATTAGTAAATCTAATGAATGTATTTAAAAAATTATATTACTATCATTTTCTTCTTAGGTTTTTAAGTTTTTAAGTAAGATTTTAAGTTTTTAAGTAAGATTTATAATAAAATTATAATTTTCAAATATAATATAAAAATTTTTTAAAAAATCAATTTGGAACCAAAATCAAAATCGACTTGAATAAAATAGGATATCCTTTAGGATATAAGATATGCTTTAGGATATCCTTATAGGCTTTAGGATATGACTTAAGATTTTAAGTTTTTAAGTTTTTAAGTAAGATTTGTAATAAAATTATAATTTTCAAATATAATATAAAAACGTTTTAAAAAATCGATTTGGAACCAAAATCAGAATCGAAAATCAAAATCGACTTGAATAAAATAGGATATAAGATATGCTTTTGAATAAAATAGGATATAAGATATGCTTTAGGATATGCTTATAGGCTTTAGGATGCGCTTAAAACCGACTCGACTTAAAATAAGAAGTTAAGAGTTTATCCCACCCAAGTTGCACCCAAGTTGCATCTCTAATTGGATCAATCGAGAACGTGATTTTTTATTTTGATTTTTATTTTAGGTTACCTTAGACGAGCTGAGACCGATGATGGAGAGTCAGAAAGCAGGGCCAATTATGTTCATGAGGAGTTCGGAAAAACAGATTAGAAGGAAGCTTTTCAAGCAACTAAAACAACAGCAGGAGGAGACTAGACAAAGACGCAAGTACTGGGCATTGGATGACGACGATAACGAGGAAGAAGACAGTGCAAAAGCAGCATGGTCTTGGAAGAAACTCTTCGATTTTCTCCGGGGGAAGGAGAACAAGAAGGATACAGCTACGGCTCCTGATTCATACAACCTATACGAGGGTAAGCCAGATTTCAGGAACAACTATGGATGGAGCCTCGCCCTTGACGAGAGTGACTATGACCCATTGAAACACTCTGGAATTGGTGTATATATTGTCAATTTGTCAGCAGTAAGTTCATTCTACTCTTTAGTTAATTTATAAGGGTGAACAAAACTCAAAAAATAATATGAACATTTAGAATGGCATTAGCACAAACACCTAGAATGCAGACGTAATCTGCATGGTTGATTTTTACCAACAAGCAATCTGAACGGCTGATTCGTAGGGATCGATGATGGCGCCGCATGTGAATCCAACGGCAACGGAATTTGGAATCGTGCTGAGTGGATCGGGGACAATCCAGATCGTGTACCCCAACGGAACATCAGCAATGGATGCGGAGGTGACCGTGGGAGAAGTGTTCTTGGTGCCAAGGTATTTCCCCTTCTGCCAAATAGCTTCTCCAAACGGGCCGCTGTTGTTCTTCGGCTTCACGTCGTCGGCGCGAAAGAATCGGCCGCAGTTCCTGGTGGGGGACAGCTCACTGCTGCGTTCCATGAGCGGGCCGGAGATGGCGGCGGCTTTCGGCGTGAGCGAGAAGAAATACAGACGAATCACGGAGGCGCAGGGCGAAAAACTCATCCTCCCTCCACCACATCCTGCTGAAAAGCAACATCCTCCGACGAAGGGAGGATCGTCGGCCCGAAAGCGGGCAAGCGAATAGACGATAGTTGTTTCTCTAGAAGACAGCCGTTTTTATTATTATTATGCTCGTGTGTGGGTTGTTTTACGTTTTTGGAGCTGTGAAATGTGAATAAGAGCACGAAGTACGGTTTTTTCGAGTCTTTTACCATTGGTTTCAGCTATGTATGGGTGACAGTAAGGTGTTACGTGGGAAATACTTCTTTGGCACTGGCACTCATACCCTTGAGTATTTCACAGTGGCACTCACATCTATATATCATATATCAATCTTATATATAAATTTTTTTATTCTTTTGATATTGGAGATGATTTTGGACATATCAAAAGAAGCAAAAAGTATTCTTTCTATTTCTCCCAAAAAATTTTGCTTCTTTCTATTTCTTCCGAAAAAGTGGAGATGAGGTGGGACTTGCTTAAGAAGTGAAGCAGTAGTGCCCCACCGAGACTCGCCCTCTACAATAGGAGTGGGAATCGAGGCGAGTCAAAGTGTGCTTAACCTTGACCTTTCTTTTCAAAAATTTTATTTGACTCTTATTTTTTTATCGGGTTGGGACAAGGTTGGTTTGGCCTTACTTTTTTTTATTAAATTTCGGGACAAAATTCTGGTCGGTATCAAGTCAATAGGTCGGGTAAAAACTGCGGGTCAAGTAAGAAGTTTTTAAAAATTTATAAAACTATTAAGTATAAAGACAAATTTATATTAAATTTAACTACTATATGCTTGAATTTATTACTAATCAATCAAAGTAAAATATAAATAATTAAATAAAACATGAATATTAGTATTGAATGAGGTTTTTCTTTTTAATGTAAAATATAAGAAAATGGGTTAGCAGGTAGGTCTACCTCGACCTGCCCTGCCATCCTTTTAAAAAATCAAAATTTGACCCGACCAAGCCTATAAAACATGAATATTAGTATTGAATAAGGTTTTTCTTTTTAATGTAAAATATAAGAAAATGGGTTAGCAGGTAGGTCTACCTCGACCCGCCCTGCCATCCTTTTAAAAAATCAAAATTTGACCCGACCAAGCCTGACCCATCTTTCTTTAAGGACATCAAAAAACCGACTCGCTCCAGTATTAAATAGGGTCGGGGCGGGTCACGGGTCGACCCGCCTTGATTCCCACCCCCACTCCACAATGAGATAGTCGGACTTGTTAGTTACAGTTACGCGGGCGGTGGGCATCCAGGCTGAAAGACAGGTTGGCGAGCCCCAGCAGCCGTCTTCGATGAAAGGAAGGAAGACAGAGATTGTCAGTCCCTGCAAGCAAGGGGTTAATTGAAAGGGCTTTATCTAGTCTAGAACAGCTCCCTCTCCTATTCGCGATAGGGTTCTATTCCAAGCGAGACCTAAGTCAATTTTGCTTAAAATTATTGAAATAATATTTTAATATAAATTTAACCATGTATCAAAATGGAAATTTATATTTGGTTTCACTTGATGAACTAGATGGTCAATGCCTAATAGCCATTAACAATGATCCATGGGTTTGGCATAAGAGGCTTGGACATGTAAACATGTCAAACACTAAAACCTTATGAAAAATGAATTTGGTAGAAGGATTGCCAAAATTGAAATATGACAAAGATAAAATTTGCAAGACATGTCAATAGTCAAAACAACCTAAAATGTCTTTCTCTACCAAAAAGGAGATCTCCACCACTAGGCTACTTGAATTGCTACACATGGATCTATATGGACCATCCGACATTTTAACCATTAGTGGAAAGAAATATGTACTTGTAATAGTTGATGATTTTTCAAGATTCACATGGGTAATTCTCTTAGCTAGCAAAGATGAAGCCTTCTCTATGTTTGAAACTTTTGTTAATTTGGTGCAAAATGAAAAACAAAGTACTATTATGACCATAAGAAGTGATCATGGTGGTAAATTTGAAAATAAACAATTCATAGAATTATGCAATAAAAAAGGAATTCATCACACATTTTCTGCACCAAGAACTCCACAACAAAATGGAGTAATTGAAAGGAAAAATAGAACTATACAAGAAATGGCTAAAAAAATGCTAAATGAGAATAAATTTCCAAGAAATTTTGAGGTGAAGCTGTAAGTACAGCTTGTCATGTTTTGAACCGAGTTACCATTAGAGCAATCTTGAAAAAAATCCTATATGAGCTATAGAAAGGTGGAAAACCAAATATCTCATATTTTAATGCCTTTGGTTGCACATGTTATGTTTTGAACAATGGAAAAACCAACTTGGAAAAACTAGATGCTAAGAGTGATGAGGCAATATTTCTTAGTTACTCATCAAATAGCAAAGCGTATAAAGTATTCAATAAACGGAACCAAGTTGTAGAAGAATCAATACATGTTGTCTTTGATGAAACTAATCCTTGCTTCAAAAGAAAAGATGATTTAAGTAATGCAGATGATATAATAAGTAGCATTGAAAAATTACATGTGGAAAAGAAAGAAGATTGCATGGAGGAAAGGGTAAGTGAAGGTAATAATTCCTATAAACCTCCAACTAATTTAAAGTTCAAAAATGTCCATCCAATTGAGCAAGTGATAGGGAATGTCTATGAAGATGTAAAAACTAGAAGGTCAAAATAAAATGTTTGTGGACAATACGCCTTTGTATCCAAAATTGAACCAACCACTATAGATCAAGCTCTTGATGATGAAAATTGGATCATAACAATACAAGAAGAGTTAAATCAATTTGAAAGAAACCAAGTTTGGCATCTTGTTCCAAGACCAAAGGATTGTACTGTCATTGGCACAAAGTGGGTCTTTAGGAACAAATTAGATGAAAGTAAACTTGTAGTGAGAAACAAAGCTAGACTTGTGGCAAAGGGATACTCACAATAAGAAGGAATAGATTTTGAGGAATCCTTTGCCCCGGTTGCTAGATTAGAAGTTATTCGCATTTTACTAGCTTTTGCATCTCACATGAACTTTAAATTGTTTCAAATGGATGTTAAAAGTGCATTTTTGAATGGATATAT
>JAXCLR010000050.1:45737492-45810630 GCA_035584095.1 Annona squamosa | reverse complement strand
TGATGCATAATGTTTTCCTGGATTATTACAGTGGCTGTTAGTCTCTTTAATCATCTGTTTTGGGAGCACCTGTTTGGTTTCATTTTAATTTCTGTCTTGAGTTTGGATCTCTGTTTTGGTGTCAACGTGATAGTCAATTTGGTCTAGGGATTGGAAATAAATCTGATGGAAAAACAAAACACTTGTGCTTTCATTGCAAATAATGTACATAAGCAGGCAATAAATATCCCATTTGTTTTGAAAAGAATTGTACCCTTGTATCCGTTTTACTGTTTTCAATGGGATAGCCTCACTTTGTTGAATAAAATAAATTCTAGGTCATTGCTGTTATATTGCATTCCTGTTTGGATTGTGAAATGTCAGCACATTGCAGATGCAATAATAATTTCATAATTTAAATGAAAATCTCGTTGAGGGAAAATTACACATTTGAGCATGAAAAATCTGTATGGTATTGCAAAAGCGATCATTGAAATTGCATGTTCATTACTGAAATGAAGCTTTGGTAGGAGTGATCTGTGCATTCGTACACAGAAATGTAATTTTTCTCAGCTTACAAACATACCAGAAATTTTCCAAACCAACTGAGATAAATTGAAAAATCTGTGTAAGTAAAAGGAAAACTAACAAACACCTATGGGAACCCATTTTTGGGGTGCAAAAGGTTTCTAAACCCTTCCCTTTGCATAATTTAGCATGAAGCTCAGATTCTCTAATGTGGACCAGTTGTATATGATCTTGTTTTCAACTTTTCCTCAAAAGTTGGTGGTGACTCCCAATTTTGTGATGTTTCTGTAGGGTGGAAATAATGATGGTTGATTTGGAAGTGAAAATTCTTGCACTATGGCTGTAGTTCTTTTTCTCTAAAAGATTGGTTATTAATTGATTCATGATGGTTGATCTGAAAGTGAAAATTCTTGCATTTTACCCATGACTGTAGTTCTTTTTCTCTAGAGTATTGGATTCATTAGTATTTTGCAACAAACTCAATCAACCATTTTAAGGATAGTCCAAATTTCAGAAAATAGTTACAAATTTACATTTATCTGTCCTAACACTAAGGCATAAGATTGCTTGGATAATATAATCAGTTTGCTCCAGTAAATGCATTCACTTTAATTTAAAATATCTTCTAGAAAGGGTATAATTTTCATACAGAAGTGATACAAGTTGTCATTGAAACTTAAAAAAGTTATTTATTGGTTGTCAGCAAAGGTTTAACTTCTCATCTTTCATTCTATTGAGTGATGAATTAATTGCCAGCTAATTGCTATTTGTTTATTTATCTATTTTTCTCATTGCAGCATTGCACTTGTTGTGGACAACCCAGAGTTATTCAACCGCCTTGGAGAGACCTTGATCTCTAGGGCAGTCGTAAAATTTATTGTCCTCCTATGGGGTGAAAAGTCATGTTTGGACAGTGAAACTATAAAAGAAGTACCCGTTTTAAGTTACAAGGAAATTATAAATTTGGGACAAGAAAGCCGCCAAGCATTAGTTGCTTCACCAGACAAAGGTAATTCACCCTGCAGAATTTTTTTAATGAACTCATAACCTAGTGCGGGCAGTTTTTTTTTTTTTTTTTAAATAAACTTTTAATCCGAAATTTCATGTTGCACTAAGATTTTAGCATACAGTTTTCCAAGCAAAAATAACATATGCATACTCCTGTTGTATTTTCAAATACTACAGTCCATCAATAGTCATTACAAAACATTACTAATCGTTGGTACAAATTTTTAGAAAATGCACTAACTATGTTGACTCTTCAATGTAATGAAAAGAAAACTGAGAAAAGTGCCCCCCTTTCCCCTCTTTCTCACTCATTTCAAGGCCTTATCATTTACTGGCCGGTATCCAACTCCCTGCTAACCAGCCAATTGCCCATGCCTGCCACTTGTGATCTATGACCTTCAAGATTTGTTCAGTATTCATCTCTCTCTCTCTCTCTCCCCCTCCCTCCCACCCCCTTGTTCCTTCTCTTATCCTGCTTAATTCCTGATCAAAGGGGTAATCCAAATCCTATTTTGTTGTCCAAAATTCACACCCAACTGTCACCAAATTTACAATCCTTTGATTATGCATGAAACACATAAGTCAAGTTCTCAGTGTCAAGAATATTTCCTATTGCAATTTGAAGTATTCCTAAACTTACTAGCAATCTCTTAATTTACAGATAATCTTATATCCATGAAATCGAATTGTCATCTAATCTAGCACCATTTAACAAGTACCCAAATTAGAGCAACCAGCCATCACGACATTATATCCATGAAATCCAAATGTCATCTAATCCAGCACCGTTCAACGAGTACTCAAATTAGAGCAAGCAGCCATCACCCACTGACTAGCCATGTTCATTGCGGTATATATCATAATTTAAGACATCCAATAATTGGTATAAAAGGTAGATTAGATGATTGATCCTGTTAGTTAGAGTTAGAGTCATCTTTACTAATGGGGCAATGATTCAATGCAGCTCTCCATGCAGTCCATTGTTTTTTTTTAAAAAAAAAAAAAAATTTAATGTTTTTTTTGTTATATCTAAAGCATTTATTATGTTTATCATATGCGTTTATTTATGATTCCAAAAATCCCATTTATTAACAACTTTTATATACTACATATACATTAACATATGCTATGCATGTTTGAAAAAAGTTTACAATTATAGATTCACAAAATGTATGTTACAATGAAAACAATTTTCAGTAACATGATAAAACAACTGGTGTTAAACAAAATAAATGGCATAGATTTGAAGAAAAAAGGTTTAAAGTAAAAAATTGGGGCCCATGTAGCCCACTTTATCGGATCATTGCCCTTACTAATGTAATTTATGAAATATGCTAGAGCTATATATGAGGGTGGATCATATCATAAATCATTTTTTTTTGTTTAGTTTTTTTTTTTGTAAACATGTTAATTTAGGTATATTTAATTTATAATCTAAGTTTTACCAATTTTTGATGTGTTTATATTTTTTTAGTTTTTAATACAAGGGTAGTATGGTAATTTTCACCTGTGAAACTACTCCGGAAAAATAAAACATATATAGACATATCAAAAAATGATAAAATTTGAATTATAGACTAAATACACCTAACTTAATATGTTTATGAAAAACTAAAAAAATAAAAAATATGTTAAATGGCCGGCTGCAGTTGGGGCCCAACTGCAGCTGGCCATAAGGGATCACCCCTCGGCATATGTATCATGCATACTAGGCAGTTGGAATTACATTTGAACTATCAATTTAACAAGTTTTCAAATTCAGTTGCTATTAAAATTAACAGCAAGACCCTTATCTTTTAAAAAAAAAAAAAAAAAAAAAAAAACCCTCACATCAAGACCAAGAACCATTATTATATGTCAAAATGGTGGCTGATTAGATCACTAATTTGACTAATTTAGGACAACAGATGGCATGCATACAATCAGAAAGAGTTGGAGGTCTTGGAACATTCAAATGAATTTAGAAATGCTTGTTCAAGAAGAATCCATGTGTAAATCTCTAGATATTCAAGTACAACTAAACTACTGTGACAATTAAAAATAAATCTGTTTTTTGGGCTACACCAGTGATCCTGTGAATCTAAATCAATTTATGATTAAGGGTGCCTATTTTTATTAAGTCCACTGTAATATTTTGCACCATATCATATGGCTGGAATTTTTATTCTTGATAAAGCTTCGCCAAAGCAATAGATAAAGATTGGAAAGTGTTATTAGGAATAGTGCACCCGATCTTTATTTCATTTCATGCCTGTTTTGATCCACCTTCATATAAAGTTGATATGTTAGGCATTTCTTTATCTCTTGCAGAAAAGAATGTGCACTATGCATGCATGTGGTGCCGCTATGGTTCTCTGCAATTGATGGCAAGAACATTTGATGCAGCACCATACTATGTGGTCTGAAGACCCTGAACTTGAAAATTTGACAAAACTGTTGTTAGCTGGTGTCATGTAAAAATCAAGATTTTTTCACATTGTGCAGTCTAAGGATTGCAACAATTAGTGCAACCAGATAAAACGAGGCTAAAATAAAAGAAGAAACAATTATAAACACAGAAAAGCAACAAGAACTACAGGAAACTGTTCCCAATTTGTGTTATTTACATGAGGCATTTTGATAAATATAAATTGGTAGATAAATGCATAGGTAAATCTATGTCATAAATTGATATGGCATTTACCTACTGAATGTATCCCTAATAATGTTAGGTTTTATTGTGATCACTTATAATTTTCAGGGGTTTTATTCAATACACCCAGATGCACAGCTTTGGTGCACCTGGGTGTATTTAACCTTTTTTTTTTTGAATTTTTTTATAGAACTGTTAATCTAAGTGTGACTTGTGTATCAATTTTTACCAATTTTGGATATTTTTAATTGTTTTTGGATTTTTAAAAAAGCAATGGCATTTTAGTAAAATTACTAAAATGCCATTGCTTTTTTAAAAATCCAAAAAAATCCGAAAATCACCAAAATTAGTAAAAATTGATACGCTTGTTAAAGATTAATGGTTGGGGTAAAACAATTTTAAAAAATGAAAAAATGGGTATTTGCATTCAGGTGCATAGAATTGCGATCCTAATCTTCATCCTATATTCAAATTATAGTTTATATGTTCCTGTACTATGTTGGGATCATCTAAATTTTTTATTACATTGGTGTGTATTTGGTTTGCGTCAGAATAGGTACAAAAGATTAAAGAAGAGTGAAAGTCAGGATGCTGCTATTCGATGGTCTAGGTTTGTTATCAATCATAAAATGAACAACAATAAAACACATTTTTTTCCTGAAAAAGGGTAAGTACCATTGCTGAATGTATATTAATTGTGGGAGTGGAATCTGAAGTTATTAAGGGAAGGTAAGGAAAAAATGTTTTGTAGTATATATTTTTTTTTAACATAACAAAAGGGGCTTTGCTCATTTGGCCTCTTGTAGCTAAAAAAAAAAAAAAAAGAAAAAATGCCCCTTGCGTTATCCATTTCTCACGATCCAAAAATAACTTGGATACAAAATACTTGTCCATGGGCAATGCTTCAATGGAGTCGACAACACCATTAATTCAATGTCCAATTAACTCATTGCATTTGAATTTTTTTTTTGTTTAACTAGAAAAACCAAATTTGTGCATAGATTCCGTCTAAAATTTGTGCAAAACAATATAAAAAATTGTTTGATGGACAAATTCCACATATATTTACAAATTTTATCCTTAATTCCACTTACTACTTATGCACTTTCAAAAATTCCAAATATATAAACGTATTTTGCTTAAAATTTTATTTATATCCATGCTTTTAAAAGGATCTGGTAAAGAGGTTGCTAGCCCTTCTGTGAAATGACTGATATACCCAAGCTCTAATATAACTTGGAGTTGGGTTTGCTTAAAGCTAAAAATTTACATTCAAATTGCTTTTAAAAAAAATTTACATTCAAATAATATGTGATTCTACAATTGTAAAAGTATTGAAAAATCATTAGAATGTGCATTTTTAGTTATAGAATTCTAATTAGGGCTTGGGCGTATTGTTCATTTCATTGAGAGTTAACTAGTCATTTAACAATCCAAGCGGCATGAGTATAAATAGAATTTTAGATAAAATACATGGGTATATTTAGAATTTTTGAAAGTGTATGGGCATAAGTGGAATTAGCGATAAAATTCATGAGTACAAGTGAAAATTTGCCTTTATTTGATTTATTCGTTGATTTTAAAGTTATTAATTCAACGATAAAGGCATCTGGAGCATCATTCCTGTATAAAGAATGATTTTATGAAGTATTATAACATTTTAATATATATATATTAATGGATTTAAGTGTTTTTTGTAATTTTCACATGATTATATTTATATATTTTAATTTGGTATGGCCCGCTCAAGATTTTGATTGAAGAGATTTTTAGTGCCATTATAAAATAAATGGTGTTAAACAAGTGATTGAATGCATTTTGTTGGGTCAAGAGGGGCCCTTTTTGTTTGGTTTTGTGGGGGATGATGTGGGTTTGCATAAACGAGATACTTTAACAAATTATATAATTATTTATCTGTAGAGTATGAACATTTTATAAAATGTAGATGTGTAGGGTGTGTTTGTTTGGGTATAAAACTTTTCAACTAATATTTTTCCATCTTAAACTTTTCATTCTTCACAACCACCTTATTTTTTAATTATTTTTTCACATTTTCTTATTCAACTACCTTATTTTTGAATTATTTTCACACAATTACTCATACAACTAACCTACGTATTTTAATTTATTTGCTTTACTACTCATTATTATTGCTTTCATATAACATCATTTTCTCTCATTTTAAAAGCTTTTCCACAAAAAACTTTTCATCCAAAAGTTTATCACTTCCCAAATACAATCTTAATTAAAATCTTTAGAATTAAAATAACAATAACAAAATTTAATATGTTTATATTGACCTTTAAATGTTATTAACCTATGTAAATAATTGATTTCTATAAAATTTTGACTCTTAGCTAAAAAGATTATTCTAAGTAAAATGGTTGAATTGGATTTTAATTAACTATCGAGGTGGCTCGTAAATTAGCAGGTTCCATGAAACTAATTCCGTGGAATTGACACCACCAAGTTGTTCCCTTTGCGTTTATCCATGGTATCTAGGGCTTTTTAAGCAGAAAGCAAGTTACATTCACTTAAGAGAGTAACTGGTTGTGCACTTGGAGTAACACTCATGCATAAGGTACTCATTTCTGATAAAAAGGTTTCAAGTGCATGAACCTACAAAAGTTACTATTTGGCTTGTTGTGGTTGTCGCAGTTCATTCTTACTTGATTCCATACCAAAAAGGATCAATTTCAGTTGTCATGTGGACATCCTCCTGGGCTCGGAAGATCTCTCTCAGCATCTACATGCAGAAGATCATCTGAGCTCATTGGCAACGAACTGTGCTTGCCACAAATTCTCCCGAGCAAGCAGCCTAGTATGGGGATGTTCCTTTATGCGTAATAAGCAGCCTATGATGGTGTTATAAGCGGTATAATAGTATAGCATAATAGTATAGTGCTATAATAGTATGCAAGGAAAGCAGCCTGTTATGGTGTTATAAGTGGTATGATAGTATAGATTTTGGCGGGCATGTTCCTTTACGTGAGTTTGCTTGTGTTATTAATTTATTTGCAGGACAAGGTTACACTTATAAAGCCATCAACTCTGGTGATATTGCGACACTTATTTATACAAGTGGAACTACAGGCAACCCCAAAGGTGTTATGCTTACACATGAAAACCTTTTGCATCAGGTTTGGGTGATGTCCACTGTGCAAATTTTATGATGTCCACTGTGCAAATGTTAAAATTTGAAATTTGATATCATGCATCAATGGTGGGATTTTTTTTATAGGTCCCTCAATTTCTAAGTTTCATATTTGCAGTAGATGACTAAAGTCAATTGAGGACAAACTAATTGTAGATTAGGTGGTTAGTTGAACCAAAATTTGATTAGGCTACACGTCTTTAAAGAAGATTTGGATTAGCATGATTCGAACATTTTAGGCTGGTTGAACAAGATCTTGATTCCAATGAAATCAAACAGTCAATCTCATCCCAAGTGGGACACTGTCTAGAAACTTCTTTCAGTGAACAGTTACTCAAAGGTCAGTGGGTCATTCCTATGTAGACCAGAAAATGGGTATTTTGACTCATTTGGTTGGTTCACATTCGGGGGAAAGATGACTTGTTGCAGGAAAGGCGGATGGTTGTAGCACCCTGCCAGCCAACCCTGCTCATGGTCACTACCTATTACTCCCAGGCACTTTTCTTAGAAAATCTGCAAGGAAAGGATTAATACTATCTACCAAAATCATTGAAATATCATTCATCACAATATTATATATAGCCTAAGTAGATGCAGACCAAACCGTTTTCCACAAAACTACCACAGAGTATACACATAGCTACCAAGAACCAACCTCATTATTCAAATACAGTATTGATGAGAATCTAAATATAATTATATTCATGAGTGAATATGCAATAAATAGCCTCTAACGCGGATAAGATATGACAACCGAGTAGAAAGATAATAGATCATGCCCTACTATATGGCCACTCACACTTTTGAAGATGATGATGACGATGATGATGATGACGATGATGATCATCATAATAATGGCCACTCACACTTATTACAACACAATAAATTGCTAGGGTCTTCATGGACTTGCACCATGAGCACTTTTTTTCCAGGTCTTCCTTGAACCTTGTATTGGTCAACTAAAACAAAGATTAAAAAAAAAATGTGATCTTGGGAAAGCTTAGTAATTGATATAAGCAAAAAATAGTGAAAGCAACAATCTCAACAAAATCAACCATCCCATCTTATGTTTATGCTGTTGGGCTTAATGCTAGCCTCACACATCGTGCACATAAATGTAGTGCCATTCTCATGCTCATCAATACGTCTACATAATTCATCCTTGACGATTGGGGAGTGATCCATATCCAACTTGGAACAGAGTTGGCATCTTACTTGGGCTTCGCTCATATACCCAATACCTATGGGGATAATTTCATCCGTGACCTAGGTCCACTATTCACATGCATGATATCGATGGAGGTCCATGTACCTAACTACCTGGTATGCATCTAGCACCTGGTTGACCTCACATTTAACCTGGGAAGAACTCCATCTCCTACCTAAGGTTGGGAGTTGGCTTTCCACGCCATGATATCATAGTCCATGCATGCACATAAACACGCTATGTGTGCCATGTCACTTATAGTGTGCTCAATGACATGCCTAGAAGTTGCAACTCATGCATAAAACACCTTTGGGGTGAACCTTCCGAAAACATCGAACAGGCAAATCTACGCATAAATCCACAAAACTAAGGGAATCTATTCTCAAATAAAAAATCCATGGGTTTGTCACCAAACCCATGGTTTTGAATATTGGTATTGAGGGCATATGAGGCCTCCCACCAAACCTATATGACACAAATGTATGGTATTGGTGTTCGACCGTATTGAACTGTATCAGACTTTCTATAAGTCAAACAATATGAAAAAAAAAATCCAAAATTTTTTGTGAAATGCGCTCATATTTGGTTATTATATCTTTAAGACATACAAAATAATGCTCTATAAGTCCATTCTTTATTTAAAGCACTGATGTAAACACGAGAAAAAAATAAAAATAAAAACAGAGCATTTTCAAGACGCCACCCAATACACCCTTGTATCATGCATTGGACCCAGCAGATTCCTATATCATACTATTGTATCGTACTGGTATCTGTTGCTATTCAAAACCATGAGCAAACCCTCAAAATCCAAACATAATTCACCTAGGGCCATGCTCTAGCAAATTTGAGTGAAATATGAAATCCTCACATTGAGAACCAACATTCAACACTACCCACTAGGACCACATTCTAATGCCACACTTCAAAACCTTCATATGTGAAACACTTGTCACATGGTGAATATTGCATAAACTTAGATGATCAATTGGCCTCAAGCCAAACCGCTGACTCTTATAGGGAACTTACCCTATGTCACTACCACGTCTTCTCAAACATCATAAGGATGTTCCTATAAACAAAAAATTAGGGGGAAAAAAAAAAAGCTTCCGAACCCAGCAAGTCCACGAAGTCTACAAAGCTAGCTTCGAGTTGAGCATATAGCCAACCTGGAAATATTTCTTATGTTGCCCTAGGGCAAACTTAGCTTCATGTCAGCATACATCATGCCATCCAACACAAACCAGCTGAAGAGAAATGTTTCCCAAATGCCAAACCATTAAACCATACCCTAAACTAATTTGAGGTCTTTCAAATCTCCATATCAAAGCAACGATAAACACCATCTAGGTGTTCCTACAAACACTCACAACCGCAACCACACATTATGAGGCCATCAGGACCATCCAAACTGTTCCAAAAATAGGAGTTATGTCAAATTTTTAGCTCCATGTGCAAAACTTTCTTCAAAGACTAGAAAACCCTAGAAAATCTCTCCTCTACTATCTTCCAAGGCAAAGTCTCCTTTCCTAGTTCAAAACTACTAAATCTCTCTTTTTCCTGCTCATTTCTTTCTCCTCTCAAAACTTCAGATGGTTAGCATGGAGTGTGGGGAATTTTTTGGGAAGGAAGAGAAAAAAGTAAAATTCTTGAAATTACAAAAATAGTGCTGCATAACACTTGAGAGCTTGGTACGTGTTCACTATTTTAGTCGTAACTTTTCTAGAAAACTTGGATAGACACAAGTTGTTTTGGGTTGGAGTCCTAACTTGAAAACCTATTTATTAACAAAATTTTGGTTCAAAACTCTAAAACCATTACACACGGCATGCATTTACAGTCATATCATTTGCTGCAGATTTTCTGGCAGCTTGACAGACCTCTTGTATTTCAGCAATATCTCCCTCTTGGAAACTTGGATTGACATACTGTTGGTTGCCTTGATTCTAGAATCTAAGAATTATATTATGCCTCAGAACTCCAAGTAGACATATTGTTGCACTCTGTCTAAGTCAGGTCATATAAGTTGCCAAAAATCTTCGCTTTCTCAATTTTTCAACCAAGAAGCTAATTTACCCCAAACTTATGCTAAACCTCCACAAATTACCAAAATGTGCTCACTTAGCACTAAGATACACATTATTCAACTATCCCAAGTAGTTTTACCCCAAGCCAACTATATGAGTCAATCTCAGTTGGAGGTGTTTATGATGGATAGTGTTTAAATATCGCCTGTATGTTATGAGTAACCTATAGGCCTCATCCTTAGTCATTCGCTTTCCTCTTCTTCTTTCTTCATTATATTACTTTATTAGTGCAGAAGTGCTCCAATTTCTTTTGCAATTATCTGAATGATTAGTACGACTCACAATTTTATAGCAGTTCTTTTTAAATGTGGCAATTTCTTTACAGTGCACCATTCATTGAAGTAATATGATCAAATATACATGATATGAAATAATTAGCATCAATACAAATGATAAATGGAATCATAGAAGAATCAATGATAGGCTATGAAAAAATTGCCTACTTTAGATGCATTTGTAGCTGCTCTTGTGAGAAAATTCCCAACCTTCTCATTCCAAGTTCATTTATTTAGATACGTATCACATAATGTACTTAATTTTTGTGTATAATAATAATGATAAATTCTATACGAAAATTGAACTTATAAATTATAATATTGCGCTGCACATGAATATTTCTTCTATATATATATATATATATATATAGGGACGTGATACAGTGCACCTGGTGCATTTAGCTTCGGTGCACCCAAGTGCAAAAACCTCTTTTTTAATTTTTTTGAAAACTTTTTTTATACAACTATTAATCTAGGTGTATTTAATATATATAACAATTTTTTACCATTTTTAGATACTTTTAGATATTTGTTTTTGATTTTTTAAAATCAATGACATTTTTGTTATTCATAAATTACGAAAATGCCACTGATTTTAAAAAATAAAAAACAAAAATATATAAAAATCTCTGAAAATAACTAAAATTGGTACACATATTAAATACACTTAGATTAACATTTGTAAAAAAATAATTTTCCAAAAAAATAAATAAAGATAAATGGATGAAATGCACCCGGGTGCGTTGCCTTTCCTATGCAGCAAAGCCGCACCATAATTAACGATGCAATTGGCCCAAAATGGGCCCAACATGTACTTAAATGTAATGATACTTTATACAATCATTTATCTATATATAAATTTTATAGTAAATGATTTATATGTTGAAAAAACAACTTTAAAGTTGTTATTTACATTAAACTATTTTATTATATTGAATTTGTACTATTTTCAGATGGAGTCCATACACATCCTATTGGGATGAAAATTGGTAGGGTAATAAAATATATAATTCTAAATACAATGGGTGGAGTAGATTATAATTTTATGATCATATGGGGCCTATTTTGAGATAACTGCACCATACTTGAATTTTTCTTATATATATGTGTGTGTGTGTGTGTGTGTGTGTGTGTGTGTATAGAGAGAGAGAGAGAGAGAGAGAGATTATTCTGTGCATTTATATGCACTGTAAGTTATGGTGCATTTAGCTCAAAATGAGCCCTATATGCATTTAAATGTATTAATATTTTATACAATAATTTATCTATATATAAATTATATCTTAAATAATTTATATGTTAAAAACAACTTTAAAATTGGTATTTACACCAAATTATTTTATTGCATTGATTTTATATTATTTTCAGATTGGGCCCATGCATATATCTGACTTGGGTAAAAATTAGTATGCGAATAAAAGAAATACTTCTAAATACAATGGGTGGAGTAGGCATATATTTTATGATTATGTGGGATCCATTTGGAGCAAATGCACTGTAACTTATGGTGCATGTAAATTTTAGTTCATATGCCCGGTGCATAAGCTCCCACTATGTGCGGGGTCCAGGGAAGGGTTGGACCACATTGGGTCTATAGTACGCAGCCTTACCTTGCATTTTTGCAAGAGGCTGTTTCCACGATTCGAACTCGTGACCTCCAAGTCACACGGCGACAACTCTTACCATTGCGCCAAGGCTCCCCTTCTTTATGGTGCATGTAAATGTACAGGATAAATTCTCATGCATATATATATTCTGTACTCTTTTATTTCTAAATATTTCACCTTTTGCATGCATCAATTCTTTGATAGCAACTGAGTTAAACCTTTCCTTTGTTTAGATAAGGAATTTGTGGGACATTGTGCCTGCACAAGCTGGTGATAGATTTCTAAGTATGCTTCCACCTTGGCATGCTTATGAGCGTTCTTGTGAATATTTCATATTTACACATGGGATAGAACAAGTCTATACAACTATCCGAAACTTAAAGGTACTATGCAATCATCAATCTGTAAGCCGTACGAAAAGCTCTCTCTTCTTTTACTTCGTGATGTATGATCTTAATTTGTTTTATTGTTTACCTCTCACTAGTTGGCACTGATCATTTTACTTTCGAACAATTGATTCTTTGGAAAATTCTTGATGTATGATCTTAATTTGTGTTGTTGTTTAACTCTCACAAGTTGGCACTGATCATTTTACTTTTGAACAACTCATTCTTAGGAAAATTCTTTCACCATGTTTTTTTTACTTCATGAACAGGATGATCTGAAGCAATACCAGCCACATTACCTTATTTCAGTTCCTCTAGTTTATGAAACTCTTTATAGGTACATTCTAAGTCATCAAAGAACTATCTTATTGTCCTGCTAAAGTAAATTCTGGTTTTTCTCCCAACCATATTCCCTTCTGAATCAGTGACGTCCAAAAGGATGTATTGATATTGTCTGTTACATCAGAAAAATTTGCATATGGAAAACCTTTGGGAAAGAGAGCAAATCATTGAAGTTATATAATACAACTTCATGAGATGGAAAAATTGCAAAAGTCATTATGCATAATTTCTGTTGAACAAAATCATCACCTGATCTTTTTTAGTTTTTAAAATAAAATTTACCATATATTTTCCTGTGTTTTTTTGTTGATAAGAAGAATTTGATATGAACCAACATCAATAATGGAATTTTATTCTAGCCAAGACTGTCAAAAGCTCTGCAAGAAACTATTCACAACAATAGGACCTCAAGAACTCCAAAAAATCTATAATTGAACTACTCTCAATACTTAATGGACTACTTATGCTATCATCTTCAATCACAATCAAACAATGAACCCTCTCTCCTGCCCCCCAAATGTAGCTGTGCTACTTGTCCTGCCATCTCTGTCACCATCCCTATCATTCATCATAGGTGTTGACTATCCTTGCTTGACTTTATTGGCCATTTCCCTAAAGATTGAGTAAGAGTTGTCCGAGTCAACAGAGAGGGAGTGTTGTCGACCCCATCCGATGATTGACTCTTGTTCTGCAATTGAATGGTCTCAGCCATCCTTGAACTTTTCGATATGCTTGTTATTGAAAGGTGAACTACTTCAGAAAGACAGACAGACTGTTCTCCAGCTTGATTACCTTCTTGAGGATGTGATCTAGCCGCTCCTCACAATGTCACCTTGGGTCATGCTGTTCTCAGGAGGTTGCGAATTTGTCGAAGAGATCTCTTTTGATCTTTTGGTCGATTTCAGCTTTCTTGAACATCGGTGGCACCCGGTGATGATGATTGTTCATCACCTGGCAAGGATGGAAGCAGAAGATCCTATCACTTGGAGATGGTGGCATTGAACATGTCGTCATTCAGATCTTGTCGCTCCTTTCTGATGATAGCAAGATCGAGCAATTCTTTCCGCAAATTCTGTTGCGCTCATCATTGAACCTCCTTTCTTAATCCACTAATATCTCTGTTGTCTCCCTCATGATGTGACCGTGGACTTCATTGTTACCAGAATATTCGCCGGCTGCAAGAATGATCCCCCAAATCTGATCTCAAGATGAGCCAAATGTGAACAAATTCTGGTCTTCTTAATGGATTGTCGTGAGCTTTGATACCCTCAGCGTGAATCAAGTTGGGAGGTTGGAATGATATTCAAGCGATGGCTATTACAAGCTCTTCAAGAAACCATTCACAACGATAGGACCTCAAGAACTACAGATTCTGTAAAGAATTGAATTACTTTCAACAGCTAATTTACTGTTCCTGTCTACCATCTGCTATCACAATCAAACAATTTTATTACTACCAAACCACCCCCCTCCCCCCTCTCCCACCAACCTGGCCACCCTTCTAGCTCTCTCTCTCTCTACCCTTTTATCGGCTACTGCAACTCCAACCTCCATGCATCTCTGACCCCACTACGCATACATCATTCTGGTGATGAAGCATCCCTGGCCACATGTGCTAGTGATGATGTGTCCCTGGCCGCCACACATGCTCTGGCTTCAGGAATCAGTGCGCAAGTGTTATCTACTGGAACAGTACTCTTGCCAACCCATTAGGAAGTGTTAAAGTAAGATTTCTAGATTATATTGGCCTGCCTGCCATCCACAGTTACTTAGAGCTTAATAGAGCCCAAAAAGTATATTATATATAATCCTGCATAATCTAAAATATTATCACTACTGATACATGAAGTGAAGGAGATAATAGAAGCAAGGTTTTTAATGGTTTTATTTCTCTACAGAGTTGTAGATTCATCTCAAAGGGATGCCATTTAATTGATCAATTTTCCTTGAAACTAGATCAAAAAACTAATAAATTATGGAGAATATCACAAAGTATTTTGGCTCAAAGTCTTCAGGATTATTTTACGGATATCAGTAGGAATATCCTTATAAAAGGTACGGCCTTATTTGCTTTCTGTCAGCCGTGGAAAAACTGATAATGTCTGAATTCCATAGACAGTATCAGCCTTATTTGGAAAATTGGCTTAGTATTTTCTCTAAAGTCTGAAAAGGTCAATCTGCTAAATTTTTTGCTGATGTGTATATGGAAAACTTTCAGGTTTGACATCAGTGTGCTCTTGAAGTACTGGTAGGGCCAACTGTATGATTTGATTCTTCCAGCAGAAAAGAAAATGATAAATAATCCTCAAAATGGCATTTGATTTTTCTTTTTTCTTTTTTCTTTTTTGTGTGTGGGAGAGGGGTTGGTGGGTTTGCAAAGTAGACATGGTAAATATGCACGATTGCATTTTCACATTGGAGCCTTGATGGAAACCCATGGGGGTGGATTATGGTAATACCTCATAAAATTCATGACACAGTTTGTTAGCAGAGAATTCTGTAATTTTTGACAGAATCTTAAATTGGTAGATGGAATGGAAATGGGTTTACACATTACACCACTTCATGCATTCATCATATGAATATGAGCCTGGAGTGTGGAAGATCTTGACTTTGTATTACACTTCTATCTGGATTCACTATAATGATCCAAGTCTCTATCATTGTGGAATCAATAAACAGACTTCTATGAGTCCTGTTCATCAAAATTTTGTTGCTTTACCTTTAATCAAGATCAGTTTATTGTGCATGGAAGCAAGAAAGTTTTTTTTTCTTTTTGAAGGCTTATTTTCGTACCTTAGTTAGGGTGGAAATGGGGCCCACATTGATGATGATAACAAAATCCAATGTTTGATATCATTTGTTTTGTTATGTATCCGAAAATCATATCAGTTAGAGTCTAGAGTGGGCCACATCTACTTAAGAATATATATAATCATGTGTAAATTATGAAAAATGCTTAGATCCATTGACATATGCATTTAAACGTAATGATACTTATATATAATCATATTTTATACTTTTTTCAGACACTGATATTTGATGCAACTCGGTTAGTAGTTAAATAAAAGATTCCGAATACAATGGATGCAGTGGGTTTGGATTTCACCATTAAGGCGGCCCCAATTAATCATAGTGCACCCTGACTTGGGTGCAACATGGTGTACCCGAGTATATCCCTTCAAACATAGCCTAGTAGTTTGCTCCTCCTGAAATACCCTTCAAACATACCCGAGTAATTTGCTCCTTTCACGTATATTGTAATACCCTTCAAACATACCCTAGTAATTTGCTCCTCCTTCCATGAATGTTGAAATACCCTCCAACCATACCCTAGTAATTTTTTTAAAGTGACTAAAATACCCCAAGGAAGGTCATAAAAAAAAAATTGCGCAGTTCCAAGTCTATATTGTTAGAATTTTTTTGTGATTTCTTGTATGCATCCATTGAAATCCTCAGAATTTCACTTTTTTTAGGGAAAAAAATTATAAATTTCTTCGTTATCTCTGAGTTGTAATTGGATAGGAAATTCCTCCTCTTTCTTACTCATGTCTAAAACATTTTTTAGAATGAGAATGAAAAAAGAAATTCGCGGATTTTGTTTTTTCTTCAATTCTTGTATTTTCGGCAGTTCAAGAGAACTACAATGGTACATCTTATTCTGTTCCTCCTTTTTATCTACTTGACTGATCGAATCTCGATTCTCCTGGTCCATACTGTGTCTCCTCACACCATGTCACAAATTGTTATGCACCTCCATTATTCATGTCTCAAACCACCAAAAGCCCCTTGATGGACAGGCAGTTCCTCCACTCTCTGCTTCTCATCTATCCCCTCCCCCTACCCAGCTAAACTGCTCTACCCCTGTGACTTCACTGACCATGGTTTCATTGCCCATCTTACTCATTCCTAAGCTGATAGCTTTGCGAACTTCCTTGAATCTTCTCTGTGCACGATGAATAAGTGCACCATGGCTATGGCCTATGGGACAAAACTGGGTTGGGGCAGACGACATCATTATTGGGATAGTAGATTAGTGGTGCAATGGTCATCTACTGGAATGAGGTTTTTCCACTGGAAGGTTTTTCATATTCAGGGACAAAGAAGCACTAACAGTCTGTCGAGTTAGGGTTGGGTTTTGAGGGATTTTTATGTCATTCAACATGTCTTTTTCCTCTGTTAACTTGTTTAACAGCAATATTGACATTAGGGGTATTAATGAAAGGTGGAAAAAAAAGTGTGTAAACATTCTTGAAAAGAGCAAAGTTATTTGGGGACAGGTGAAATTAGGGTGAATGTTTTTCATGTTGGATTGGAGTTTTGATGTTCTCCTAGGGCATGAGTTATGTAAATTCCTTGTAATATTCATGATGCAATTTTATTAATAAAGAATACAGTTTTTGTCAAAAGAACCTTATATTGGTAGGATGGGATAGAAATGGGTTTACACGAGTTCATGGGTCCAATGCATGAATATGGCCATTGACCGTGGGAGTGTGTGACTATCCTAAATTGCATCTCTATTTGGATTCACTATAATGATCCAAGTCTCTGTCACAGTGGAATCAACAAACAGATTTCTACTAGTCCTGTTCCTCGAAAGTTTGTTGCACTAGCTTTGATCAAGATCAGCTTATTATACATGGAGGCAAAGAGGATTTATGAGGTATGAATATTCCCTAGCAGCCTCAGCATTTGTTTTAATTTTTCTTCTTATTTTTGTTCTATTTAGTTTATGTTCAGTTGTAACATTCATAGTTCCAGATATTGGATTCCTCAAACATATACAGTTCGACTTCAAGACATCAGAAAAACAAAAAGGTTTCTTTTGAAGAAAACCTACATAATGAGGCTATTGAAGTGGATAGTTGGCATAATTATAAAGGATGTGAAAAGGATACTTCTAATTGAATGCAATAGAGTTCAACAAATGATTTGCCAAATGAACTTGGTCATAGAATTGGAATGATGAATAATTGGATTTAGAGTGGGAAATGAAAATGAATTAAAGAAAGCATATTTTACAACATTTGTGATGAAACTTACTGAAGAGCTTTCTGTTCAAACCCTAGGTTTTTCTACAGGAAGATAATACATACTAGATCCATTGCTTACTATTTGATTGGATTTGGTGTGTCAGGCTGGAGTTTTTAACTGGGCTTGTGTTATCAAATTCACAGAAAAAAATCAATAATACACCCAATGTTAAATAGTGGATGCATTTGTCTACACCCAAAACTTCTCAAACAAAAAATTTTCAATGTAAAACTTTTTACTTTCCATAACTACTCTATTTTTAATTATTTTTTCACATTTTCCTAGATGACTATCCTATTTTTCATTTATTTCTACATAATTACCTATCCATTTTAGCTTTATTCTCATTACTTTTCGTCATTTTCCTTATTATATCACATTATTTTATCTCATTTCAAAAACTTTTCATTCAAAAGTTTTATCATTTTCCAAATACACCTATGAACATAAAGACGCATCTATATTAAATTTAAAAGTTGAATGCTTCAATCGCATTAAAAAACTCAGTAGTATCCAGTCATATTAAAAATAAACTCAAATCATCAATATCTATGTAAAATAAAAAACAATGAAACTAGTCAACAACTAATCTTATTCTGTCCGAGATATTTTATTCATATGTATATGAAGGGTATGTTTGTAAGTGACACACACTTGATCTTTATAGACAGGTTTTTAGATTGATACAACATTCTAATTGCTTTTGATGTCTCTCACATTATAATTATTTTTTTTCTTACTTTTTGTTGTAGAAGTGTATTAAAGTTATATCATTCCCTATTGTACATTTCATTTTATTGCATTTGTTGGAAGTAATTAAACCTTGTGTTACATGTTGCATTATGATTAGAGTGGCATATTGACTGTATTAATTACGAACGCCCTTGTCTTCTCTCCTTGCTAGCTTGTGTCATTTCGCTTGTGTATAGATTCGAGTGCAATCATGGATGAGACTGTATATCAAGATTGGAAAGTCACCAGAGCATTTAATGCTCGTCTTTTCAGATTCAGCATATTCAAAAATGAGGGGGAGACAATGCAAAAAGCCATGAATTGGGTACATACGGGTCAGGACATGGTATACCCTCCCTGATCCATAATTTAAGAGAATTTCTGATCCTGGCCCATATGGTTAGAAATCTTTCTCCAACCTGGTCCAGAAGAGGGGCTGGGCTAGGCGCATGACCTGCGATGATTCCCACCCCTAGGTTGGACCGAACTGATTTTCACCTGATGTAGGGTAACGGATACAGTAGAGCCATATCAGTTGTGTCATTTTTGATATTCTGAACTATTGTAGTCTTCATTATCAAGTAAAATCATATGAGTCATGCTAGTTTGCATAATCATTGGCATATGCTATTAGGTGTAAAATTTCATCACCAATTTGCTGGTGGAAATTAAAAAAATGTTCTGTAGGCACCGATCAAATATCTTGTACCAATTTAAACCAAAAAATTTGTTTGACATTTTTATCTTGTTTCCTAGGGTAGAGTCCTTTCAAGGATTACTCCACAGTACCTACCTTTTGGCTTCATATTCGAGTGGGTGTGGGCAAGAATTATTGCTGCAATTTTGTGGCCATTGCACATGTTAGGAAAGAAGCTTGTCTACTGTAAAATTCACTCCGCAATTGGGATATCAAAGGTGAAATCATGTTTATATGTATTCTTGTTGAAGTCTGGCCTTCTTTAGTTATTCTTGATTATCGAATGTTGTTTACTGTAAAAATAAATACTAGCTTTTTCCTATGACCCTGCAGGCTGGCATTAGTGGAGGTGGAAGTCTGCCTTTGCATGTTGACAAGTTTTTTGAGGTCAGATACATCTGAATGTGTTATTTTGTCAGCTATTTCTGCAGTCCAGTTACATAAAAAAAAAAAAATAAAAAAATCGTGCACTTCATCTACAGGCAATTGGTGTGAAGTTGCAAAATGGGTATGGTCTGACAGAGACTTCACCTGTTGTAGCTGCTCGATTACCTTCATGCAATGTAAGCGATGTTCTTTTTAAGATAATGGGATACACTAGCTAGCTAATTGCTTTGTATTTCAAGGAATTGTCAGAAAAAACATAAATGTGTTCACATAGCGACTGGTGCTCTTTGTCACAGAAAACGAAAGTTTTAATGTTAAATAGTCATAGGGAACTTCTGTTCCATGATTTATTCGGGTTTTTTTATGTATTTAATTCCTCATGCTGCTGTAATTCCTCCACACACACACACACACACACAAAACTTTCCAGTTTTAAATATGAATTCTCGTTATCAGTTGTCAGTCTCTCCCTTTCTGCCCTAGGAGACATTTCTCAGCTTGATGGTGAGGCTTATTGCCCATGTCCTTGGTGGCACAAATGCAACCATTTAGCATGAAAAGAATTTTTTAAATAGCATAGGATTACACATATTTGAGATTTTTAAGAAAGCTAAGATTTCATTTATATTATAGATAAATATCTGTTTATCCGTTGCTTAGAAAAAATATTATCTTATTGATTAGAGTTAATACTATCTTTTTTTGGAGAGATTTTATTTGTAAAATAGGGGTAGAGTCTTTTAAAGGATAAATATTAATACACATACAGAACATAAAAAATTCTATAAAAATTCTATAGTAAAAGCTAACATTTAATCAATAATGAAAGCATCATCATCATTGTCATCATTATAAGCCATTTCTCATGTAAGTGGGGTTAGTTGCATGGATTCTGTTGCACCATTCTTAATGATTAAAAATTAAGTTTTCAGTAATATTTAATATTTCATATCTTGCTTAATATTTTTTTGGGTCTTTCTTTCATGCCGTTACTACATTCTATTTGAATACACTCAACTGTCCTAACTAGTGTAATTTAGGCCTCTGTTTAACATGACTAAACCACTTTATTTTACTTTTCCTGATTTTATCACCTATTGGCTTCATTTCTAGATTATCTTGGGTTACTTCATTTCTAATTTTATCTTTTCTTGTTTTACCATTCATCCACATTAACTTTATCATTTTTGCTGTACTCATTTTATGTTTATGCTGTTCTTTAACTGCCCAGCAACCTGCCCCTTAAAACAAAGCTGGTCTAATTGGAATCTTATGAAATTTCCTATGAAACATATATTAAAACCTAAATAGAAGGAATTCGAATATAAATAAAGAACACGACTTCAGGCATTCAATCTAATATTTTTGGTCATGCAGTTACAAAACAATGACTAGTATTTTAAAATCGAACACATGTCATACCTTAGTAACAAGTGGAATGTTTTGTAGGTTACTAGGTCACAATTGATACTATAGAAGTTTTAAATTTATTATCACCCAATCCTAGAGAACTGGTCCTCCATTTCAGGCCCACCTTGATAAGGAGTTGGAAATCTAACCGGTCATATTATCTAATATCATTTGATTTATCATCATGCCAAAAATCATTGCAATTGGAGTTTTGAGTGGGTTGTACGTGATTAAAAATATATAGAATCATGTGCAAATTATGAAAAACACTTGAATCCATTTCATTGATGCATTGGATTGTTTATAATAATTTATAAAATTATGAAAAACACATAAATCCATTTTATAGATGCATTGGATTGCTTGTAATAATTTATAAAATTACAAAAAACACTTAAATCCATTTCGTTGATGCATTGGATTGTTTATAATAATTTATACAATCATTCGTCAACAAAAGAACATTGTTTTAGACATTTATATGTTGAAGTAATAGCTTTGAAATTGGTATATAAATCAAACAACCATATTATATTGATTTTACATTTTTATTAGATGAGGCCCATCCACATCTTTGATTGTGATGAAACTTAGTTTCCTAATTATGCGAATAATTTTGAATATAATGAGTGGAAGAGATTTCATATAATCGTCAAGGTGGGCTCCAAATGGGGAGGTTCCATGTATTCGTATTCATGGAACTGATTCCATAGGAAAGCCAATTATAAATAAGTTTTTTCTTCACATTTGTGTTAATAAACACAGTGCTTGCCACTGTAGATCAAAGTGCATAACGTGATCTTTTAAATGGAAATCCCTTTTATTTTGCTATATCTGTCAACTTAATGGCATTCCCAAATATCAATTGGGGCTGATCCTTCCCAAATTAAATGATTTTTGAATTTGGGATTTTTCCAAAATAATGTCAGTTTTCTGAATTTCCAAAAATTCAGAATCCTTTTAGAATTTTGCTTGAATCTTTATGAACTGGTGCTGTAATACCTTACACATTGTAGACAAGTGATTTCAAAAAGTTGAGTTGTTTATTTTTTATTCTTTTACCTTCGCTACAAGGACATCTGAACAAGAAAATACAAGGTTTTGCTCTTGAAAACAGGAAATTTCTTCCCTTCAAATTAACAATGAATCTTTCAAATTTAGTTTCTCTGTGTGGGAATGAAGGTTTACATGAAATAGCATTGAAGATTCTCAGTAGTGAGTCCCTTTGTCTGATCAATAATGTCACTCAATACCTCAAAAAAAAAAAAATTGATACTCAAAATATTGCAATGTTATTGATAAAATCTCATGATATTATCATATTCTATCAAGAACATGAGAAAATGTTGCTAATGTCCTTGATATTTTCATTCAATCAGGGAATTGTCAATGGTCATTTGTAATGATTTATAGTATCAGCAAGGCGCTTAAAGTGTTCTGGCCTTACAATTCAATGTGTTTAACAATCCTAAGTGATTTCAGTATTCTATAATATGCAAACAACATATAGATGCCAGATGACAAGGAGTACATTGAATGAGTAACGTGAAAGAGATTTCTATAAATTCTACTTCAAAGCAATGGTGTGATTCTATCAACCTTGGAATGACTTCAAGGAATTCCTTGGGTGGCCTCTGTCTTTTTTCTTCTTCCTTGTCCTTCTACTATTCATATATTTTCCTTCTTTTTATGCATCATATTTTTCTTTTTTCTTTGATCTTTCAAATCCTAATTCATTAATTTTCCCTTGAATTATATTCCTTGTATGAGTGGATTTCCTTGATGTGCTCTATGTTCATGGCCCATCTTTGATAATATTTCTTCGTTCAAAATTTTATTTTAATGTCAGCATCAAATCATATTATTTTTCTGCACTTTTTTTGTCTGACAATGGGATTTTTTTATTTTTTTTGGCTCATTAAACTTCTATCCTGCATCAACATTTTTTTTAATCTTCACATATGTATTTGTATATTTTCTTTGTTCTGTATCACTCGATATTCTTGATAAATTTAAAACTTTTGAAGGTTCTTGGTACTGTTGGGCCCCCTCTTCCAAATACGGAAATAAAAGCTGTTGATCCAGAAACTGGAAAAGAACTGCCTCCTGGTTCCAGAGGCATCATCAAAGTTAAAGGACCACAGGTGATGAAGGGTTATTACAAGGTACTAATTGATTCCTTTTATTGATTGATTGTGATGGATATTGATGCATAAAATAGTCAATGGATGCCGTTTCACAGTTTTTGATTTTCATGGAACGTGATCTAAAGCAATCGATTCCTTTGAAATTTAAAAGGTATTGATGGGTTTGATGGCTTAATACATTAATTGATGACATCCAACCGTTAATCTTGTTTAGAACTATTTCTTTAGCTAAGAACATAGTTATTATAATGACACATGTTTTGGTGGGTTATTATATCGACAAACATTTTGGTCGTCTTCAAAATTTTTTTTTTGTCAATGTAATAACTACATTCTTAGCTAAGTATACATTTCTAAACATAATGAATGTTTTTTGTAGCCCATCAAAATTTTTGTCAGTGCATGACTTCACTATTATCTCTAATTTATAGATCATAAAAAGATACTATAGTTCCTCTCTCTCTCTCTCTCATATATACAAATTGTAGCGCAAGGCCTCCTTTTGATCATTTCTATCCTTCCTGTCAAATAATTGTGACGACTTTCCTAAATAAGTTAAAACTCGTTGGAATTTAGCACTTATGATTCATATATATTTATATCAAACTTGATTCTTCATGATGATATTTATTACTAAATTGCCAATGCTTCAATTCATTCAGCTTTTTTTTTTCCTCCCAATTTAAACCAGTTATCATGTTTATCATATGCATTTATTTATGATTCCAAAAATCACGTGTTGAAAACTAATGTATATTATATAGTTTTAGGGTGTGTTTGGGAATTGGCAAAACTTTTGATAAAAAGTTTTAGGGAGTAAAAGTTGTCAAATTGTGTGATATTATAGAGGTAATGATGAGGAGTAAAGAAGATAAAGTTAAAATAGATAGGTTAGTTGTATGGGTAGTTGTGTACAAATGATTGAAAAGTAGGGTAGTTGTTTAGGAAAATGTGAAAAAATGATTAAAGAATATAATAGTTGTGGAGAGTGAAAAGTTTTAACTTGTCATTTTTTACCCATTGCCAAACAAACCCTTGGAAAAGGGGTCTATCCCAAATACACTGATGTTTGACCTCTCCCAAATATATCTACTAGGTATTGAAAATTCCAAATATACCTACTAAATATTTGATCAAATTCTACATATGCCTATTCTCTCATCTGCCATCAATATGTTTGGCCTATCCCAAATATATCTACTAGGTACCAAATATACCTACTAAGTAATCTGCCGTCAATTAACTCACAAATAATTGTTTCTCAACCACATTTAATATTTTCAGGACACCAAGATACCCCTCTTGTAAAATTTAAGTAAGAGCAGTGAAGCAAATGGCCTTACACATGCCAAGCTCCTTTGCACTCGTCTACCGTTTTTCATATGGTCGAAGTGCTGCACAAGGCAGCATTGAATGCTTTGATGATTCCAACTGCTTTCCTAATTAAGACAAGATAAAATTAGGAATGAAATAATTCGAGAAAACTTAAAAGTGAGACCAATTTGCGATAAAATGAGAGAAAATAAATTAAGATGGTTTGGTCATGTTAAAAGGAGGCCTGAAGTAGCACCAGTTAAAAGAACATAGTCTATCCAAGTAGAAGGTATGATGATGATAAAATTTGGATGGAATATAAAGAAATTGGCTAGTAGCTATTATAATGAATAATCAAACAACTCAACAGAATGGTTGTTCATCCCATTGGCATAAAATTTCTTACAGTTCAGATTAAAAACCCTGTTGGAAATGATACTGCAGTGCACCGCCCTACAGAAGAGCCCTATGAAGGACACCATCCCGACCACTCCCTCCATTAATGCCACACGACTCCAACACTAGAAACCCCCAAGAGGGCCTCACATGCTCGCATCCCCTCCATCATCTCCCACCCTGCTGCTGTCTCCTCCGCCTCCCCTCCCCACCTCCAACCCACTCCACCATTGGTGCCACCATCCCCAGGCTCACCACCTCTTTCATGTACACACTCAGAAGTCAGTACCACCCTGCCCCCAAAGGCCTCATGTGGAGCAGACCATTAGAGTGGCAGTGCACTGTGTGAGAGGGAGAGAGAAGAGGGATTAGGGCTAGGGAGGATCTGTTTGTGCCCTAAAACTGTGGGGTGCTTTTTAGTCATTTAAAACATTAGCTAATAGCTGCTCTTGACGTCCATGACAGAATGGGTATCTGTGGTATTTCATAAATACTTAGTAGGTATATTTATCTTTGATTCCTAGTTGGTATGGTTGGAATATGGATCAAACATAGTGGATGTATTTGAGATAAACTGAAAAGAGTAATTGTTATATGTTTACTATCAAAATATGATAATTTATTTTACTAAAATTAAGTTTCCAAGAAATTGATCTTTGGTAATGTAATAAAACAACTGGTGTTAAACAAAATAAATGGTCTATATGTCAAACAAAAGTGTAACATAAAAAGGGGGCTGCCTTGACATCTCCCTGCAGTTGAGTGTATTGAATCATTGCCCATTCTAAATTTGTTCAAGTTATGTTAATGATCCACGTATATGATTTTCACTGGTCATTAAATGTTGGTATTCAAAGCAATGTTTTTGACCTAAATGTGTATTTATATTTATCTTAATTTATCATGATTTTTATTAAAATCTTTTGGTTTGTAAAATATTTGCTTGTTTGTTTTTTCTGATAATGTTTTCACTAAAAATCATTTGATCTTATCTAAATATTTGACAATTTTTACGTTACCAGTCCCAATGTTCAATGCATAAGCATAAGCTTCAGGATGTCTAAGGCTAATAGACTAGATTGTTTAGTTATTGGTTTCAAGTTCATGTTTTAAAAAAGGGAAAATTTGTCTTGTACCTACAACTTTTATTCCTAATTTCTAATATATCCATATAGTCTCATGAATTCCTCCTATACCCCTAACATGTGACCCTAAATTCCTAAGATGCCTAAGCCATCAAACAACTATTTTGGCCCATTGAAAAAAGAAATCATTGCCATTCATTGCTGGATCTAATTCCCATCCAAATGCCAATCATCAATGATCCTCATCAGCTCCAGTAGCTGAAACTGTAGTCTTCGTTCTCCAGCAATGGCATCATATCTCCCAGATGAACGAAATGGAATCCGACCAATTCCACATCAAGTACAGCAGCCACTGCCAAAAACAAGTATGCTCTCCCTCCTTGAAAATGTATGTGATGGCAGCCATGGTTAACGGCTTGCTCTGGCAATGAGATCTAGGTAGAGTTTAAGCACTGCAATCCCGTTCACATCATTGTGTTCATCAGATCTGGATTTGAAATTCGATTGCAGTTCTCTGAGTTCTCAGATATGGATCATTGTCTCAAATTCAATTTTGATCAAAGGCACTACAATGTTGTGGATTTTGAAATTTTCGACAATGTATTTTCATCACTGACCAATCGTGCTGGTCTAATCAAAGGCACTGTCAAGGGATATCGGTAACCTATTTCAATTTTCTGACCGTATTATGGAGAATCTTCTAAGAAAACATAGTATTTATATGGAAAAGAAGAGTTAGTGATACAGATTTTTGGTTAGGAATTTTTAAAAATTGAATCTTTCCTAGTTTATCAGCCGTTGGAGTATTCCTTAGCCAACCAGCAAAACCCATTATGGGATCCTATCTCCCAACCAACAAGCAGCAATTATTGATGGCAGCTTGGGTGATGAACGGATTCAATATCGCCTTCAACAGACTTTGTCAAAGGGAAATATAACAACTGCACCCAAGTGCTTGGCCGGCATAACAGAGCAGCTCCTATCACAATGGTGGAAGAACATGGCGCCCAGTGACAATGACTGTGCATTCTTATCCATCAACAACAGTCGTGTTTTGCATTTTCTCAGGAAGGAATCCAGAAACTTTTTCAAGGAGAAGCATCCTAAACAAATGTCATGGGGCCGGAAGGAGTCGAGAGGAGAGGGTTTTGTTTGGGTGCAAACTAGTCGCGCTACCCTCTTGATCTCTTTGCGCATGGTGTATGTTCACTGGCTGCATGAAAACTTAACAATGAAATCCCTGGTCGATCAGCAAAGAAAACGGCAAAAAAGGAGAAGGGATGAAAGCTAGGGGCTCAATGGTGGAAGAATAAGTGGGAAATGAAATTAGGGCTTTTTTAGGAGGTCAATTTGACCTGCTTTCATCCAACCTCGTGGCCTCCCCTTTAATCTCCGGTGAATTTGGTGTCATCTGAGTTAGATCTGCCAGATATTTCATCCATTGGCAATTTAGGAATTTTTTATAAAAATAATGCTAAAAAAATCAACTATTAAACTTAATTGACAGACTGTAACAGCGTGGCCATCTTAAGAATTTAACATCATATGTTATGAGTATGGAAGGAATTAGTGAAACTATGTGGGTATGTTGGGAATTATGGGTAAGAGTTGTAGGTATAAGAGGAATATTTCCTTTGAAAATAGTTGTTCCATATAGGAACAGCTTGTCTTGGAGCCTGTAGGTCCAAAACCATTATCATTCTAGCTATCCTTTTTCTCTGTCTTTTTCTTTTATTGTTAACTATACTTTTTTGAACCTTTGGAGTAGAATCCATCAGCTACAACTGCAGTCTTGGATGATGAGGGCTGGTTCAACACAGGTGATATAGGGTGGATTGCTCCTCACAGTTCAGTGGGAAAGAGTCGACTTTGTGGGGGAATGGTTGTTCTTGAAGGACGTGCTAAGGACACAATAGTTCTTTCTACAGGTATATTCCAAGATGATATTAGAGGAAACTGATAATTTTTTAATCCAGATTACTGGGAAAACCATAGACAATGTTAATAGATTTGTCTTTCAGGTTTGCATTGTAATTATCTCTTTTCTTTCTTCTAACTGTTGAATTTTTTTTTTTTTTAAAAAAAAAATCCTTTTTCATTAGCTTTTTGTAGTATGTAAAAACCGAAAACCTTAGTGGAGAAATTACTAAATTGTTTTCATCAAAGATGTTGCTGTAAGTCACCTGTATATAAAAATTCCATGTGGACATTTTCTCGAATTTATGTTTAGGAAAGTGGAGAAATTGATGAGGATATCATCCAGAGACTTAAAGCCAGATGGAAGAAATGATGTTGTGCTTCTGGAAAATTCTTGTGATCAGTGTGTGTTAATTATTAAAAGAAAAACTTTTTATCTAATAGTTATAAGACAAGCTATGTTTTATGAGATGTTGAGTAGTTAAGAATAACAAGGGCACAAAATGAATGTAGGTGAAATGATGGTGTTAAGAGGGATGGTTGGTAAAATAAGTAATATAAGGTAAAAATGAAGCAATTGAAGAAAACCCAATGGTAAAGTTGATTGGAAATACAGTACGACTTTGGAGTCTAATCATTTGAACCGGTGCCTGGAGATGATACCATTTAAGGGAAATGAGATTTTTCCAGCAGAAGGATATACAAGACCTAAGAGAACGCCAGAAAAATTATTAGAGATTATGAGGAGAGATGAAAAATACTAGGGCTCATTAAGTGCAGAAAACCATCAAGAATGACACAACAGAATATGTGGAGCTGACCCAGCTAGGTGGGAAACAGCTTTTTTGTTGATGATCTATGTTTCTTGTTGTTGCCTTCTCTTTATTTGTATATTCATTTTATTGTTGATATCAGCCCATGCCCTGCAAGCATCATTTTACATTTCCTTTTTAAATTTATACTTACATTTTCCTCTATAACAACACATTGCAAAAATAATTATTTTGAGTGAAGATAGAATGTATGTTTGAATTCTTCGGAAAAGGGGCACTATAATGGTATGTACTTCACACCAACACTTAGCTTTTCTTCCGCTGATGATATCATCGTTATCATCATCATTATTATCATCAATGATGACTAAACTAATTATCTCATCATCTAACCAGTCAGAAGCTCAGGGCTGTGCCTGTCTACAATTAAAACTCTCACCATATAACTGGAACTTCATATGATCTCATTGGTTTGTATTCTTCAAATTCTATACTTTATTCCCATGGCTGCATCTAAACGCCTTCAACTTTGGCAAAATTCTAGGTGAAAATGTGGAACCATCAGAACTTGAGGAAGCTGCCATGAGAAGTCATCTAATTCAACAAATTGTGGTAGTTGGCCAGGCGAGTTTAAACACCTTTAATTCAAATCGGATTTATACTCATCATCTTCGATGATGCTATCGAGTATTTTAACTGGTCAGTTTCTAGCACTTATCTGTGAAACCTTAGATAACTATTTCCTCTTGTCATATTACAGGATCAACGACGTCTTGGTGCTCTTATTGTTCCAAACAAGGATGAGATTCTACAGGCAGCAAAAGAAAAGTCTATTGTAGAGGCTGATGCATCTGATCTAAATAAGGAGAAAATGACCAATCTATTGTATGAAGAACTTAAGATTTGGTAAGACCAATCACTGTAATGTACTTAGACCTCATATGAGTAAGAGCCTTGGATTGCTAATACTTTGTTAATTTTACTTCTACATGATGGACATGTTGAAAGATAATTTTTTTACTATTGAAGTTACTGCTTTCTCTAACCCTTTAATGTAATAGAGAAACGATGAAAAGAAACCACTCTCTTTTAATTTAAAAAGAGCCTAAGGGCATTTTGGTAATTTTATTAATAATAAACTAACAATTCGAAAAATTACTTATCAACTTATAATTTAAAATTCTAACTTGATATGACATAGTATTTAAAATTCTAATAGTTTGATGGGTTTCGACGGGCTTTGGTAGGTTTTTGATAGGCATTGATAATTTTGAGTGTCTAGGAAGTTAATGGCCATATGGGCTTTCATAGGCCTGTACAAGTGTTTGGCAGCAGTTAACAGAAATGAACAAGAGTTAATCAAAATCAACAAAAATAAGTAACATAATTTGATCCTATAGTTCCAGATTTCCAAAATTACCCCTATGCATCTGAGCCATTCATCCAAATCAGTGGTGGATGATGTATGAGAAATATTTCTCCTATAATTGTACTCAATATGATACGGTTTAAGGTTGGTAAATTGAACTACTGTGATGTTTACAGTGGCTGTCCAATTCAGAGTTTATTAAAGCTCCCGTTGTTAGTGCTAGGTTTTCTATTTATATAGGAAAACAAGAGTTAAACATCAGAGAAAGGTTTACTTGAAGACAAAACTACTCTTAGTCTATGTTTGGTACTGAGTTTTAAAAAAATTATACATATTTTCTCACACCTTTTAATGGGATTTCATATCTTAACTACCTATATACCTTACCTTTTTTATTATTGCATGTATTTTTAATTGTAATCTCACATAATACAGAATTCTACCTATTTTACCGTTTTTCTACTTATAACGATTACCTTCTTAGGTTTTACCTTTCCTTCATCACTCAAATTCACTGTATAGCGCTGAAGGGCCTTAAAAGGAATTTTTCTAGTAAGGTAGACTATACAGTCATAAATTTTATGAGAGATGTCCATTTATTTTTATTATCATCTTCATGTAACAGGAACATTTGGGTTGACCATTTTAGGTATAAACCATTTTTGTAGCTGTGCAGGGAATTCTGAACAGTTAGAAATGAAGTTGACTAACATGTATGCTGTTGAGAGGATGCTTTGATGCACAAGAGATGAAATGGTGATTGGTGCAGTTCTATTGTGAATAGGTGCCTAATGTGAGATGTGAAGATATTTCCATAAATAGAGGTTTAGGATGTTTATTTCTATTTTGGGGTTTAGGATGTTTATTTCTATTTTGGATTTGTTGGAATATTTAGAAGATACTGGAAGATCTCCTAGAATATTTTAGAATATGTTTGGAATAAATTTGTATTCATTTTAAGTTTACTTCAAGTTTACTTAAAATATGCAGTTTCTTTTGGAAAAGATTAGATCTTTAATAAATGTTGCTAAAATAAAGTGGCATGTTCTTCTATAAGTGCTACCCATGTAAGGTCTAAAGAATCAGTTTTGGGAATTATAAACAAGCGTTTCTCTAGTTTTCCCTTCTACTTCTCTTTTTCTTATCCCCTTATTATTCTATTCTTTCTATCTTCTTTCTTCTCTTCTCATCTCTTTGGAGGTTCCTTCCTCTTTCTTCTGTTTTCTTCGCTACCAATCCTACATCAATTGGTATCAAAGCAAACCCTGGTGAATTTTTATTTCCATACACTGATTTCTACAACCAACCAAGCTTCAGGCAAATCATTGAAATCTGTCAAGTTTGTGCAATTCTCTTCATTAACTCCATTGATGTAGCAGCATTGATTCTTTCATCGAGTTCCTATTCTTCACTTTTACAACACTGTGCAGACAAATTCTAGAGCTTAGTGGAAATTTTAGCTTATTTCTAGCATTGCCTCAAGGGAAAATTGCTATCTAGGTTTAGAGACTTTCAAAAAAGCCCTCCTCCTTGCTAGCTTTTGCTGAAACATCCTTGATTCAGAAAATTTCAAAAAACATAAACCAAATATTTCTAGAAGCCTCTTTGCTTACTGAAATTTGGAAATTTTGTTTACAATTTCTGAAATATTGCAAACTGCCCATTAGTTTTTTAAAAAAATTTGCAAAACTGTTTCATACTTTTCAGCAATTACAAAAGGCCTCTAACTTTTTTGAAGTAACTCTCCCTCAATTTTTAGAATTTTCAAAAAAGTCTATATTGAAAAAAAAAAAAAAAAAAAAAAAAAAAAAAAAAAAAAAAAAAAAAAAACGGAGATCATGGTAACTTCCAAAAATTTTAGAAAGCTCATTAGAACAGAAGTTGCAACTTTTGTAATAAAGTGTTAGTCAACTAGCAAGATGTCATTCCATTGCATTGAATTACACTATTACTTTCTCACCAAAGTTGAAGAAAGTTCACTGTGAAACTTGAGGATAATTTTTTTTTCTAAGTTGAGAAGAATAATGCAAGATGTGAAGATATTTTTATCAATAGGGCTTTAGATTGTTTTAGAATGTTTATTTCTATTTTGGATTTGTTAGAATATTTAGAAGACATTGGAAGTTCTCCTAGAATATCTTAGAATATGTCTGAAATAAATTTGTATCTATTTTAAGTTTGCTTCTAGAAGTTTACTTGAAATATGCAATTTTTTTTCGAAAAGATTAGATCTTTAATAAATGTTGCTAAAATAAGGTGGCATGTTCTCCTGTAAATACCACCCTTGTAAGCTCTAAAGAGCATCAATTTTGAGAATTATAAACACATGTTTCTCTGGTTTTCCCTTCAAATTCTCTTTTTCTTATCTTTTCCCTTATTCTTCTACTGTTTCTATCTACTTTCTTCTCTTCTCATCTCTCTAGAGGTTCCTTCCTCTTTCTTCTATTTTCTTCCCTACCCAATCCTACATCAATGCTAGGACTGTGGCCTCGATTATAAAATTTCTTCTTAATGAAAATTAGCCCTCCCATCTTAGCCATTTGTGCTTTTCTGAATGGTGGGCATGGAAAGTTTGAATATGGTTAAGAGATGGGTTTAAGGTAACTATATTTACTCCCTTTTTCTCCTATCAGAGTCATTCTTACCTTTTTAACTTCATTAATCCAATCTTTTTCAGTGGAACCTCTTTCTTCCTTAGGCTGCTGCAGTTGGTTATTTGAGAACTGATAAAATCAGCTGTAAACTGCTGACAAGGGATCTTCCTAGTCTGGAATGGTGGTGTAGCTTTTTAAATTTCCTCAGTCAACATATAATGGAGAATTTCATTGGCCTATGCTTCTTAGAGTGCATGTCCATGTGTGGACATGCGTTTAATATGTTCTTTTTTTAGTTCTTCCCAAGAAAACTATATGATGCGGATCATCTGTCTCCTTAAGCGTAAGGCTGCAATTTCAACTACAGTATATACACATCAGGTTATGAGATCCTTACAGTGGAATATGGATAATTTAAAGTGAATCTGTGTTAATGTATTGTGGAGCAAAAACATGTGTTTCACTATTTGGCAGGAGTCTGAGCTTTTTCCCTTTCTGTTTCAATTCTCAAATTGAGAAACAATTCTACTAGCTATGAGCCCCTGCTTCTCCAGTCCTTGAGGAGACAACTGGATAACTGTGATTATGTCAGGTGAAATGATCACAAAGGGGATAATAACAGGGGATGACTAGAATCAAATTGTGTGTTATGCATGGGTCTCCTTATGCAGATGAAGATAGCAGGAATAGGATTACTTGAAGATATACTAAATTCAATTTTCCGCTGTCTTTTCTTAAACAAGCATAATATGGCCAGTGCCAATGCAAGTGTCAATGTGTCATGCTTGTTACTAAGAAAAAACACATTGAGAGTTTGGAAGTTGGATTTTATCTTACTTTTTGACTCTTTTTTAATTTCCTCAGTCTGCCATTCTTCTGCACCTCCGTGATAATTTGCATGATTGTAACTGCTCCAAACTCTCCTCTTTCATGACAAGAAAATTCAGTCAAATCTCTACTTTAATGCAGGACATCGGATTGCTCATTTCAGATAGGACCAATCCTGATTATTGATGAACCTTTTACGGTACGTACCAAAAGCCAATATCATTATTTATATCCTTTCCGCATGCTGTTTGATTTAGATCTGATACTTTCTGGCAATGTCATCCACACTTCAGATAGAAGCCGGCTTAATGACACCAACCATGAAAGTACGGAGGGATAAAGTCATGGAAAGATACAGTGACCAAGTTGCAAAGCTCTATTCTTGAAGGTTTGTTTCCCACTAAGCTGTTCTGTACCTATAGTATTATGTTTGCTAGAAAATAACTTAACAATGATTAGCACTTGTAGCTAGCATGCCATGTTTGTAATATGAGATGTGAGAATACTGTTTATGTGTGTGGTAATGAAATGGCAATCATCCAACGCAGAATCAGAAATCTAGTGCACTCTCCTTTCAGTGGTCCAAAATTTTTTCCCCCTTTTTTGATGAGGTGATCCAAACTATTTGTTGTCTGGACTCTGGAAATTATCAACCATCTCAAGTTGAAAATTTATGTACCCAGCATCCTAACCTAGTAATCTTAAGCTAACTGTCTCCAGTGTTGCCCAAGTGACATTCATTTGTTTACTTGATACCCAAATGCCTTCTTTCCTAATTCAATGTGTAGATTATGTTTGATTCAGGGGTTATTTTCTTGGATGCTCCTGAAATTTGACCAAATTGCACCTTGTGAGCATAAGTTTGTTCTTTGCAAGTGCACTTCTATAGTTTCGTTTGTTCTGCAGGGCGGGCCCTGACATTATGTTCTGTTGGGAGAGCTAATTACCAGTGGTAGCATACATGTCGATTTAAAAATTAAAATTGTATATTAACCAATTATTTGTATCGTCTAATCCTTTGAACCAAAAAGCTGGAGGGATGTAGGATAAGCCCTTTTTGCCAATTCTCAGGTGGAGGATTTTTGATAAAGTGCAGGATTAAGTATTTCTTTTGAGGCATTCCAGTAAATTCACCTATCCAGTAATTTAACGGCAAGCTGCTGAAAAAGTTGCAAACCATGATTTTAGGATGCACCTGGAAAACGAGTGGTTCAAAAGTTGCTCATTGAACTGGTGCTATTTGGTCAAAATTTACGATTATCTATTAGTTCAATAGTTAGAGCCCAATCTGGTGTTTGGGTTGTCCCACATTGTTTGTATAAAGGATTGGGTGTTCAGTGATAATTGCAAGGGGTAATCTTACTTTTGGAACTTTCTTTAGCTTTTGGAGTTAAGAAGGCTCATAAGCACCTAATAACAGGATCAAAGCCTAAGATAAAACATCTATTGAAAATGATCTTTGGGTGGGTGGTTGGGGTTTATATGTTCACTTTTTTAAAGATTTAAACCTATGCACTTACTAAGGAAGCTGGTTTATGATTTTCAAGAAAAATTCATATCTATTTTATCAGTAGCAAAAGCAGCTCCAGACGGAGCCAAACCTTGCTATAGAAAATGCTACCATGGCTTTTAGTGTCCGCCCCCACCGGCCGCTTACTTTTCCAAATGAAACGAAAAAAGTATAGGGTGAATTCCAGATTACAAAATTTGCCACTAATTACCTCGTGAACTTTAGAAAATTACTCTTGTATCCACGTATTTTGCCTAGAATATCACTTATGCCTAAGCTGTTAACTTAAAAAAATATATATGATTTTTGAAAGGATTTGTTAATTTCTAAATCCCCAAATTGCCCCAACCTCTCAATTGATGGATGATCGAAGAAGAATTCATTTGCAGCTGGGTTACCCGCTCGCTTGTTAGCGATTGCTGATGCCGAAGAAAATCGGGTGCAGCAGAATGGTGATTGGCTTGGTCGAGATGATAGCTCGAAGATCGCTTCGCTGCACTGCATTTGAAAAAAAATGGTGCTCTATCATCCGAAATCAAAAGAAGCAATGGCTGCCTGGATCGCTGGCAACCATTTGATGAGAAATGGTTTAGGCGTATCAGATTTGGTATCAACGGTGTCAAAATCCAGAGGTAGCTTGGTCGGAATGGTGGTCAGATTGCTGGCCGGAGACCTTAGATCGGCAACCATAGGAATCCAAATGTGGAAGATGGAGTTTCTCCTTAGTGTTTTGGTAGGGCAACAGCTTTTGGGACGAAAGTAGATGATTGCAACAGCCAGTACGCGTTAGAATTGAAGCAAACTTATACTATACGAATGGGATTGCAGAGTTTCTTCTCATGCAAATAAATATGAAGATAAAAATAATGATTATACTGGGAGGATGGAATGTTTAGACTTCTCAAGTAACTTCTCTTTCTTAAAAAGCTACTCTAGGATGCGTTTGAGAATTTTCGAACTCGAATTCTTCAATTTAAAATGTTTCATTTTCCACTGAGAGTTTTCCAAAATTATTAAGGTTGAATCACTTTAAATAAGAAAATATTGAATGGGTAAAATCATCTTTTCAATGAGAAAGTTAATAGTTATTTTGATAGCATCTATATTATAGGAATTTAGGATAAAGATTTTAGGTATGAGATGAATTTTTAAAACGTTGTGGGTATATTGTGAATTATGAGCAAATATTATAGATATAAGAAGAATTTTCTTATTTTTAATTATTTTTTCATTTTTTTATACAACTATTCTATTTTTCAATTATTTCTATGCACTTATTCATATAATTAATGTATTTATTTTAACATTATTTGCTTTAATATTCGCCATTATCTCTCTTATATAACATAATTTTTTCCATTTTGAAAACTTTTATATGAAAAAATTTTTATTTAAAATTTTTATCATTTTCTACTTTGTATTCTTCAAAAAAAGTTTAACTGTTTTTCAAGCATATCCTTAATTTTTTTTATTTCACATTCCAAATACCCAGTAAGGGAATAATTTCTAGGGGCAAGTGTCGAATTTTCTTTCTTTGGTTGATGCCTTTTATTTTTGAAGTAATTCTTTTGATTGATGCCCTAGAGGTATAGTAAACCCTAGTTATAAAGATTTTGAGTGTGTTTAGTAAGTGATAAAATTTTGGATAAAAAGTTTTTGATGTAAAAGTTTTTGAATTAGTACAAAATGTTGTGATATGATAGGATAATAATGAGAAAGAAAGATAAATAGGTTAATTTACGAGTAATTGGGTAAAAATGATTAAAAAGTAATATAGTTATATATAAAAATGTGAAAAAATAATTGTAAAATGAAGTAGTGATGGAGAGTGAAAAATTTTAGTTTGAAAAGTTTGAAAAATGAATATGCCTTTTATACCTAAGTTCACGCATGGATAAATTGTGTATGAGACATATCTCTAGTAGCTTATGTGATGGAGCATGCTGGCTGACGGACCTCCAGCCTGGCAATAAGATGGGCAGCTCTGGCAGCGATCTTCTTACAAGCGAACTGTTGATGAAACCATTTTATGTCTGGTTTTGGTTTGATAGGTTCAACCTTTAGCTCAAATTTTAAATCATTTCGAACTGTAACATTAATATAAAATAACTATAATATATTAATTTTATTATTTATTTTAGATTTACTTAAAATATAAAATAATCATATATAATATGATATTTTATAGGCTCATGGTTAAATGCACCTGAATGCGTACTGGTTCATTTTATAAGTATAAAACAAAATGAATGTAATAAACACTATAAGAGAGCTGACATAGCGATGCTTAATATTTTTGTTACAAAAAGCACTATTTAGTTATATAAATAATTGTTATTGCTAAAAATTAGTTTTTAGTGATAATAATGCCATGGATGCTGCAAAAAGTAATCTTTTAGTGACAAATTTGACACTAAAATTCCAAAAAGCATCATAAAAGTTTTGTGACGAACTTGTAATGACATAGTTATAGTGATATTATGGTAAAAATTAGTGCAAATTTTTGATACACTAAAAATATATTTTGTTGCAGTAAAAATCCAAATTAAAGAAAATCATTTCATACGATTAAGGTTAAAATTCAAGACTTTTCAAATAAAATGGATTAAATAATTACCATCTTACCATGGACATAGCTATTTTTTTGAGATTTTTGTAGAGGTGCATATAAAGTTTGATCAACATTGCATTCATGTTCTTAAATTTGCTGAAATTACAAATATGGTCATAAAGTTTGTATAAAATTAAAGTGTTCGTTCTCTTAAGATAGTAATAGAATTTTTCCGTAGAATGATAAAATTGTCCTTTTAAGTTAAAGGATATACTTGTAATTCTTGTAAGTGCAGTTTCATCATTTACAGAAAATTCTAATAGTACTATGACGGAAGGAACATATTTGCAATTTTTTGCAAATTTTATGCGCACATTTGGAATTTTGGTAAACTTAGAGACATAGATATGATATTATATCTGAAAAAATCATTTTTTTCCCTTTCCATACGAGTTGAGGAGACAACGAGAAATACGTGAAAGTTAAAAAAGTGAGTTCTCAGAAACTTGTTTTTCTCGTCGTTGCCGGGGATCAGAGTGCGTTTGGATCAATAATAGCAGTCCAACCAGCGGTCCAACCGGTTTTAAACAGCTTTCAAGCAAAACGCAAAACCGTACCCTGACCAGACCGGGCAGCTCAATGTTCACCGCCCGACTGTCCGACCGCCCAATTCAGTTCCAACTTGCGGCATCTGCACCTGGACCACGGCAGCAGCAGAAGGATCATCCCTTGCCAGTCGCCACATTGCTTTTCAGCTGGGGACTGGAGTAGATAATTCCAGTCTGCTGGGCCGCCCCGTTCTGGCTGCAACCTTCTTTCATACCAACAGCGCCTGATAATCGGGTCGAGCAATATAATCTGGTACATTTACCGCATTACGGACGGCGAAAACAGAGATACGGACTCACATTCATCTGAGGGTCCGTTTGGAAAGTTATAAAAATTTGGGTATAAAAGTTATTAAATTAAAAAAATAATATGATATGGTAAGGGTAACAATAAGTAGTAAAGAAAATAGAATTAAAATAAATAAATAAATTGTGTGAGTATTTATGTAAAAATAATTGAAAAATAAGATAGTTATATATGAATGAATTATTAAAAAATAAGATAATTACGGAGAGTAAAAAGTTTTAACTAGACATTTTTTACCGTTCGTCAAACACACCCGGCTAAAAAAGAAATAAATCAATGACAGATTAACATACACCTTGTAGGAGCGATTTTGAAAGCATTCACAAATTCCTTTTCCACCCCAGGACAATCCACATGGTGATTTCAAATTTCCCAGCTTGTTTGATAAATTATTTTTTTCACAGAAAATTCCAGATGGTGATTTCAAATTTCCCAATCTGTTTTACAAATTATTTTCCAACCCGGGAAAATCCATCTGGTGATTTCAAATTTCTGGTCTAAATTTATTTTGCAACACAGAAAAGCCCACAATATGATTTCAAATTTCTTGACTTGTTTTACAAATCATTTTTTGTCCGTGACTTGCCTTAAAGAGAGGGCACCAATCAAAACGGTGAACACTTTCCCTTCTCAATACTGAACGCTTGATGATGAAAAGGAGCTTCGAATAGAATTAACAATAAAGGAGAACAATTTGAGAGAGAGCTGGTGTCCAGTTTTCGAAAGCCAAAGACCGAGTAACGAGTCATGGAACGGGAATTTCCAAGCTAAGACATTCAGCCTGTATAAGTTCGAGAACGGCTTCGCTTCCCACCACCTTAATCGGAACTCTTTTTAAAAATTAATTTTTTGATTTTGTTTTAAAAATCTAACCACATGTATTATTTAAAATATAATTTTGACCGTTCATAATGAAAATTCAAAAATCAGATGTTAGTGTGACCTTAAATAGGTAAAAATCATAAAATTTATATATTTAGTAAATAAAAATTAGTACATAATACTTTTTAAAAATAAAAAAGACTTATTTTGACTCATCCACGTCAAATACATGTATATAATGTTTCAAATCATACAAATCTTACTTTATATATTATTTATAATGTAAAAATATATACACCATTAATATCTTTATATGGTAATTTTTAATTCTTATCATTATATTTGTATTATTTTCAATATGAACGGTTAAAATTGTATTTTAAATAATATGTACGATTAGATTTTAAAAATAAATTAATTAATTAAGATTTTAAAAGAGTTCCTGATGAGATGAGTTCTCGCCAAAGCCATTTTTGTACGAGCTCACCACACAATTTCTCATCCATGCAATTTTGGAAAAATCGATCCCATAATCACATGTTATAATTCAACGAACTTTTTTCTAGAATCAATTAGCTTACATGGAATTTCCGATTAATACCAACAAGTTTGTTATATATATAGCATTTTGTAATGTGTAAAACTGTGGCATTGTGGGATATTGTGGGAAATGAAAAATAGAATATGGGCGATTGATATAAACTGATAAAATTGAAATAAATAAGGTTGTTGAAAGGAAAAATGATTAAAAAGCAGCAACAAAAGCGGAAAAATATAATTGATAGAATAAAAAATCATTGATTGGAAAATGTTTCATCAGTACCAACCATGGAATTCCATACTCGTCCATTACCAAACAAGGCCAATAACATATTTTAATGTTGGAAATTACAACCATCTCTCGTGTTGAGTTATAGCGTTTTGATGATAAATAGGTTAAGAATTTAATTCTTGAAATGTGTTTGATTGTATTTAGTTTGAGATGAATGGTTGTAACAAATTAGCATGGAATTATATATTGTGAATCTATTGAATTTTTCTGTAAATCTTTAACTGTTTTGGTTTGAAACTTCAATAGTGCTTTATTTCAAACTTCAACCGTTTTGGTTTGAAACTTTCACAATTTTGGGCTAAAACTTTGACAATTTTTTAAAGTGATCAATGGATAGATAATTAGATGATGACATGGCAAATTGGCTAGTCAATTGTGATGAACTGTTTTGGTTTTTTAAGTTGTTATAGGTTGAGAAAAATATGATTGGTTGTGAATTTTGTTAAGAAAATCTCTCTTAGAGGTTTTGGATGTTAAAAGCTATAAAAAGAGAATGAATTCCACTTGGAAATTCAATTCAGAGAGAATCATTTCAAAAGTAAATATGTCTCGAGGACTTCTCTGTGATTCTTTGTCAATCTATTAAAAGCAGCATATTAAAGATCATTGTAACCATTCTACTAGAGCTTCCTCTCTGTGTTTCTTGCTATTCAATTGATTGTAAGTTTTATTTTATTTTTGTTCATGTTACCTTAAATTAGAAATTATCTAATTTAAGAAGAAAGATTTCATTGTGATTTGTAAAAAATTTCACGTATCACCTGGAGTCATTGTCGTAATTGATAAGACAATTGAGATCGTACTATTGTAACTTGAGTTCAAATTTGACTAGTGGAAACTCAAGTTAAAGCATTGATTTGGAGAGTAAAGTAGGCGCGTTAACCAAACTTCTATAATTTGTAATATCTTCTTTAGATTATTTTTTTGTGGTGCGTGGAATCTATATTGTTCTTTTCTCCTTTTCTTTTATCAGTTTCATACAGGCCTAATAATTAGTATTAAAGTGATCTTTGAATTAATCCAAATAGATCATGACAATTGAAAAAAAGTGGAGATTAGATATGATGGAAGTTATTCCATAACTAGACCACCAAATTTTGATGGCACAAATTACGGATATCAGAAATGCAGAATGCATATCTTTATCGTGAGCCAAGATTTAAAACTTTAAAATGATATTCATAGTTGTGTAATTTTACTTGGAGATGATGTAACTAAATTAAATGAACAACAAAATGAATATGTGTAATTAAATATAAGAGCTTTAAATGTTTTATATTGTATACTTTGCCCATAAGAATTAATAGAGTATTTGTTTGCGCTATAGCCAAAGAGGTTTGGGATGCACTCATGGTAACACACGAAGGTACTTCCCAAATTGAGTCTAAGATAAATAAGTTGATGCATAAATAAGTTGATGAATGACTATAAACTTTTTATGATGAAATCTACTGAATTTATTAATGAAATATTTTGCAAATTCACCAACATAATTAATGTCTTGAAAGTACTAGGTAAGTCTATTGAGGCAAAGGAATAAGTAAAAATAAATATTGAGATTATTTCCTTCTTCTTTGACTATAAAGGTTACAATTATAGAGGAAGCCAATGATTTAATAATTATGTTTGTAGATCAATTAATAGACTCCCTCATGACTCATGAGATCATTATGAAAAAATGATGATAATGATCCAAAAGGTAAAAACGTAATTAGTATAAAACTTTTCTCTAATCATTCTAATGATAATACAGGTGATGAAGACAAAAACATTACTATGTTAACAAAAAAGATAAGATAATTTATCACTCGAAATCGAGAAAACAACAACAACAAAAATATAGACACTAGAAGAATATAGCGACAACCTAAAAAGAAAAAATAACAGAATGACCAGATGAAAGATTTTGAGAAAAGAGAAAAAGAAAAAGCAAAGCGTCATGACTCTTAAGGTTTTAGACATCTTAAGAGTGCAAGCTCATCTCTTATTAAAAAGAAATATTTCAACAAAAGAAAAAGTTAAGGCTATGGAGCATGGCATGATAATGATATTTCATTATCAGTCACTTCAGGATTTAATGATGACCAAACTAATATTGCATCACACTTAGGATTCATGAAAGATCATCAAGATAAATCTAAATATTCTGAGATTAGTTATACAGCTGACTAATTGAAACAAGATATGTTGAGCTAGTTGGAAAATCTAATACCTTGTTAGATAAATATATAAATTAAAAAGTGATATCATATTTGAAAAAGCAAATATGAATTTATAAATACAAACAAAATCTCTTGTTGAGGAAAATAAAAATTTTAAAAATCAAATAAAAACCTTTATAATAGAGAATAAAATAAAATATTTAGAAATCAAAATGAAAGTTGCAATTTTTGTTATAATTTTGGATATTTTTCATATATTTGCTCAGTAAGAAAATTACAGATGTTTAAAGCAAAACTGATTTAGAAACCTAAAATGCATAATAATAATACTAACCAATATGAACCCATGAAATAGGTACCAAAACAGTAAAGATTTTTTTGTTGTTTTATAAGAACGCATGAAGTCAATCTGCCAAATAATATGGTATATGGATAATGGTTGTTCACATCATATGACCGAAAATAAATATGAATACAAATTTTTAAAAAACGCAAAATAAAGATAAGGTTACTTTTATAGACAATGGTTTCATTAGAGGTACACGTATAGTAAATTGTGAATGTAATAAAATAAATGATGTGTTTTATGTAGAAGAGCTTAAACATAATCTTTTAAGCATTAGTCAATTCTATAATAAATAACTTAAAGTTGTGTTTAAGTCTAATATGTGTATAGTTCATGATAACGTGGACAATAACATGTGCTGTAAAAAAAGGAATGAAAATATGTACATTATAGATTTTAGTGTAGACCATATAAAATACTTATCTATGGTAGATGATGAGATTCTGATTTGGCATAGAAGATTAGGATATGTAAATCTTCACACATTAAAGAAATTGCAAATGTGTAATCTTATTGATGGTTTATCAAAATTAAAAATTAATTTAAAATATATTTGCGATATTTGTCAATTTGGTAAACGAAAGAAGGTCTCTTTTAATTAAAAAATATTATGTCAACAACAAAACCTCTACAACAACTGTATATGAATTCATTTGGACCTACACCGACTAGAAATTTGGCTAGAAATTATTATGCCTACATTGTTATTGATATTTTTAAAGATATATATGGGTATTATTCTTAGGAAACAAGTATGATTGTTTTAATTTATTTCAAAAATTTTATCTCAAAATTCAAAATAAACTTTGATTGAAAGTATTTGCAATTCAAAGTGATGATGAAAAAAGAATTTGACAATCAAAACTTTACAATCTTTTATGATAATTTCATAATAAATCACAACTTCTCGGTTCCTAGAATATCACAATAAAATGGAGTTGTTGAGTGAAAGAATAGAACATTGATTGAAATGCTAGAACAATGTTGATTGATGCTGATTTACCACATAGTTATTGGGCTGAAGCAGTATACATTGCATTTTTTTTATCATAAATTGTGTTTATATTTATCCAATAATAAAGAAAACTTCATATGAATTATTGCAAGGTTGAAAGTCAAACATTGCATATTTTCATACTTTTAGTTATAAATGTTTTGTACTAAACAATGAAAAAGATAACCTTGGTAAATTTGATTATAAAAGTTACAAAGGTATTTTTCTAAGTTATTCTTCTTTCAATAAATCATACCAAGTCTATGATAAGTGAACATATGCAATTGAAGAGTTAATACATGTCACATTTGATGAATCTAACACTAGTTCGAAAAAGGTTGATTTTTCAAATGAAAAAGAAAAATTCTTGACATAAACAAAGCATCAATCGATAAAGAAATAGTAAGTGCAAGTAATATTTTTGGAAAATCTCTAAATCTTCAGGTGCATAAGAATATCTACTTAATCAGGTTATTAACTATGTTTATGACAAAGTTAAAACCTAAGGTCACTTCAAATGTCTTGTGTTATTATGCTTTGATTTCTCACATTGAACCTAAAAAAACCAATGAAGAAATATCTAATGAAAATTAGATAAGTGTTATGCAAAAAGAATTTGATCAATTTAAAATAAACAATGTGTAAATATTTGTGCCTAAACTTAATGATCATCTAGTTATTTGTACAAAATAGATTTTTAGAAACACACTCGATGAGTTTGGGATCATTGTCAAAAATAAAACATGTTTAATTGCATAAGATTACACTTAAGAAGAGGATATCGATTTTGATGAGACTTTTGTACCTATAGCTAGAGTTAAAGTCATTATAATGTTACTTGCATTTGCATAATTTAGAAGTTTAAACTTTTCAAATTGATGTAAACAGTGCATTATTGAATGGTTTGATAAATGAAGAAGTTAATGTCAAACAGTCATTAGATTTTGAAGACAATAAACACTTTAATTATCTATCAAAAGCTCTCTATAGATCAAGACAAGATAGACTTAGTGGTTTTTTTGTTACCGAAAAATTCAAAAGAGGCAAGACTAATAGTACTTTATTTATCAAAAATATTTACAAAGACATTTTGATTGTTCAGATTTATGTGGATAATATTATTTTTAGATTTACTAATGAGTTGTATTGCAAGGATTTTCAAAAATTAATGCAGAATGAGTTCGAAATGAGCATGACGAGTGAGCTTACCTTCTTTCTAGGTCTTCAAGGAAAACAAACAAAAGAAGATATTCTTATCTCTCCGACAAAATATGTCAAGGAAATATTGAAAAAGTTCAAAATAAAAAATGTAAAGCATATGTCAACCCTCACGGGCACAAGTATCAAAATGGATAAGGATAAATCAGATAAGCTAATAGATCAAAAGTTATATAAAAGCATGATTAGTTTATTTTTGTATTTAATTGCTAGTCGACCCGATATTTTGTTTAATGTTTGTATGTGTGTACATTTTCAGTCAAATTCAAAGAAATAGCACATGTGTGTTGTTAAGCATATATTTAAATATCTTCTTAATATATCCATTTTGGGCATTTAGTATCCAAGAGAATTCACTTGTACCTTGATTAGATATTCAGATGCTGATGTTGTAGGTTATAAAGTAGATTAAAAAGTACAAGTAATATTTGTCAATTTCTTGGTAGAATGATTATATCATAGTACTCTAGGAAACAAAGTTCATTTGCATTGTCACCTGTAGAGGCCAAATATATTGCATGTGCTAGTTATTATACTCAAATTTTATGAATGAAACAATAATTGTATAAGTATGGGTTGTCATATATAAATATTCTAATCAAATATGACCACATAAGTGTAATAAATTTGTTTAAAAATTCTACACCACATTCAGACGCTAAACATGTTGATGTAAGACTTCATTTTGTTAGGGATTATGTATCACATAAAGAAATTTCTATTGAATTTATTCCCATCGAAGATCAACTAATAGATATTTTTATAAAACCAATTCTCTTTGAAAAATTTCATCACATAAAAAGGAATTGAGTGTAATCTATCCTTTCTCATGACACATGTGATTATGTAAATATTATATCATGTGATTGACAATTTTAAACTATGTATTTATCTACTAATTTTCAGTTTCATGTAAAAAAATTTATTTTTTAATAAGGTTTTTTTTTAGTTTTTAATAAATTTTTAATATAATAATATGTTGTGTTTATAAAAATTGTAAAAAATTCAAAAAAATAAGTAACAAAAATAAAACTATTTTAATAAAAGTTTAAGAAATAAAAAGGAAACAAGAAAACATAACAAAGGGAACAATCATAAAGAAAATGACGTCCAAAAGAAACCAAAATAAAATGTGAAAAAACCTAATCTTTGCTTTCAATTTTAAAAAATATATATACAAATTAATGAAAAAACAAAGTTAAATGGTGAAATTTAAAAAACAGCAAGACATTAAAAAAATAGTTGTTTGATCAAAGGTTTAAAAAGTGAAAAACCAAATTTAAAAAAAAAATTAAAAGGGAAAAAGGGATACCGTCGTTAAAAAAGAGAAATGTTAACTTTGCTTTGCTTTTTTAAAAAAAATGTTAAAAACCGCTTTAATAAAAAAAAGAGAAAATATCATTAACAAAAGAAATTAGAAAATGAAGGTTCTAATAATTTTTTTTTCCAAAAAACCAATGCTAAACACAAAAAAATCAAAACCAATATGCCTCAACGTATCTATGCATGAACTTTGAAATCTATGCATGGACTTTGGATTTCAATGGATGGTCTTTGGATTTTTTTTAAAAAAATGCATCTACACATCGTTTGGATTCTAGGCTTGTGGCCGAAAGCAAAAAGTACTTAGAAGTCTACCTTTTAACAGCTTTCTTCTCTCCATATTTTCACTTTGTTCTATGCCTCTCTCACTCCATCATATACAAATTTTGTAGCCCTAACATTTTCCAGCAGCCATAAAAAATTTTCTGTACTTTTCTTTTTAAATAAAGTAGTCTAAACAGTTATCTTATTTGATTTTTGAATTTAAAAATTCTATTTTTCTTCTAGCCTCCAATCCGTGTATTTGATTTTTAAAAATCAAATCCCCAACTGCCTAACTAAGATTCAAAATTTCTATTTTTTCTTCTCTCTCTCTTTCCACTATTTGCTCCATTCTATATAAAAAATCTTAAAAATTCAACTCACTCCATTCTATATTCACTATGATGGTTCGGAAAAGTGGTCCATAGCCTAGGAAAAAAGTATTCTTATGAGGAAAAGAGAAAGTAAAAGACAGATTCAATAGTCTCGGACCCTCTATCCACTCGTTAACATCAAAATTATGGTATCTACAATAATAAGAATGCAAACCCTTCTCCCTGTGCTTCTTCACACATTTCTACTCCCACAAAGCTGTATGCAAGGTCAATTTATGGGTTCTAGACATCAGTCTTGTTAAGTTACTTGATGTCATGCACAACTAATTGTGTTGTCACCGCATCCAAAGCTTCAAATTTTCGCCATTCGTCTAATGAAGATGCTATTATGAGTAAATTTTCACATTGAATATCTACCAAAAGGCAAAAAGGTGAATTTTTTATTTTTCACAAAAAAATGGTTGAATCTATGCATTGATTGGAAAAAAAAATATGAGCTACTCGAATTTTCGAAGAAATATTATTATTCAGATCATGTGAAATATTTTTATTTCAACTTAACATTAAAAGACACTACTACCTACAAATCTTTCTTTAGAGAAATTGAAATTAGTTTCACAGAACAAGAGTTTGTTGAGTTCATGCTACCGGTTCATATGAAGACATTACTTTTGAGGAGATTATTTTTTATTTTATATAGAATGAGTCATTAAGTCAACAACAATACAATTTTACAAATAATAAATTTTTCAAACTGGATTATAAACTGCTACACTTGGTTGTTGCATATTGTTTTTTTGTCTAAAGGAAGAGGATATGATATTGTTACAGTTGATGATTTAGAATTAATGTAGGCAATTGTGAATAATAAGTCATATAACATTACTAGTATGATGTTATCTTATATGTTGTTATAGACAAGGAGAGTAAATGAAAATTTTCCTTATGTTATGCATTTAACAAGGCTAATTCAACATTTCAATATTGATATGAAAAGAGAAGCACTTATCAAATCAATAAGCTATGATGTGATAAGTGAATCTACACTCAAGCTTATGAGATATAGTGATAGTGAATGGGTTATGAATTCAGATTTTCATACAGCAAATTGTCATTTTCCTCCAAGACAACAAAAGGGTTCTGTTCAAATTGATGATCAAGTTGATGGACTTGGTCACAAGATGAACAAGATGGTTACTTGGGTGGTGATGGACATTATGGACATAAAGGTGGTCCTCATATAGATGTTAATTCTGAAGATGAGTCAAACTCACCTATGCCTTTCCATGATAGTGCGACAGCGGGAGTAAATTCTTCTATTAAAAAGACAACAAACTTGTCTCACACTTCACCTACCAATTCAACTCCCCAAATGGGCACTGCTTCTTCTAAACTTACTTTTGCACCTTTATTTTCAACAAGTACACTCCTTCAACCGTATTCAATTAATATTCATTTCTCTTCTCTTTGATCCTTTCTAAAATTAAATTTTCAACAATTAAATTCTAGAATGAGAATTATTGAAACTCAACCGAATAATTTAACTCAAGATCTTCAAGAGTTTAAGCATAAAAGTATCACTTCTCTTTCTAATATATAAGAAAGCATTACAACTGTTGCATCCACTATTGTCACACCATACCAATAGTGAGAAGTTCAATTTCAGTTATGATGCAATAATTTGAATTTGTAATTGACAGCTTATGTGAGGATAGTAGATAGTTGAGTGCTACTATGAGAGATTTAAGAGATAACACTGACAAAATATGTTTGCCCACTGGATTACCTAAACAAAATGATCTTCTTCAAAAAATTTCTAACAATAATTGTTGTCGTGCTTTGGGTTTGCCTCCTAAACCACCATCTAGACCGTATCCTCTTAAAAAAAAGCCTTATGAATTTCAAATTTCACCTATTTTTAAAGATCCAAACTCTCCAAATCCAACAAATTCAAGAGTCAATCATTCAAATACTCCAAATATTCATCATCTCATATTCACTTGTCATATTCTGATGATGAATAAAGCTTAAATTTCATGCAGTTGATTTTGATTCATATGATGACAAATATGCAGAGTGACGTTTGATGTTGTTTTGGCTAACTTCAAATTTTTTTCTATTTTTTGTTAGTAAATAGATAATATTGACTGACATTTATATGGTTTATTTTTATCATAAATATGATATCATGCATATTATTGCATTGAGTCATATTTATTCAATTTTGCATTTTAGTTTGATTTTTTAATAAGGCTTTCTGATAATTCTTCCTTGTTTCTTTTTGTTAATGATAAAGGGGGAGAAAAGATATGAATGATTAGGAGTATTAAAATAGGAGAAGTTTTGATTAGAGAATTCATTATACTCTTAACATGTCATTTGTGATTTGTCATCGTCAAAAAGGAAAAAATTGTTGACTCATAGTGTTTTTATGATAGTTAGGTTAAGAATTTAACGTTTAAAATGTGTTTGATTGTATTTTGTTTGAGATGAATGGTTGTAACAAATTAGTATAGAATTTGTGTCATGAATCTGTTGAGTTTTCTGTAAATCTTTAACATTTTTTATTTGAAATTTTAAAAGTTTTAATTTGAAACTTCAACAGTTTTTGTTTCAAACTTCAACTGATTTAGTTTCCAACTTCAACTGTTTTTTATTTGAAACTTCCATAGTTTTGGATTGAGACTTTGATAGCTTTTAAAGAGATCTATGGATATATAATTGGATGATGATGTGGAAAATTAGTTAGTTAGTTATGATGAGTTGTTTTGGTCTGTTCAGTTGTTACAAATTGTTGAGAAAAATTCGATTAGTTGCTGATTTGGTGGAAAATCTCTCTTGGCAATTTTGGTTTATTAAGTTGTTACAAGATATTAAGAAAAATTCTATTGGTTGTGGATTTATGAAAAAATATCTTTTGACAATTTTGAATGTCAAAAGCTATAAGTAAAGAATGAATTATACTTAGAAATTCAATTTAGAAAGAATCATTTCAAAAGTGTATATCTGTCTTAAGGTGTTTTCTGTGATCATCTCCATTTATCAGAAGTAGCATATTAAAAATCGTCGTAACTGTCCTACTAGAGCTTCATCTTTGTGTTTTTTTGCTGTTCAACTAGTTGTAAGTTTTATTTTATTTTATTTTTGTTTATTTTACCTTGAATTAGAGTTTGTCTAATTTAAGAAGAAACCTTTCATTGTGATTTATGGAAAGTTTCACGTGCCATCTGGAGTTATTATTGTAATTGAAAAGATAATTGAAATCGTACCACTGTAACTTGAGTTCAAAGTTGACTAGTGAAAACCTGAGTCAAGGCATTGAGTATGTGTGTTAACCGAACCACTATACTTTGTGGCGTCTTCTTTAAATTATGTTTTTGTGGTTTGTAGAATCTATCATGGTCTTTCTTGGATCTTTCTATGTGTTTTTATCTTTTTCTTTTATCAATTTTATGTATAATGCCCCACTGATTAAGTCAACACATTAGTGCAACGGCCATTACGGGCTACCAATGCATCCGATAACTAATCTCCAGAATTGTTAGTAATGAGAAGAACAATCACAGGTGCTAACATAAAACAAATATCTTGTGTATATGGCTAAGCTAATTAATGTATGTATAAATATATATATATTCAATTCCAAAATTTATGTGCATAAGTGTCTACCCTCAAAGGGGGTCAAAACATAGGTAACAAGTTGCACTAAAATACCCCCATTTTTTAAAAATAAAACAATGCATTTTATAAATCTCTAAAAATGATAAAAGTCAATAAATAAATTAAACACACCTAGATTAACAATTTTACAAAAAAAAAAATATGTTCAAAAAATCTTAAAAATAAGATTTGTAATGTATCAGAATATTACTAGCTACATATACACCTATTATATTTATTTTAATTTTATTTTCTTTACTTCTCATCATTATTTCTTACTATATTACATCATTTTCTCTCATTTGATAAAACTTTTATACTAAAAATTTTTCATCAAAAATTTTATCACTTTCCAAACACACCCCATAGTTAAAGGGTGTTGGCTAAATTTGAACTTTTATTAAGGAAAATAAGTTAGGATATACTAAGGTGTATAATAGCTAGGGCTTTGCACTAACCTCATCTAATAGATCAAACATACTCCACAAACAAGATTTGAAATTACATTATGATCATGTGTTAGTATTCTAATTTCGTGCGCACCTTAAAGAGAATTCACACGCTTTGAAAACAAAAGTGATCTCACTTTTAATACTCATATAGGTAGATTTATGTGCAATAGCCCATAATTAAATACTCTAATACAATAATTTTATAAATACGTTACAAAAACTAAACACTGTCTGAGGGATGCAAAAAATAAATAAAATAACCAATGCTTGCAAGTTGTAAAAAAAATAATTTACTTTGCTTTTGAACTCTAGATTTGAGCTACAAACTTAGAGTTGTGTTAAGGAGACTACTAGCTTAAGGCATATTTGAAAAATAATAAAATTTTTAGATAAAAAATCACAAGAAGATAATGTGTTATGATAGGAGTAATCATGAGAAATAAAAAATAAACTTAAAATAGATAGATTAATTGTATGAATAATTACATAGAAATAATTAAAAGAAAGGGTAATTACATAAAAATATGAAAAATAATTTAAAAATATGATAATTCTGCAGAGTAAAAAGTTTTTGTTTGAAAAGTTTTCATGTTAAATGAACAAGCTTTTAGAGTTATGTTCTAGTTATTGTAATTCGTTATGTGTTTCCCTAAATCTAAAATTTTTAAAATAAAAAATTTTAGATCATCATAACTACATTATTTTTAATTAGTTTTTCATATCATCCTATACAACTGAAATATTTTCTTAATTATTTTTATAAACTATTTATACAATTAACCTATCTAGTTTAATTTTATTCTCTTTATTTTTTATCATTACTCTTATTATATTATATAATTTTCTCCTGTTTCAAAACTTTTCTTCTAAAAGTATTATCATTTTTTAAACACACCATATATATAAATTTCAGTCTTATCCCTTCTACTATTTTTCAAGCCACTCTTTGGTAAATTTTTTTTGCAAACAAGTTTGCCAAGTTTTCATTTGATCTTATAAAGTTAATGTTAATCACCCCATTTTAAAGCAATTGTTTTATATAGTTTTATCTTAATACAATCTCTCGACTTATCATTATAAGTCTTATTGCATGCCCTTCATAAGGTTATTTTGCTATCAAAAAGCAAATGAAAGGGAGACTAATTAAGGCCAAATGAGAATTTTAAGTAGTGCATTCCCAAGTTATTTTGCTTTTTTTTGTTGCAACCAAAACAAAGAACTCCAATTCTATTGTATAATGTAGGTTTTCTTTTTGAAAGTTGTTAAAGATTCTCCAAAGCAAGTATATACAGCCAAACAAGTAATATAATGATATATGAAATATTGTTTCCATGAGGATTCTTCAAATATTCACTAATTATTAAAGTCTAAATATTAGATTCAGATCAATTAGGAATGTAAATGGAATTGAATCATTTGAAATGCAAAAGAAATAAGGAACAGATAAATCAATTGTGAACATGAGTAAATTAAGCTAGAATTCCTAACAAAATATAAACCTAAGATCATAATTTCACATATGTATTCTAGTGATTTATTATAACTTCTTAATTCAATATGTTGAATTTGATCATTAGTATAGGACAATGATATTAATATTCCTCTTTCGCTGATAATACGATTTTAACTTGATAATTTTAAAGTCCAATGTAAACTATAAGAATTTGAAATAGCAAGTAGCATTACATGCATCCCTAATAATGACTAACATAGCTAATAAGTATTTCTATCAATGTTACCAATAAGGGTAGAACTTGGGTCGGGTTGTACTAGGTTTAAATGAATCCAAATTCTAAGCTTATCGGATTTAAGTCAACCAAATCCAAGCCCTAATATAAAAATCTGGATTCGGATAGAGTAAGTATTAGTTTTGGATTGAAGTTCAAGTCACTCTTAAATCAATAGAAGTTGAAATTATCAACAGAAATAATAAATTTTTAAACATTATTATATTTGCATATAAATATGTTACACGTGAATATATGTATATGACCTATGATATCTTTGGTTTTAATAAAAATTGGTCTTTTAATTAAAAGATAGTTTCTAAATAGAATGAATCTAATGAATTTACACATAATATTTAAGATAAGAAAAATAAATGAAATTACATGAAATTACTATCTAAAGTTTAATGAAACGAAACTTACATATCTCATAGTTAGTTAGTATATATGCAGTAATTTTAACGAATTAGTATATTTATAATTATTTACAAAAAAATTATTGTAGGTATAACATATTTCACTTTTATGGGCAAATGTATATAACATTTAGGTTTTACAATAAATATTTTATAATTTAATTAGGTTATGTTATATAGAATAACCTTTATCACAATTATAGTTGGAATACGACTATTGATATCGAGTTTGGACCGGGTCGGGTTTTAGTACCGGATTGATGTAAACTTAGTATTGATTTTGAGTTTTCTCGAGTCGGGTTAAAATTGGGTCTAACTTAAAAAAGTTCAAAAATAAAATCCAAACTTCGTTTTAAAACTAGATCGAGTCGAGTGGGCGAACCAACCCAATACCAAGTTGCACCCCTAGTTAGCAAATTTGACACATCCTATAAGATCAAATACTCTCATTACTATACATAGATCATGTGCAATTTAAGCCTCACTCTAACTTAATGTTAATTCTTTCAAGTTGTACACAAGATTCACTATTCAATCTACAAGGTGATTAATTTCAAAAAAGCATTAAGAACCACTTAAATAAATAATATGATATGAATATCATAAATTAAAAGAAATTATACATTAATCATGATTCAACAGCAAGAGTAATCATGACCTTAGAAATAAGAGTCTTAGCCGCTCATAACTACAATGTACTCAAAATGAAAATAAAGTTCACATCCATCTCAGATTCAACGAAAAAATAAAAATAAGAGGAAAAAAAAACTCTACTCTCTCTATTGAATTTTCTCTTCTAGGCCTAAAATCATTCTCTTCATAATAATTGAACTTCTTTAGAATCCCCAATATGTCTAAATTTTGTACAATAAATTCTTTTTTATATTCCAGGCTTGGGGATTGCATAATAACTCCAAATGAAAATAAGTGTCCATAATTTGCATAATAAGGGGATACAACACATGACATGGGTTACATGGATAACCACACTTTCCTATGTTGTTCCTTATCTTTCAAGAAACTAGTGTTTATGCAACGACATGCCTTATATGAATGTGAGCTTATGACAATCCAGGTCGTGTGGTTACTAATTTCATTCTTTTATCATTTTTTTCGCTTGATTAACTTTCCTTTCTACATATTTTCTTCTCTCATTTACTTTTTTTCAAAATTTCATAAAAATCTAATTACAAATAGACATGAATTCCTTAATTGTAGAAATCTAACTTGTATCATTGTACTGTTCCAATATAGTAGGTTCACTGCTAAAACGTAATTTATAAATAATAATTTTTTCAAATATTTTAACCTTCTATAAATTATATTATAATGTGTATATCTTATTTTACTATCAAACTTGCTAAATACACTCACAACAAAAGCAATATCTAATCAAGTACAATATAGGATATATATTAAATGTTCAATCACTTTGATGTATTCAAACTAAGCTACAGATCTGTTATCATTTTTACATAACTCTTAATGTTAAGATTAAAAAGAATTGAGGCTACATAAGTATTAAAATGATTAAACTGTTTAAATATCTTTTCAATGTGATGTGATTGAAAAAAATACATTATTATTTTTTATAATCCTAAAGCTAAGAATAGTATCCATATTATCCACATCTTACATTTCAAAATTGGCTAATAAAATTTTTTAATTTGTTTAATAATCTTAATGTCAATACAAAAAATAAGCATATCATTTACAACAGATAAATAATAATACCTTTATTAATAGTAAATTTACTATAAATATATTTATTTGAATAATTTAATTTAAACCTATTTGATAACATAACTTAATCAAAATTTTTATATCGTATCTTAATTGATTGTTTTAAACCATATAAGAATTTTATCAGTTTATAAACTATCTTTTTCAATTCAAGCATTGTGAAACTTTTACGTTGTTCCATGTAAATTTCATCATCAAATTCTCCTTTTAGGGTGTATTTGTTTTTCAATAAAACTTTTCAATGAAAAACTTTCACACTTCATAACAATCTTATTTTTTAATTATTTTTTTATATCTTTTTATATAAATTACTTTATTTTTAATCATTTTCACATAATTACCCATATAAATAATCTAATTATTTTAACTTTATTCTCTTCATTTCTCATTACTACACATATCATATCATATTATTTTCTATGATTTTAAAATATTACATTAAAAACTTTCATGCAAAAGTTTTATTAATTCCCAAACAAGCCCTTCGAAAAACAATTTTTACATCTATTCGATAAATTTCAAGATAATAGATTGATGCTCGAGTTGTTTATAATTTAAAGATTGAAATTCTAGCTACTAAATTTATACATTCCTTTTACCTAAACTCCATAACTACTAACATGACTTTAAATTCATTAATTGATTCATCAATTCTTAATTTCTTCTTAAAGATTCACTAATAACCTATAGGCTTAGATTCTGATGATAAAATAGTCAATTTTCAAGTACCATTTTTTTTATTATTGAATCAATTTTATCTTGGAATACTTTTTCAGTATGATATATTTAGAGATTTCATGACCTCTTCATAAATAGATAGATCTTCTTAGATTAAAAAACAATTATGCTTTCTTCATTCATATTATCTTTAGATCATTTTACAATGAATAGTTAAAAACTTAAAATAATTATAATTATAATTATTTTTCCTAACTCTCATATTTATTTTCACATTTTTATTTTTACATCTTTTATAGGTTTATCTACAAATATATAATTATCACTTATAGATTTATCTAAGAAGAAGAAGTTTCATTACTATAATGAAGCTCAAAAATAGATTTACAAGTATTCTCATCACAATTAACATCTTTCGAATCAATAATAATATTTTATTTGAATTGAACTATTAGTCTTTATCACCACAAGATTCAAAAGCTTTTCTGTTTATTGCAAGGCTTAAAAATATGCATTGTATTCTCCGTTGTCATAATTTAGAACTTTTAGGATCATACAATTTTACTAAGTTTTTATAATCCTAAACTCTCTGATATTTAAGATGAAGTGTCTTATTTTCTTATAATTTACGAGAAGTGACTTAGTATATATTAAGAATGAGACAACCTATTAATAAAGTTTTATTGCACCAAAATTTACTTAGGTTTACATTCACTAACATTAAATTTAACATTTCAACAAAGTTATATTTTTCCTTTCTATAATTTCATTTTATTAAGGAACATAGAAGGATGTTCCTTAGTGAATTTTGCTAATATTTTTATGGAAATTATTAAAGTCTCTTAATAGATAGTCACCACCTCCATCTGATTTTAGAGATTTAGGATGCATTTGTTTACATCCAAAAATTTTCAAATAAAATTTTTACTCACTAAAGCTACCATACTCTGGCGAAATGGTCTTAAAATTAGGCAAGTGCCCTTACCATTTATAGTAAGAGTCTTACCTCAACCTACCCTCAAGTTATATCCCGGTCAAATAATGTATCACCGGAACCAATTGAAGAGATTATATCAGTTAACTCATTTTGACTACTTATTCACATAATAATAATTCATATGAAAAATCAAGTATACATGAGAAGATATTATTAATAAAGAAATATCTATAAGTAAAGTGATAGATGCCACAAAGGTTTCACCATTATGGTAACAGCCAATGCATAACGACTATTAGGTTGCGGGTTTGAAAATGCCCTCATCTAGTATGGGCTGATTTTATTGGCAGTCCTCCCAAGTATTGTGAAGGTTTTATAATTCTCCCCGGTAAAGGTTTAAACAAAATTTCTCCTAGTATAGAAGTTGTAGAAAAAATTCTCTCCATAGTATAAGAGTAAAGTGAGAAATATCACTAAAACGAATTCAAAGGTCCATAGTAAATTCTTGCATCACATATATTTTTGTATTTTCTTATTAATTCAGGATGTGTTTGGAAAGTTGTAAAACTTTTAAATGAAAAGTTTTTTGTGTAAAAGTTTTAAATCAAAAGAAAATGATGCGATTTGATGAGAGTAATAATGAAGACTAAAGAGAATAAAGTTAATAAATTAATTAGTTGTATGAGTAGTTGTATCAAAATGTTTTAAAAATAGGGTAGTTGTATAGGAAGATGTGAATAAATAATTAAAAAATAAAATAACCACGAAGAGTGAAAAGTTTTAAATTGAAAAGTTTTAGTTTTAAAACTTTTATGTTAAAATAAACATACCCTTAATGTTCTTTTTTTTGTGTTCGAGCCTCACATGAAAACTCTCCCATCTTCATTTTTTTTCATGATTGAATAAGCTAAATGTATCAATTATAACCCTTTAATTTTATCCCTATATAAACATGAAAGAAAAGATATTTATGTATATAAAACAAGAGGTATTCATGGTTGTCGGTAGGGCTTTCTTCTAAGTCCAAGCTCATGCGTGGCTTACAAGCCTTTACTCTCACTTGTGCCTTAAGCACATGAGAGCCCACGCTAGCACCACACTAGTAGTAGCCCATAACCAACCAAAGCGCTGCCATTGGCATTGCCACTACTTCTGGCAGTGTCAGCAATCGGCTTCGATGACCTAATTTTTTTAGAAATTTTTTTCTAAATTTTAAATTTAAAATAATTTTTTTAGTTATCACTTCTTCAAAATCCATTTATAAAAGTTCTTAAAAATCATTTTCTTTTTAAAGTTAGCTTTTTAACTTGTTATATATATATATATATATTTTTTTTCTTTCTTTCTTTATTTTTTCATTTTTTTGCAATCAACCTTATTTAAAATAATTCTAAGCTAACTTAATTAGGAAATAAAAGTCATGGTCATGACACACTCAAGTAGAACATGTTGTCTACAAATCTAGCCCTTTACAACAAAGACATCACCTTTAGTAATAATGATTTGATTTGAGTTAAATACCAATTTTAAACTATATTTATTAAGAAGGTAGATTAAGATAAAGTTTTTGTGGATTTTTTGCACATAAAGTATGTTACCGAGACTGAGTGATTTTTCGTAAGTTAGCTTTTGGATAATAATTCTTAACTTTATCACTTTAGCCATAGAAGAATTAATAATGAATGAACCATTTTCAATTTCCTTCATTTGTTTTTGAGAATTTTCTTCTAATGATTGATGATGACTTGCTTATTCTCAATCTCTCCTTTATTAGGAACATTAACAAGCCTATCAACACTTAAACATTATGCAATTTCAATTTTAGACTTTTAAATCTTTTTTATTACAATCATCTTAAACTTTATATTACAATTAGGCTCTTAACATATTCCTATAATTTTTTCTTATAACATTCCACAAACATTTAACAACTTTTTTTAATTTTTTCTGACAAAGATCTCCTAAATTTCTATCACTCACTCTCGCACAAATATGGTAAGAGAGATGCCACTAGCGCTATTTGAACTCACCATAGCATGAACGGTAAATAACTGAGTTACAACAATGCTATAAGCATCGTGGCTTAGGCTTTTACATCTTGAATACATCGAATTCAAGTTTTTCTTTCTCCAATTCTCAATGTAAGTTTTCTCTTTCCTACGTTGATGATTGCTCTAATTTTGATTGTGATTAGGAATGATTTGCACAGAAAAATAGGCATCCATATGTCTTCTTAAATTTGTATCGCCATAAAATTGACTAGAATGACCACCTTACCAACATTGAGTGAAACATTTTCAAAGCTCTATGAGATTTTTAATAAATTTGTTTGCTTGCCACAGTGAAACTTTAGTCGATTTTGGTTCTCCAGCTTTTGCTTTTCCATGAATTAATAAGGGGATAATACTTACACTTGCACCTAGATCACATAAAACTTTATTAATAAAATTTTTATTAACGAAATGTTGGATCAAGAGGCTTCATGGATCTTTCAACTTTGAAGCAATGTTGTCAGAATCGAATTGATGAAGGAACCGATTTGATCGATTAAACAACCTAGTTTAAATCGGTGAAAAGCTTGACATAATTATGATGTCATAAATGTTTAATAATTTTTAATTAATTATATATTGTTGATAAAATAATAAAATAATATATTTATAAATCTTAACTCTATACATTAGATTTTAAGCATGACAACAAAACATGTAGAGAAACATTAATAGAAAACCTTTAAAAATTCTCTAAGTATAAATATTAAAAAAAATAGCTCTTTCAATTGACCCGAAATGTGTAACAAGCCTTGCATGTTGACACTTGACTCCCAAATTCTCCCTATTTATCTTATTGCCTTAATGAATTCCACTTTTATAAACATATCTAACACAATTAGAAATAAAATAGATCAATAATTGTTGAATGATTGAACAATTAAATAATTTATAATAATATAAGAATTAAGAACAACTCATTTGTTTTGCAGAAATAAAAATTTAAAACTCTACAAACATATCATTCTCATCAATAATACAATTTTAAAGTATATCTATCTAATCAAATCTAAAATTTTAAAAGTCATCAAATATAAAATTTTAAAATTCCGTAAATCCATCATTCAAATTTTAACAATCAACAGCTAGTAAGAAAATTATTTCACAACCCACAACAATCATACAAAATAATTATCCAATCATTGTAAATTAAATATTCAACTTGGTATAAATAATCTCAACAAATAATTAATTTTGAATGAAAATTGCAAACATAGAATGATCATTACCTTCGATAGCAAAATGCCATTATTTTTGTAAAATACCCAAGAAATTGAATATGCTTAGAATGACTTATTCAACATATTAGGGAAAAAGTATGTGAAAGGAACATGATAACATTAACATGTATATAGAATGGAAACTACAAAACTGAACAAATGACTAAAATGGCAGTAAATCAAATTAACACATCATTTATAGAGGAGACAAAAATAGTAGCAAGATAAAGGCAAACAGTGTAGGGAGTGTCTGGGCAGCCGGAGGAGGAGACGAAAATGGCAACAACGCAGCTTGCAGCTCACCACCAGGCTGTTGTGGCTACAATTCTCTGTGGGGGTTAGAGCAAGACAAAGACGAATAGAGCAGGGAGCGCCGGAGGAGGAGATGAAAACGGCAGCGACACTGCTCGCAACTAATTGGCTATCCGACTTTGCTTAGTTAGTGTTGTTATCAGAACAATCTCACCGCCTATTGGGCGATGGGGAAGAAATGACCAATGAGCACTAAGGAGATGGCTAGGGTTTGGTTTAGGCAGGACTGGGTGCTTGGCTAAAAGGGAGGAAATGAAATTGTTTGAGTGGGTGATGACTTGGGTTTTTTTTAATATATATATGGCTGTCGAATCGGTCGAATTCAGTTCGATCATGTCTTACGGTTCGACCACTTTGACGGTTTGGATGGTTTACTGTAATCAAACTGAACCGCATGTGATTGAATCGGACTATGAACGAGTTCTCAATCGGACCAGCCAATCTGGTTCGATTCTTACAACATTGCTTTGGAGGTAATCTACAAATTTAAAAAAACACTTACATTTTTGTCAATTCCTGCACACGATCTAAAATTATAACAACATTCTTTCATTTTACTTTCAACAAAAGCCCTTCAAATAGATTTAAACTTTTCGACTTTAATCAGTTTATTTATGACCATTACCAATATTAGATTATATTGCTTCCTTACTTTTTTACAAAATTTTTATGCAAACGGCACACTTAAATTTCAATTATTTGTGACATTTTTACATATAATTATCTTATTTATTTTAATTTTATTCACTTTACTCCTAATTAGTATCTATGTTATCTCACATTACAATCTCACTTTGTAAAATTTTCTTCATTGTCACTTTCGGTTTTTTTTTATTTTTTTATTTTTCCCTCTTGCAAAGGTGGAAAACAGTTGCTGGTAAACAGAATGACAAATGCTTTCACCCCTGCACAGCAACCCGGTGACAAATGCATGGTGCATGACCCGACCCGACGTCCGACCCGCGACGGTCCGCGCGGCATTCTGTGCATGTTCAGCTGTTCTTGCAGCCAGCGAGCCCTTCACCACTCGTGCTCACTCGGAACTAAAAATGAAAAACACGCGACGGAACTGCGTTTATTACCTGCCATTACCATGTCATGCGCGCGACTCCACCATAATCCCAAGCGCTCAGTGTCTTCCTCCTCCGCCTTCTACTCCCCCTCAAACCCAAGCTCTCCACCCAGAAAACCCTCTCGCCCATCTCTCCTGTCTTCAAAATCCACAGATCCGGACCTCATCTGGCTTAAATGCCAGATCCGAAGCATTCAATTTACTGATTGTATCATCAAAACCCTAGTTTACATCAATCCATTGTCGTGGCCATCCTCACTGTCCAATATGGAGCAGCTGAAATCCATTGGGCGGGAGCTCGCCATGGGCTCCCAGGGCGGGTGGAACCAATCCAAGGACTTCCTCGATCTCGTCAAGTCGATCGGGGAAGCCCGCTCCAAGGCCGAGGAGGACCGCATCATCCTCCACGAGATCGAAACTCTGAAGCGCCGCATCGTCGATCCCGAAGTTCCTCGCCGGAAGATGAAGGAGTACATCATCCGTCTCGTCTACGTCGAGATGCTCGGCCACGACGCCTCCTTTGGCTACATCCACGCCGTGAAGATGACCCACGACGACAGCCTCCTCTTGAAGCGCACTGGCTATCTCGCCGTCACGCTCTTCTTGAACGAGGACCACGATCTCATCATCTTGATAGTGAACACCATCCAGAAGGACCTGAGATCCGATAACTATCTCGTCGTTTGCGCCGCGCTCGCGGCCGTTTGTAAGCTGATCAATGAGGAGACCATCCCGGCGGTGCTTCCGCAGGTGGTGGAGCTGCTGGGCCACTCCAAGGAGGCTGTCAGGAAAAAGGCGATCATGGCATTACACAGATTCTACCAACGGGCGCCAACGTCTGTTGCACACTTGGTTTCTAATTTCAGAAAGGTATGTATTTCTGGCGGATGTGGTTTATTTGTCTGCTGTACTACTTTTTTCGCATCGAATTCAACATTATGGCTCACAAACAAAGCAGATGTCCAAGAACAAGCTCGTCCTTGGAGGTTACTTCTGTAAGTCAGATCACAGCATGTGTATAAGTTGATATAGTAGGTGCACGGGATTACCTAATTTCATGTAAGAACTTAATCGTTTGATTAACCTCGTAAGTGTCACTCTGGACCCAATGACAGTCAAATGCCTTTATTCCCAATGTTGTCATGGATAGCATGACCAATTTGGTAGAGCATCAAACATTCCGTCTCAAATCGTCTTTGACAATGAGTTATCCCTTCGGGGGGTGATCTATGACATAGTGGAATTGTACAGGAAAAAATTTATAACTGAAGGCAACATACACGCAAAAGTCTAGGGACAAATGCTAGAGTACTCCATATTTCTTTTGTAACAAGAAAACTTAAAACATTAAAAGTATAGGTACATGAGAACCCCGGCCTACATGGATTTGAAAGTGTTAAGAAAAATAACTTATTTACAAAATAATTAAAATTTTTAAATTTCAACTTGGAAAATCCAGCAAGTAGGAGGAGGGACTCATTTGGGTATCTTCTATGGTACATGTATGGATCAAACAATGCTAATAGATCATAGTTGCATTGATTCCCATTGAGTCCTTTACTCCCTCTCTAGTCTCACCCGTAAGTTTGATAGCTAAACTTCCATGTACCACCTTGCAGCACATATTTCTTCAATGCCAGTTGATGACCTCATGCCTGAGCAAATAACATGTTACAGCATTGAGTTCCAAACCATCTTTTCTCACCCTTCTTTGCTATGCCTATTTTTCCAGATACCAGGCTTTTTCTCTCTTGTGATAATGAATGTGTAGATTTGAAGGTTTGAATTTTTGGGTTTTGTTTCTTCCCCTCATAAATTTTGAATGTTCATCTCTTATTGTCTTGCGAAGGCAATGATGGGTACAATTGCTGTAAATTTGCCAGTGTAAATCTGTTGTTACATTCACATTATTCAAGTGCTATAATTGCTAACCTTTCAGTGACTAGACAATGATATCTATCCATTTGATTCTTTTTCTCTTTTGAAGTACTTAGCTGTCTGTTCATTTGATCAAGGCCCTGATGACTTCTATCTATGTGATTCTTTTTCACCTTTAAAGTAATTAATTCAAGACTAGTCACCTTTAAAGTAATTAATTCAAGACTAGTCACCTTTAAAGTAATTAATTCAAGACTAGTCTCTGGTTACTTTGGCCTGTATCAGCCAATTTTGTACGTTCTTCTGTGCTTTGCATAACTTTTAAGGGTGCACAAGGATGTCCAAACTCCAGATGTTTGGCTTAGTCTTTGAAGCATCTGCTCATGACTAAATATTAGCTGTGGATGTTGATCACACATATGAATGGCATTCATGTAACAACCATTAACTTATAATACTTAGGGTAAATTTCATATATACCCACATAGTTTCATTGATATTGCAGATATACCCACGTAGTTTCACAAATTGCATATTACCTTCACATAGTTTCACTGAAATTGAGTATTACCCCCACACCTTTAACTGCCGTTATATTTTTGAAAAATGACGAAAATGCCCTCATCCATAGTTTCACAAAATTGCATATCACCCCCATGAAGATGAGGGCCTTTTCGTCATTTTTGAAAATATAACAGCAGATATTAACGGCGATTAACAGCGTGGGGGTAATACGTAATTTCGGTAAAACTATGTGGGGGTAATATGCAATTTGTGAAACTACGTGGGTATATCTGCAATATCGATGAAACTATGTGAGTATGTATGAAATTTACCCTAATACTTATTATGTGGTATAGAATTCCTTCGGACTCTTAATTCATAATCATCATTATTGTCATTTACTGCAGTTCGATGTTCTTATAATTAATTACAATCATTATCACAGCGGGAATTTTTTCTTATTAAAGTTTTGATTGACGATGGTACCGTTTGTGCTGTATGTGTCCCATAAGTTGTTAATAGATTTATTTTTCTTGTGTTTTGTTTCAGAGGCTTTGTGATAATGATCCAGGAGTAATGGGTGCAACTCTTTGTCCTCTTTTTGATCTTATTCAAGTGGATGTGAATTCCTACAAAGATTTGGTTATTAGCTTTGTCAACATTCTTAAACAAGTAGCTGAGCATAGATTGCCAAAGAGCTATGATTACCATCAGATGCCTGCACCATTTATTCAGGTATTTGCTATTTTATGAGATGTGGATGAAGTGTCAATACGGTGTGTTCAACTGTAATTCCACAGGCCCAAAGTCCTGGACTTGCCATGTTGTTATGGGCTTCATGTGTGATAGATCCAAACTATTCATGAAAACATTGACTTGTATGCAGTCATTGAAAGAAAAACTAAAAAAGAATAAAGTTGGTGAATCATTTTTTAAAACGATAATCCACAAAGTTCCAAATGATAACTTCTATGCCTTTTATTCTCAAATTATGTTTTAATTTTATCCAAGGCATGTCTAAGTGCATTTTTCTCCAAATCTTTGACTTGAGAGAAATTGATAGGTTTGATTTGTTGCATCCCTAAAGTTAGATCCCTAAAAATGTATCCAAGAGGTTTTTCATTTTCGTAATTTTCAACAGAACATTTATTTTTTTAATTTCGTCCTTTCTTCAGTCATGGCTAGAAGGAAGGAAACTATAGAAATAATCTGCAAGGAAGTAGATTAGGGATCAAAATAGAGTTAAATATTGATGAATGTTTTACATTTGGGGAGTGTTTGTTTACCCCTATAACTTTTTAACAAAAAATTTTTAATCTAAAACTTTTCATTCTTCACAACTATCCTATTTTTTTAATTGTTTTTTCACTTCTTCCTATAAACTACCCTACTTTTTAATTATTTTTACACAACTATCCATACAACTAAGCTATCTATTTTAATTTTATTCTTTTTACTCGTCATCATTATCCCTATCATATCATATCATATCATTTTTTCTTATTTCAAAAACTTTTATATTAAAAACTTTTCATCAAAAGTTTTATCACTTCCCAAACACACCCTTATTATTTATGTCTTGTTTGTTTTTCTCCCATAACCATCTGAGTTAGGATTTTGAGAAATAACAATCCTTATTTTCTTTCTGAAAGGGATCTTAAGTCTTTCATGAATATAATTATGTTTGTTTTCTTTTGTGAATCACTTTTTGAATTTTTGGACTAATTTTCCTTGGATTTGGGAGGATTTTGAAAAAATTAATTGTGATTGCTTTTAGTTCCTTACAATTGCTTCTGTCGGTGCTAAAGATAAATGGAAAAGATCTTGAAAATGATTGGTTGTCAGATCTCTTTCTTTTCCTCTTTATTTGTGTTTTTCTAAACTCCATTCAGTTTGCTTATCCACAGATACACGGATTTCGTTTCACCAGCTATTCCTGAGTTCTATCGAGTTATGAAAGATATTAAGTTTACCATGAGTTCTATTGAGTTTTGAAAGAAAAAAAATTATTATTGGTATTATTTTTTGAAATCATTACTATGTTTCCATTATTTATAACTTTTCCCTCATTGATGGCCATTAACAAGGGATGAGCAATAACGTTGACTGCAATTGCTGCTAATAATTGGCTAGTTATGGCTCTTCATTTTTTTAGATTAATTGTGTTTATACTTCTCTTTGCTTTAGATTATTTTATTCTCTATCTTCATCATGTGCAGATCAGATTACTGAAAATTCTGGCATTGCTAGGCAGCGGTGATAAGCAAGCAAGTGGAAACATGTATACTGTTCTTGGTGACATTTTTAGGAAAAGTGATTCATCAAGCAATATTGGCAATGCAGTCTTATATGAGTGCATTTGTTGTGTTTCTTCCATATACCCAAATCCGAAATTACTGGATGCTGCTGCTGAAGTTACCTCCAGATTTCTCAAGGTGATCTTGCCAAGCTTTCTTGTTCCAAGATAGCTCGGTTTGAGAGTTTCTTATGAGCCTAGTATTTCTAAGCCATGAGTCTAGTATTTCTAAGCCCCTTTTGGAAAAATCCATCTTTATTTTTTCTCTTGAATCAGTTACTGTATAATTGTATGTTCTACTATTGATGCCATCCCCTCTTTAATGAGCAGAGTGATACTCACAATCTAAAGTATATGGGGATTGATGCTCTTGGTAAACTGATAAAGATAAATCCAGACATTGCCGAAGGACATCAGCTGGCTGTGATCGATTGCTTGGAGGTGAGTTCTGATCTTAAAAAGGAGACTTTATTTTCAAGTTTGAATGCAATTCTAAGCTGAAGTTACTGGTATTCTTTTTCTTTTTGTTGTTGTTTACTACCTCAGACATTTGTATTTGTTGTTATGGTCATCATGATGAAGACAAAGGGCATATATTATTACAATCATCTTAAATAAAGGATGCATTTCATGATCACAGCTCTTTATGTTAATTGTTTTTTCATTTGTTAATCCTGGATGAATATAGATAAGTTTAGATTCCTAGGAGTATGTAATCTGCTTGTACTGGTTGTATTGTGTGTCATTTTATTTCACAAATGTCTGATTCTTTGCTTCTGCAAAGTGGATGCTATTTATTTATTTATTATTTTTTTAAAATTCCCACGTCTTTCTGTTTTTTGTATTGATGCCAGGCGTCATTAGCTAAGTCTAGTTGGGTAGTAAGAGAAGTGGACTCGGGCGATAAGAGACAAGGATTTGCGTAGATCTTTGTTTATTTATTGGTATTTATGTTAAGTATTCCTCTGTATACTGAGAATTAAATGATGACTTGGTTACCATCCCTTCTTAAAGATGATGACTTTGCTGCACTGCACAAGTTTTGTTCATCAATGTGACACTAGTCTCCTTTCTTAGTCTGTTTGTTTCAGGTAATTCCAATTCTGATGGCAGAATGAGTTCAAGTAGCTGACCCCACTTATCTGGGATATACTTGAATATATTATTATTTTTGAATGTTAATATGCAATTTCATTTATTTGTTGGATTGATTTCAAACATTGATCTGTAGGACCCAGATGATACTCTGAAGAGGAAGACCTTTGAGTTACTTTATAAGATGACAAAGTCAACCAATGTGGAAGTGATAGTGGATCGCATGATTGATTACATGATAAGCATAACCGATAATCACTATAAAACAGAAATTGCATCTCGTTGTGTTGAGCTTGCTGAACAATTTGCACCAAGTAATCAATGGTTCATCCTGGTATGTATGGTTATTTGGCTCACACCAACTTGTAACTATTAGTGCTGAATATTGTTGTCCTAAGTATCTGACTGTATCACTTTGCAGACGATGAATAGGGTCTTCGAGCATGCAGGTGATCTTGTCAACCCTAAAGTGGCACATAATTTAATGCGTTTGATTGCTGAGGGATTTGGAGAAGAAGATGAAGGTGCAGATACTCAACTGCGATCCTCTGCTGTATGTTCTTTCACAAGCTCATACTGCTGTCAATTCGATACTGTTGTGTTTTCTTGAAGTCTAGGAATTCAGTCGCTAGGTCTTTCTCATAGTATATTCAACAAATGTATGTGTTTGTGTCAAGCTGTTTCAACAGTTGATACACACCAGGTTGAACCATGCCATTACCATTATTCAAATTTGTATATAAAAAATTTTATCATATAAAATATAGATATGGTGAACATTTTAAATTAGAATATGATAGAATGGTTTTCTCATTCGAATTTTTTATTTTTTATTTTTTTAAAAGAAACTCATAGAGTTGATTCATTCAACAGTTGAATGGCGAATGAGAACTAAACAGGTAAATGAATGACATGCTTTTTTCAAGTGCAGCCAAACAGATTCTGGCACCTATGACGAGAGAGTTTCTGCAAATTGTAGTTATGACAAACAAAAGTTTCCGGCTGGCTTTTTAAGAAGTAATCAGCAATTCTAATTGTTTCCCTTGGATATCTCATATTGGAAAGTCACAGTAGAACACAGTGAACGTATAACCTAAGGCTCATTTCACGAACACTTGATATAGTGATGGTTTGGTTTATAGTATGAGTTGTTTTGTTTTTTGTGTGTTTGGACAGTGTTCATCCTATCAGTAAATCTAATTTGTTGGCCATTATGGTTTATATATATTTTGATGGAATACCATTATGGTATTGGCATCAGCTAAATTGGGTATTTTTTTGTAAAAAAATAAATAAATTTAAGATTAAAAGCAGAAAAGAGAAAGCATGGATAGAAATGATGTATCATTTGGTACCAAAGATCTGATATACGCTAGTCTGTTGAGACAAGACATGCATATAAATTAACAAATTACTTCTAAATCGGCACATCAGTTCTGAAGGCATTTACGACTCTTGAATTCATCTATCTCAAGAATGAGAGTTGATAAATGCATATAAACTCTACAATGTAATTAGAACTTTAGCAACTTTTCATTGCCATTTTTGTCAATGTATTTAATTACGGTTAGTTATTTACTAAATAACTATTGAAAAATTATTCAGTCTACGTTATCTGATGTCCTTGTTTGTATGCTATGAAATCTTGAACTTACCCATGATGATGACTCCATATATATATTTTTAAAATTAGTTTCGTAGTTTTAAAAAAAATTCGTATCATCTATTTTAAAGATAGATCTATTATCAATTATTTATAGTATCAATTTTATAGACTAATTACAAAATATTTGGAAATAATCAATTTACGGATTTTCGTTGATGGAATTGATGTTTTACCAATATAATAAAAAAAAATCTTATGATATCAATATCATTGTCAATACATTACCAATACATTGCAAAACAACGCGAAAAGAATATTTAAAATTTCTTTTTATCAGTGCTTCTCAAAAATGATTTATTGTTGATAATATCGACAGTTAATCAATCAAAAGAAACATGGGTTTGATTACTCATTTACATCCGCACAGTAATAAAATGATAATATGAAATTAGTTTGATGGAGATTGTCTATGACATCTTTTCATTTGGATCAATCGTTGATATTTGAATAAAATTTTGCTCTAGCTAATTTTTTTGTTTCCACCTGTTTATCTAAGACCTTAGAATGTTGGTTTAATTGGAGATATATATTTCCTGTGAAAATAAAAACATTCGAGAATTTATATGCACCTTAAAAGTATCTACCTCCTTTAGGACCTGTTAAGGGGTAAAGAGAGAGCCATTCCTTCTACAGTGTCTTTTCATATTGATTGTAGAATTCCAATGCATGGACACATTAGATATTATACCTGTACCATTTCCTATGTTATGGCTCACAGGCTTTGCTTTTGAGACGATTTCAATTGTCTTAATTAAATAGGTGATATGAAGTGTTATCAGTAGATTTCTATTGTCTTAATTAAATAGGCGGCTTGAAGTATGATGGTTAGATTGGATGTCATTGTCATTGTCGTCATCATCATCATCATCAGTGTTATCCTTCCTAAATAGTGTCTGCTATGTGGATCCTGTTTATCCACTTCTGTCTACCTTGGGCTATGTTTTCAGTAATCCCTAGTTCTTTTTTTCAATATATTTTTCTTGATGACTTCTATTTGAAATTTTTGGCCTTCCTCCGGATCTTCTTTAACCTTGTATGTTAATAAAACCATTACTAATAACTGATAAGGTTATAGTTGCCAAAGGCACTCCCAGGCTCAAGGTTTACTCAAGCATGCCTCTTTCGCCTCCAGTTGTGCCTGATTGAATGTAGAAAATACATGTTTGAAAATTTGAATAGAGTTTTGACATTTCCAATTTCATGTTTTCTTGAACTTAACCAAAGTTGATGTTCTGCATTTTCTCTAGTGCCTTCTTTAGTCACAATTGTTATGTGGTTAACTACTTTAATATATACTATTTTTTAAAAAGTTTAGCTGTATTGTATGTTGTTATCTTTTGAGTAGATATTATTTTAAGTAGCATTCGTCCATTGAACTTTAGTATTGAATGGTAAATTAATTAAATTTGATGTTATCTTTATTCTTAATGTCTATGGTTTGGGATTACATTTAATATTTAGTTAATCTTATTATTTTGTCCTTATAAATTACAAATATTTTTACATTTATTTAATTTTGTAGAATGTGAATCTTGCTTTAGTTTAACAGGTGTTGCCCATGAGCCTTGTGCCTATGAGAACCTGTTTCTTAATGTGCCTTGTGCCTGAAACAATTATGGATGATATCTCACATTCACTATATATCTTTCATGAGAATTCGTCACTCTCTAGTTTATTTGTGGTTAATTCTTTCAATTATATCATTTTTTTGGGAAATCTTTACGGCTTTAGATGCTCTCTCTCTCTCTCTCTCTATTGATGATGAAATCATAACCCAACTGTTACATTGCTCAACGTCCTTTGTTCTGTCGTATTACCCAAAATCATTTCAATTGGAGTCTTGGGTGGGTTATACCTTTTTAAAAATGTATATAATCATGTATAAATGTGGAAAACAATGTGAAAGACACTTGGATCTTCACAGATGCATTAGAATGATATAACAATTTATAGAATCATTCGTCTACATATGAAGAATGTTTCAGATGGTTTAAATATTGAATTAACTGGTTAGAAATTGGTATCCAAATTGAAAAAAACATTGATTTTATACTTCAAATGAATCAAACAAGTAATTCTATTCAAACAAGTAATTCAAACATTGATTTGGATGAAACTTGGTTTTCTATTCAAACAAGTAATTCTAAATGCAATGGTTGAAGTGGATTTAATATCACCATCAAGCTGGGTCCAAATGGGGGAGGATTGTATGCTGCACATATTTTGTTTGTGGTTGGGTGGGTGCGCACGCGCGTGCATAGACGTAAATGCCCACAAATTTTTTAAATGTCTGAGATGTTTTACTTTCATTGCAGGTGGAGTCATATTTGCGGATTATTGGGGAACCAAAACTGCCTTCTTTGTTTCTGCAAGTATGCTGCTTTGCCGTGTTAGGTTGTGTGATTCTTCTGGTTGTGAAATAGCATGGTTTGTTGATGTTTCTAATGATTTTGATTTATAAATTACAGGTCATCTGCTGGGTTCTAGGCGAGTATGGTACTGCAGATGGAAAGTTTTCTGCTCCATATATCATTGGAAAGTTATGCGATGTTTCAGAGGCACATTCAAATGATGATGCTGTTAAGGTGACTCAAGCATATGCAATTTTCTTTTGTTGTTTGGTTGTTAAGTCTGGAATTGGACTTGGATGTGGTCCCCATATTCTAATACATCGAACTAGTGTTGTAAGTTATGTCTTTTTGTTCTTTAGCTTCTCAAGCTAGTAGCTTCATGTATCATAGTAATGTTTGATCAAACTTCGATTAAGATGAAATTTTGTCCTCATTTTTTTCTAGTTTGTTGGAATGAATGCATGTTGGTGAGTACTTTTTTCTTGAGACATTGATGTATGCATTCATCACATATGGTTCATTGTATCGATGAGCCTTACTAAGAGATTCTTCCTTCCAAAGTCTAGTTTAGAGGCTGTATATTATTTTTCACACCCCATAAACAGAAGATGAATGATAATCAAAATGTCCTATTGTAATAATGAATCTGCAATTCGGTATCGGGCCCTTTTTCTTTTCAATCCCACATTACTTGGTAGAGATGAAGTCTCTCCTCCCACATCCACCATCTCTGCACACCTACCACCATTAAACCACTGTTTGCAACACCTATCTGCTGATGCTTCATGAGAAAGCTGCTGCCCACAATGAACAAGGCTGCCTTCATTGTTGCAAGTTACAACATAACTGTCATGGCAATAACTCACAGTTGTGCACTACCTATGGTTGACCTTCATCACTGACTTCCTTCTGAAACCTGTTTCAAGCCACAGATGGATATTGCCATCAAGTTTTGGCCATTTACTCCATCCCATATTGGTATGTTCAAATTACTCATATCTTCACTCATTGTTCTGACATTTGTTAGAACTTGTCATATTTATCTTTGATAATATCAGCATGTCTACTACTAAAACTGTTCTCTTGTAATACCTATCACATTAATTTTCTTGAGACCACATCATATGATATTTCTAGATCAATAAAGACAATTTCCAAGTTCTTCTCTCGACATCTCTTCATTAATTGTGAAAATGGCTTTATTGATTGATCCATTTAGCATAGAACCAAAGTGACTTTCTGAATAGTCTTTTCCATACGTTTGTCTTTGCTCAATCACTTTTCTGTAACTCAGTTATATGACTTACAAGCATTGTTCTACAATAACTTGGACAAATTTGAATTTTTCCTTTGTTTTTATAAATTGACACTATGCCACTATGGTAGTTTTCCTCCATTAATATGGGCCAATTCAGTGCACAGAGCTCCCACACATTGCGGAATCTCGGGAGTGTGTCCACATATGTGGTCTTACCCTTGTTTTACAGACGGCTGTCTCCTATGATTGGGACCTGTGAGCTGTGGTCACGAAGGAACTCCTACCATTGCGCAAAGGCAGCACTCTTTTTACTCCATTTATATGCTAACCTAAAATTATTGAAAGCTGAAACCACGGTCAGAGCAGCTTTATAGAATCTCTAGCCCAAATAGAAGTTCAAATACAAGCAGAGATACAAGCCTCAATAATTTTATAGGGTAAAAGTCTGATGGAAAGTTCTGGGGAAAATATTCAAGAGTCTGATGCAAGATGATCTTCTGATAATGAGCACAATTAGGACTTCTTGGATCGCCATCATCAAGTGTTAGGTATTCTTCCGAATCTTGAATCACCTAAGAACCATCTAATGCTTGACCTAAAGAATTTGTTGTTGAAGGGTCTTCATTACATAATCTGTTTCTGGATCTAGAAGAAGAAGTCGG
>JAXCLR010000050.1:45725132-45737461 GCA_035584095.1 Annona squamosa | reverse complement strand
GGGGGGGGGGAGGTTGATTTGGTTTCTAATCAGAGATTGTATGGCGATCAACTGGAGGTTATAGAAAAATTTTAAATATAATGAAAAAAATTCCAAGTGGAAGAGGAATTTGTATTCTTCAAGATTAGAAGACAGACGATCAAGCTCATTTTAGAAGATGAATCTGCTTTCCAAGTTATCCAGAAAATTTTTCAAAGGAAAAATCGAGAACTTTATTTAATCTGTATCACTTTCAAAAATTATCCTTTTTTTTTGGGTCTTTTGTCCTTGCGCCTCTTTTTTCTTTATTTTCCTTTATCTTTCTTCCTTTCTCCTCTGAGAATCTTACTTTTTCTTTTCATTTCTTGTTTCCTAACCAACAGCAATTTAGTGTCAGATATTTTCGGCCTATATTATAAAAGAACTGAGATGAGCTTAGAATTTTTCTGGGATCTGAGTACTGTAGAAGCAGATTAGTCACTTAGTGTTGAACTTCAGTTTGTTGCATATTGGTTTTGTTATGGGTACTAGTGGATGCTGACACAATCTTGGCAAAATCAGTCATACCCCCAAAGGCTATTTAATCTGAAGATAACATGGATTGATGTAGATTGATAAGCATTACAGGACTGCCTATCCAACGAACTGTGTTCAAATTTGAAAACAAGACATTCATATGGTCGATGACTAGTCAAGGCCTTAAGGTTGAATCCTTTTATCTACATCTGTCCGCAGAAGATTTGCATTCTGCTTAGCACCTCTGATGTTTCTTGGCATAGATTTTTTATTTCCTTTTTAGTGTTTGTCCCATGTTCTGCTTATCTTTTTGTTTTTCTGCAGATTAATTTTTCTTGGTCTTTACTACATCTGACTTGTAATACCTTTTTGTTTTCCTTTTGCATTGAATTATACTGTCCATGGAGAATTTTATAAATTGGTAGAAACTTTTTCCAGGCATTTGTTTTTGTTCTTGGATGTTTGTCCTATCCTTTCCTGTCAAGTAATTGTACCATACTTTTGCACAGAAAGTGCTGTCCAATTCTTTAGCCTGAAAATTCTTGAGAGGTGACATAAAATGGATTTGCTATGTACAGAAAAGAGTAGCCCTTGTCGGGTTGCCAGGCAATATCATAAAGTTGATGTGCAATGTATAACAAGTGGTAGGCCTGGTTTTCTGTTGTCAGATGATCACAGCAATTTCCAAACCTGTGTAGGATTTTGGCAATGTCAAATGTTTAACAATAGGCCTCCCATTTATGGTTGCAGTATGAACATATTTCCTTGGGCATTTTTTTGTTTTTAGGAAAGAGTGAAGGAACTCAAAATTGGGATTGATTTTGGACCTAGAATATTGTGTATTATAAAGGATTTTCTGACTGAGAAATCCAAATGTCTAGTGGTGCTAGTCTAAGGCTTCGTTTGGTGCAGCAGTGTTGTGGTTGTCTGGGCCGGTAGAGTACTTTTGGAGAAGCAGATTGTGATAGCTTCCATCCACAGTACTTTTGAAGGGTAATTTCTTCTTGGAATTCGTGTATAAGCCTTGCTGGAGCCAAACAGGATTTGTGTTTTCATGGTGGAAAGTGCTGCATCTTGTTAAATGCGGGACCATATGTAGCCTAAATCCTGACATTTGTGTGAAGATTCGAGTGAATAATGTCTTGAACCATGTTTTCTGACTGGTGGATTTTTTTTTTCTGTGTGTGTTCCAAATAAACAAGCATTAATTGCTATGATTATGCTCCAGAAAAATCGTCTATTTGTTATGCTTATTGCAACTGCGTCCATCTTTAAGGGGAGACAGCTTTGTTGACACTGATACTGATACATGTCTTGCACTGTCTTGTATTTTTTTTATTCTTGCTTTGCTGATGTGTTATGATGAAATTTATGTGTCTTATGTTCCCTAATTTTTTTTTTTACCTAAAGCTGTAGTATTGGCATAGTTCTTTGAACATTTGATTTGGAATATCTTTCTGAAGTCATGTATTCTTGTAATCTTTGTAAGTAGTTTTGAACTTTTGGATTCCTTTTATGGAAGGCATATGCAGTGACTGCTATAATGAAAATATTCTCATTTGAAATTGGAGCTAGAAGGAAAGTGGACTTGTTGCCGGAGGTAATACTTCTGAAACCAATTAGATTATTATGGTTGCTAGTATAATTATATTATTCTCAATTTTGTCAAATGAAGTGAAAAAATAACCTGATTAAAGTAAGTCTATTTTGACTCTTAAGATCTCATTTGCTTTCTTGGTACAAGCTCTGATGAAAAAGGCATAGAAGTGCGTAACATTGTAGAATTCTTGCAAGGTTCATTGGTCCCACAAATAGATTGCTGGGTTTATGATCTTGTTAGCCCAAGATAGAAGGTGTATTTTTAAAATTTTTTTATGAAAATAATTTTCAAAGTGTACTTAATTTACATTCCAATTTTCCAATTAAAAAAAATCACATACCAAAATTTACACTTTTTGGATGTCTACTTGTTTTTTATTTTCAAAAATCAACATTTGGGGGGAGCGGGCATTGAAAATGACTTAACACCTCCAAAAATGTTGATTTTCAAAAGTAATACACACACGCACACACGCACAAAAGCAAAAATTGGTACATGAATTAAATATACTTGGAAAAATATTTTTATGAACAAAATAAAAAATTTGGTCCAGGCTCACATAAACAAAGCTTATGTTAGCCTGGGCTAACAAGATAATAACCCTATATTACTTACCTGTCACCATCTGGGATGGGTGAAACTTCTTTGGGATTGAACTTCAATTCTTATAAAATGCAAAAAATCATCAATTTTTAATTGTTTATTTGCAACCTGAACATTGTAGTTTTCTGGCATTAACTAATGTCTGAAAGTTTGACATTTTAAGGAACAGAGTCTGCAGCATGGCTTTGTCCAGTGGACTTCTTTGGCCAAATTTCCTCTACTGAGATAATTCCCAAATGCAAGAATAGTTCTATCACCCTGTCAATCAAAGGACTGGCCATTTCAATGGCACATCAATTGTTCTGACATAATTTTGCTCCTCTGACGTCAATTGGATCAATTGAAGACATCAGAAGATTTAATTTTTAGATCTTTAACAGTCACAATGTAATATGCAGACAAGCCATATACACCTTTGCTGCTTAATTCAGTGAGGAATCATATTATGACTGTTTGTAAGTGCTTCAGAGGGGCAAAGAAAAATGTTACTACATAAAATAGTTTGCTTATTTGTTTCCATTGTCATGTACAACTAATGAATTTCTAGATGGGCATGATACGAATCTATGAATGTAACAGCCTAGAACATCTCTGAACTCTGTATCCCCATTGTAATATGCTTCCAAGTTGTGTTTCCAGCTATGTGTGTTAGTTGCATGAATCCTTGCCCTCTTATGCTCATCTTTCAAGTTGAACTCCCTCCTAATGGAGTTATAGCTTGTAGTTTCTGGTCAAAATTGACTAAAGCATCAAAGTATGCTTTGTTTCTACAAATGCATTTGCTATGCAGTTACAAATGGATGTGATATGTATCCACCTCCACCACAATGGTTCTCTGTTTTGTTCATCATTACACTTTGAATCATTACTTCCTATCTACCTTTACTTTGTACAGTTTACATTTCTGTTATGTTGCTACCATAGTCTATATTTCTGTTTCCATTTCAAATGATTAAAACACACCCGTTTTGCTCATGGGCCTGAAATAGGGTGGCACACTGAAATCTTCAGTTGTAGCTGTTCCACTGATGCATATCCCTTATTATTTGGCTGTGCAAATAACTTATGGTCCAAGGCCTGCTTCTGAACCATGGATGCAACACAGAGAACAAATACATCCATTTTATGGAGCTGTCAGGGGTGCCAAATATTAGAGCATTCCATTTGGCTCCATAAGTCATGGCACCTTCTTGGCCACCCTGTAGCATTTGTAATGTTCTTTTTACTTTATATTTTATTTAACATTCTTGTAGACTATTTTTGTTTAAGCGACTGTCTAACATTTGGGGTGTTTCACACCCAGATCAATGCACATTTTTGTTTCTAATCTATTTCCAGTTTTACGCATGCATATTGATTCAACTTACTATGCTTTTATTATCATTGCAGTGTCAGTCCTTGATTGATGAACTATCGGCATCTCATTCCACTGACTTGCAACAGCGTGCATATGAACTTCAAGCAATCATGGGCTTAGATGCTCATACTGTTGAAAGCATAATGCCAGCAGATGCAAGTTGTGAAGACATTGAGGTTTGGCGTTAGCTGCATTGCCAGTTGTATAATTCATTAATTCTGATCTTAAATTGTTGTTGATTCCATAATCTTCTTGATTTCTTCTACTAATTCATGTCAAAGTTGATATTTGAAACAATACAGCAGTGTATTTTCTGCTACCTGTGACCCATTAAGATCTATTAGAGGTGCTACTAAAGATTGTTATTTACATTGGCAATATTTTTGAATCATAGGAAGTAAACATTTTCATTCTGGGAACTGCTAAAAATCCTTGCTTCTGTTGCTTATAATGTCAGTTCACATGGTTTCTGTGAACAAACCTGAATCACGTTGGTGAAAGTTAGGCAGTTTCCATATTTCAATCCGTGGACCTTGGTGTTGAATTTTGTGATATTGGATTGGTCATTGTATATGCTTCTGGCATTCCTTTAGAGGGTTGAACTTTTGGAGGATATGGCTTGAGATACATACTTGTGCATTGTGCCCTATTATGGTTCCAGTCATGGAGAAGATGATGTTAAGTTGAAACCAGTGCCTCAATAGACAACCCATTCACGTTGCAAATGCTCAGTGAGTTATTACTTTGGGCATTGTCCTTTGCTTTCCCATGGTTGTCTTGGGTTTGAGTGGGTAATGGCATGTCCTGTGCTGAGTGCATATTTATGGCATAGCTGCATAGGTTGACATTGGTCAGGTCTTTACAAATAATGGTCCTCTTTCAACACCTGGTATCATCCTCTGGTTGAGATCATGTGTCTTATACTCTCTTTCCAATTTCTGATGTGTCTTATGCTCCCTTTTCTTGACTACAGTTCATTGACTATGTGTGCTAAAGGCTTTAGTTCTGAAATCATTTATTTCTGTTAAGAAGTATTTGAGTTGATGAATGTGCTGCACCTCTTCTAAGCTCATGTTGGCTAAAATGATTCTTAAAGATTCCAATTTTGACTTATAACCTGTGCTTTAAATTGGATACGGCTTCATTTGTCAAGTTTAGGACATGAAAGCCTAGGCGTGCTTTTTTGTAACTAGGTTAAATAGAAGCAGCGGTTCTATGTAACCCCTTTAAATTTAAAATTTTTTTAATGCTTTATGGAAAATTCAGTCCTGTCATTATATTTAACAACATATGTTTGCCTAAGGGACCAAATTTCATCAAAGTCAAATATCAGCATGGGCCACATTTGCTAAAAAAATGGGTATATTTTTGTATAAATTGGGAAAAATGCTTAGATTCATTCACATTGTTATGTATTAGAATGTAATAATACTTCATAGAATCATTTATCCGCATCAAAATAATATTTTAGATGGTTTCGATGTTGAAAATACAACTTCAAAATTGATATTTAACATTAAATCATTTTATTGTGATGATTTTACACATCATATATGAGGTCCATGCACAATGATACTCATCATCATCATAAACTATTTCCCACCTAGGTGGGGTCAGCTGCATGGATTCTATTGCACTATTCTTGGTGATTAGAGACTAAATTTTCAGTAATTTGTAATATTTTAAAATCTTATTTAATTACTTTCATCTATGTTTTTTTGAGTTTTTCTCTCATTTTCCTACCACATTCTACTTGGATAGACTATGTCCTCCGAAATAGTACCATTTTAGGCCTCCATTTAACATGACCAAACCATCTTAATCTATTTTTCGTCATTTGATCACTTATTGGTCTCACTTTTAGATTTTCTTGAATTATTTCATTCCCAATATATATATTTTTTGGTTGTCTTACCACTTATAAACTTTAACATTCTCATTTCTGCTACATTCATCTATCACCTAATAGTCTTACTTTTGGATTTTCTCGAATTATTTCATTCATAATTTTATTTTTTCTTGTCTTACCACTCATCCATATTGCTGATAAGAGTTTTTATTTTACTGCTAGTCCCAAGCCCAGATAAAAAACAAGGGTTGGCATGTCAGGCTGGCAACTGGTGCTACAAAAATCATTGCTACATCTCTCATGGATTCTAGAAATATCCATACACAATGATGCTAAATAAATGAAAGGGTTTCCAAGATACTATAAATAATGCTGAATACAACGGATAAGAGTAGATTTTTCATCAACTATTAAAAATATTCAAAATGGAAGGCATTACATAGAAGCATTCCCGATGAAGTCCTGTTGGTGTTGCTCAGAAAACTCTGCATGTATTTGTGGAGAAGATTGACAAGTTAGTGTCTTTGGATTTCTGGAGGGATATTGTCTAACATTTACTACCAAACATAGCTCTAGGATGTGCCCAAAAGTTTTACTGCTGGTCATGTTATTTTGCTGAAACAAATTTGTTGGCTCTTGTAATGTTAATTTGTTTATAGATCATATTTCAGTCTACTGCCATATTTCCACTGTTCTTGATCTATTTCTGACAGACTTACTGACTTGCTAAACCTCTGAGTTTTCATTCTAATTTCTTCTTGCAGATAGACAAGAACCTATCTTTCCTCAACAATTATGTGCAAAGATCTCTAGAAAAGGGTGCGAGGGCCTATATACCTGAGAATGAGCGTTCTGGAATGGTAAATATTAGCAATTTTAGAAACCAGGACCAACATGAAGTATCTGTTCACACTCTTAGGTTTGAGGCCTATGAGCTTCCAAAGCCTTCACCGTCAGCAAATCCTGCCCCTCTGCCTTCCACACACACAACCGATCTTGTTCCGGTGGCAGATCCAACTAATCCTAAAGAAACATATCAAGCTGTCTCAGAGTCCTATGTGTCTGACATTGCACCCACAGATGTAGGAGCAAAACTTCGCCTTGATGGCGTTCAAAAGAAATGGGGCAGACCAACGTACTCAACTCCTACACCATCTGCCTCAACATCTACCCAGAAGACATCCAATGGAACTGCACATGTCGATGGGCTTGTTACATCTAGTGCACGAGATTTTTCCTACGATTCTAGGAGGCAGCAAGTTGAAGTTTCTGCTGAGAAGAAGAAGCTTGCCGCTTCATTATTTGGAGGAGTGTCATCTAAAAGTGAGAAGAGGCCGTCATCAGGGCATAAGGCATCAAAAGGCAGTAATGCTATGAATGAGAAGGCCCACACAACGATGCCTATCACTTCCCAATCTACTGAAAAGGCTGTTGCTCCTCAGCCCCCTCCAGACCTGCTTGATTTGGGAGAATCAGTTCCTGTGGCAGCACCATCTGTTGATCCTTTCACACAGCTGGAAGGACTAATAAGTGCCTCTCCCAGCTCTTCATCCATCCCTTCCAGTACGGTTGCGGCTTCAGTTCCAGCTGATCTCATGGGTGAACTGTATGCAGATGCATCTTCATCTGGCCCGAGCAGCAGTGCTGCAAACCTGGCCTCATCTGACATTATTGATGCTAATGTTAAATCTGGATTATCCAGCACAACCGACAAAAATATTGCAAAACAGCCAGCACAGATGAAGAAGGGGCCAAATGCACAGGACTCTTTGGAGAGAGATGCAGTTGCACGACAGGTGGGGGTGACACCTACGAGTCAGAATCCGAATTTGTTCCGGGACTTGCTTGGATAGATTGAATAGGGATGATTTCATATGGCTTCAAAATAGAACATGGAAGTCGTCAGGGAATATCTTACTGTGATTAGGTGTGGGACTTCCTCACTGGTTGGGGTTTGGTGAGGTAAAGTGCGGATTCAGGCCCATGGGAAACTGTCTCATGGAGGTCTGGGTTTCAGAGGTATGCACCGTGCGGCTGTTGGAGGTTTTTGTACTATTCAGGAAGCTACATTTTTCTTTGTAGAGTAGTACTGGTTGGTGTAAATGGGTGGTTTAACTAAAACAAAGGCTGTTTCATGGGTTACACGGATCTTCCTTGCTCTGCTTTCTCTCATGTATTCATTTTGAAAACGATGGGATTGGGTTGTTCAATTGGTACAGCAAGACTGGGAAGGAGTTATTCAATGGTTGTCCACTGCAGAATGCATGCTATCATTTTTCCAGGTTCTGACGTTTGGAATAAGTTGTATGCACTTTATATATTTTATTTAGCGCTAAATCGGCATTTGGAGCCGAGCCCCTTAGAGTTCGGGCTTGTCATGCAACTGTAGCCTGTCAATTATTTCCATCTGTTTTTTGATAGTAAATTGTTTTCATCATTTTTCTTTCTTTCTTTTCTTTTTTTTTTTTTTTTCTTTTGCCCTTTTCAAGTAAGCCCACCGACTGTCTTCATGGCCACCCCCACCAAGGGAGCAAAAAGAGGGGAGGGAGGAGGACAACTCAACCAGACCTACAAGACAAATAAATAATAATAATAATAATAATAATAATAATAATAATAATAATAATCTTTTCGCAAAAAATTGGATTACTGTTTGGGGGATTGTGCCCCACCGAGTCCTGATTTTCCCCCATACAAAAAAGCTAAATTGACAAAAGTACTGGTTGGTTGATTCCCACTACGCAAGACACGACAAAAAGATACCTGTTGCAAACTTTTGCTTCGATCCATGATCTCCTCAACTAGATATGTCAATCCAGAGAGAGGGGAGCCTCGACCTGATGGCATATTGATCATCAATAAATAGGGGTGCAAGTCGGTCCGGGTACCCCTGGTAGGGGTGGAACCTACCCTTACTCATTTTTTAAAAATGTCTACCCTACTTTATTTTAGACCGGGTCAATTCGGAGTCTATTCTACCCAATTTTTTCAGGTGCTGGTCGGTTCGGTTCCAAATCGGTTCCTAAAAATGTCATGCATCCAAATTGGCTCTAAATACAAAAATACTATTACATAAAAAGAATTTTTCAATAAAACAGAAATACCATTAACCAGCATTCTGTCAATTTGATAGTAAATTTTTTTTATCACATATTTGATAGTAAACTTAAGCAACTTACTTTATGTCATTTTCATAACATCTTTATACCTATGCTACAGGCATTTCATCACTTTATATTGGGGTTCAGATCTAATTCAACTGGTTGAATAGAAAATGTACTGCAAGTGATCAAGATTAGCTCTTCGTGGCCCTTGATTCAAAATACAGGGCAAAAAATTGAACATTATTACACCAAACAGATAAATAACAATGTCTTCAATGGTCTTCAAGCATCTAAATAGAGTTTAAAACCACAAATAAGTTCAATCAACATAAGTCAGAAAATAGCATATAAATTAAAATACATACTAATTCACAACCACAAGTTTATCATACAAAATTAATTCAACCACACATTTACAATCACAAGTATACCACACAAAATTAATGCAACCAATAGTGCACATTTGCAATACATGAGACATTATTTTACCTCAAGAAATAAAGATTGCTGTCTCTGGGTGCTGTAGCAATGTTACTGGAAGCCCACGATGGCTGCGACAACCGACCAAGAGTTAACAGGGTTAATTTGATGAAAAACCCAAAATAAATAAATAACCAAAGGGAAAACTAAGATCTTACCAACACTCGTTGCAGCCTTCCTGAAAGAGTGAAGAAGAGAGATTGGAATCAGAGATTGGAGGAGTGGAGACGGAGAAGATGGCTGCAAACAAACGCTTCGGGTGAGCAATTGCTGCTAATGGGAGAGGATAGGGCACCAATAGGAGGAGGAAAAGTTTGTAGGCTGCAGAGCATGAAACTCGGAGAAGAGGAACCAACGGTCAGAGATCGGAGAAGCGGAGACGGAGAAGATGACTGCAAACAAACGCTTTGGGCGAGCAACTGTTGCGAACGGGAGAGGAGATGGCACTGGGAGAGGATAGGGCACCAATCGGAGGAGGAAAAATTTGCAGGTTGCAGAGCACGAAACTCAGAGAAGAGGAACCAGCGGTCGGAGATCGAGAAAGAGACGACAACGGAGACGCTGGAGATTTGGGGATTATTTGGCCGCGACTAGCTGCTAGGGCTTTTACAAATGGAAATCTTGTATCAGTCTCTCCTGTCTTCGCCGTCGCAGATCAGGGATTTGCAAAATGGAAGCAGAAATGGGAGTAGGGCTGGTCGGCTAGGGCAGCTTCCGACTACTGTCGTGTGTATATATATATATATTAATATATAAATAGATATATTATATACGCAATCCGGGTCGGTTCTGGGTACCCGGAACCTGGACTGACCCTACCCATTTTCCTACGGGTATTTCAAAACCGGAACTGAACTGACCCGGTGGGTAGAATAATGGGAACCAAACTGATCCTAATTCGGGTATCCGAACCGACTTGCACCCCTAGCAATAAAGAGTCAGATTCGAACACCACTAGTTCTTGACTTTATTTGATTCCCATGACCAGGGCCATTGTTTCCATTTCCAACGGTTTCATGAAACCCACCACTGCTTCAAACCTAGCCCTCATGAACTTTCCGTCCCAATCTCGAATGATAGCAACAAAATCTAGCAGCTATCCTCCCATCTTATCCCAACTTCGATACTTACCTTCGTACAACAAATCTCTGGTGTCTCCAACGTGTTGCGCTGCCATTTATAACTAGGCCCTTGTCATTTAACCATTTTGCATGGTGAAATTGATGAAGATAATGAATGCACTACCCCACAATGCCATCCAAAGAAAGGGGACCTCCATCTGCAATCATTCGATTTCTCAAAAACCAAATCTTCCAACGTATTGGTAATAGAGCATAAAGGGGAACGGATTGCTGCCTTTTGCTAACTGGCCAAGAATCTTCCTGACGCCCCTGAAAGTTCCAGATTTTATCTTGTGGAAGAAGGTACTGATAAAAAGCTTTGGTCCTCAAGCAATCCCAGAATATGTGCAGCTCATTCTCCACCGAATTCGTCTGTTTGTGCAGGTGAGATCCGCCAGTCCTCTTCTAATTAGGTTTACCTTCGTAGAAAGTGACCTCGCGAGTATTCTCTAAGCAAATAATTGAATCTTCATTGAGAGTTTGCCTTCCGAATAGCTTTTAAAGGCTCAGTCAGCTCACCTTCCCCTGCATTGGAACCCACATCATCTGTCTCTTCCTTCTCTTGGGCAAGCTTGTAAGCAGAACTTACACTAATTTCCCATCAGGTTCCATCTTCCAGAAAATCCCATCCTTCCCCTCGTGTCTAGGCAGAGGAAATTTCTCTATTTCTTTCCCATCCCACCTTGCCAACGATCATTTTGGTTTTTGTTTCCTTCCACGTTCAGCTTTCCTTGTTAATAAAAAATTCTACACAGGTATGTTCACTGATTCCACCCCGGGAGGAGGCCAACTTTGATCAAACATCCATTTGCCCAGCTGTCATCAGAGAATTTGATTTGAGTTCCATCTCTCACCCGCCACTTGCGCCCTTTTTTCAGCAGTGTTCTTGCTGTTAGTATACTCTGCCAAGTGTATGAACTTTCCGTTGCTGGCTTACAGGCACAGAAAGTGTCCCTTGGAGAGTACCTGAACTCTGTTATTTTGAAACTCAGCGAGTCAGTTCTAGTAATTAGCCTCTATGCTTGTTTGGTCACCATAGCCATATTGAATGCCTCTAACACTTTGAGCCCAAATCACTCTGTTCTTTTGGCTTGCATAATTTATTCCCAGCTATCTAGCCAATTTTCCTTTTCCCAATTTTCTCTCTCCATCGGACCTTGCTCATTGTATCATTTAAATCCTCACAGATGTGTGATACCTGACATTGGCATGTATCGCAGCCGCCCAGGTTAAGCGGTGGTGGAGACATTCTCCCTAATGTTAATGGAGCCGTCTACCTGTTGATATTTAGGAGCCAGCGGTCTCCTTCGTCGATGTCTGGGAGCTTGTAGTATGCCTTTTTAAGGTTATAAGAATTGTCACAAGGCGTCATTGTAAGATAAATTGAGATGTTACAATACAGATAGATTGAGAAACATCTTTATCCAACTGGTGGTGTAACTAAGACCTTGCTATGGTCACCACACAGCCGCAGCCACGCTGTATCACATTATGCAAACGACTCTAACCTCAATCATTACGTTGAAGACCACCAGTCCCACTGACTGGGTCAGAATATACATTATCCGAATTACTAGGGCCACATAAATCAGGTCTGCAGCCCACCAATCAGATTGATAAGTCTGAATCAATACCACTTAAGCTTACTGTTGGAAACAATGTTTCAAAACAAAACAAATTGAACAAAGCTTGAGTTTTGATGATTAACAAGAACTAATTT
>JAXCLR010000050.1:45690561-45712833 GCA_035584095.1 Annona squamosa | reverse complement strand
AAAGACCTAAATTAGGACAAAGAGGAATAGAATGCATATTTTTAGGGTATGCAATAAATAGTAAAGCCTATAGATTTGTAGTGGTAGAGCCTAACAGTCCAATTTAACAAAATACCATTATTGAATCCAAAGATGCTGATTTTTATGAAAATACTTATAAAATTATTCCTAAGCTCGGTAATAATGATGAAGCTTCATCTTCTAAACCATTAGATAAATCTATAAGTAATGATTTTGCATTTGCAGATAAAACTATAGAAAATGATAATGAAAATATGAGAAGTAAAAGAGCAAGGAAAAATAGTTATAATCGCTTTGGGCCTGATTTTCAACTATACCTAGTAGAAGGATCCAGAGATAATATAAATGAGGAACACATGTTTGTTTTTCATACCGAAGGGGATCCAACTACTTATGATGAGGCCATGAAATCTCCAGATGTATCATACTGGAAAGAAGCGATCCAAGATGAAATGGATTCAATAATGGGAAATGGAACTTGGACATTAGTTGATTTACTACTAGGCTCTAAAACCTATAGGTTGTATTTTTACCATTTGAGGAGTTGCTATTTCTTGGGCTTCCAAAAAGCAAACCTGCATTACACATTCTACTATGGAATCCGAATTCCTTGCCTTGGCCGCAGCAGGGAAAGAGGCAGAATGGCTTAAAAATTTATTAATTAAAATTCCCATTTGGCTTAAGCCGGTGCTTCTTATTTATTTGCATTGTGACAATGAAGCAACTCTATCAAGGGAATACAATAAGACTTATAATGGTAAATCAAGATATATTGCATTGAGGCATAATTATGTAAGGAAATTGCTCCAAGATGGAGTGGTAAATATTGATTTTGTAAGATTAAGTGAAAATTTGGCAAACCCACTTACAAAAGGCCTTACTCGGAACGTGGTCTAGAAAACAGCAAGAGGGATGAGACTTAAATCCACATGTAATGAGTTACAATGACTGAAACTCAACTCTAAGCTTGTAACCCAAGTGTAGAGTTCAATGAACAAAGTATGTTATTTCGCAACTTGTAAGCACTTGTTATATTTATTTAATTTTGCATTCATCAGGCAGTGCTTGGTTCCTGTGATGTATTTATAAGGATGAGTGTATTATACTCTTAATGGATCTAAAACCTTTGTGTTGGAGTATTTAATTACATAATACTCTAAATAGATCCACCTATATGAGTGTTGGAAGTGAAGCCACTTCTGTTTCCAGAGTATGTGGGTTCACTCTGAGGTGCTCATGAAACTGAGATATTGACACATGGCCATAAAAGTGTCATCTTTATAAACACTTGATACAATTTGAAATCTTATATGTGGGGTATTTCCGATCTATCAAATGGGGTCGACAGTTCAAAGCTCTGACTACTGAACACCTCGCTAGATTTTGAGATATTTTCACTAAATGAAGGTTCAAGTCTAACCGACACCTTTAATTATGTATGAGATTTCTTTGGCTTAAATGGAGTTGATTTTATTTTGGGCGTGAGAGTATGTTTTCACAAGGGGTACAACTCAGGCCCATGAAACTCGAATTTACCTCAACCCTAACCCTATTTATAAAACGTCAACTCTAACCCTATTTATAAAACGTCAACTCTAACCCTATTTATAAAACGTCAACCCTAACCCTAACCCTAACCCTATATGTAAAACCTAAACCCTAACTCTATTTTTGAAAATCCGATTTAGGTTGGGTTTATCGTTGAAATTTAGATTGATAAATTTACATTTTATTTAAGAGTGATAGGTTTAAAATTTTATATGAATGTATAATAATAACAAATCATATAAGTAAACATAATAATATATAGTCAAACCACATATTTTTAAAAAATATAAAAGTATAAAGAAGAGGTGATCTTGTTAGCCAAGGCTAAGCAAATGTCTCACGTAGCCTCCATAAAAAAACTTATTTACGATAACTTTTTTCTCTTCATATAATTATTTATCTAAATATATTTAACATATAAACCAAGTTTTATCATTTTTTAATATGCGTATATATTTTTTGAGATTTTTAAACATCTATGTATATATATATATATATTTAAAATACTCTTATTTTTTAAAAATCTCAAAAAATATATACACATATCTAAAAATTGTAAAACTTGTTTTATATGTTAAATACAATTAAATAAATAAGTTTATCAAGAAAAATAAAAAATTATTGTAAACGAGTTTTTTGAAATGAGCTCAGTGGGACATTTACTTAACCCAAGCTAATAGAATTATTCATCTATAAAGAATATCTTTAGAAAAAATTTAACATAAAAAACAAGACAAATGAAGAAGATTAAGAAATAAAAGATAAATATAAAGAAAATAATATACTTTATTTATAATATAATTACAATATGTCAAACATTTATATTTAAATATCAATATAAATAATGTAAAATACAAAAATATAAAGAAATAATGTTTAGATATTATAAATAAAATATATTTTATAATAAACGTAAAATAAAATTAGGCTCGGGTTCACATGAACCCTAACCCTATCACATTTATAAATCGGGTTCACTGGGATCAAGTTCTTCGAGCTCGGGTTGTAGAAAAACGAGTTCTAACACAGTTAGAAATCAGGTTTGGCAGGTTGGGTTTGAGCTCAACCGGGCCAAGTTGCACCTTAGTTTTCACGGGCGGTGAGAGACAAGCAAACGGGGTGACCAGCAGCAACCGAGCATAGCCCTCACACACAGCTGTTCCTAGCCCCCATTGCCTTCTTCCTCTCATGCCTTCACCAGAGCCTCTCCTGTTGGGGCACAGACTTAGAAATAAAGAGAAAATTTAAGAAAAGTGGAAATTTTGCAAAAAAAAAAAAATAGGTTACTCCTCTAGGTGTGTTATAGTCGTCACTTTCCTTAAGGCAATATTTGCACCTTCACAGCTGTTTTGGGTTTTAGCAGTTTGCCCCTAAGATACAAAGAGTTAACCTAATCTACAATGGAAACAACATCCCTTCTAGATTCCAAATACTTGATAGTAGAATAACAGGCTTAGTAGGGAATTGAAAGAAAAATTTCAAATAGAACCCAAGTGAGAAAAAGATGCAAGTGTGGAAAACTTGTGCATCTTCTGAAAAGAAAGACTCGTATATATAGGCTTGGGCTTTTTAACGTTTCAAAAAAAATTAAATCGGAAATTCAAACGGCTGAAAAACGCACAGTGGCCGGCTGAAAACGCACGGTGACTGAAGCATTTATAAAGAAATGGCTGAAACGTGCCTGCTGAAAACGCACGGTGGCTGAAGCATTTATAATGAAACGGCTGAAACATCTGAAACGAAATATTTTATTTATGAAATTCCAACATTCCCCTTCCATTTTGATGGCCAGAGATGAGGTTCCATGAGAACATTGCAGGAATGCATTCCCATAGGTTGGCTCTCGTGTATTTTATGAGTGATGATCCAGCGAGTCCGCCCTCAAACTCTTACGAGGCCTGCCTGTTTACATTTTTCATTTTTTTATTTTTCGTAAAATTATTCTTTTAAGTGTATTTAATTTGTCATTTGTGAAGACGTATACAAATTTTTTTTATTTAAAATTTTGGGTTTTTTACATGAAAAAATTAGTGATTTTTTTAGTCTTTTGCAAAGCTAAAATGAGTTAAATACCATTGATTTTTAAATTTAAAAATATATACACATCTTCAAAATAGTGAAACTAGGTATATGAATCAAATACAGTTACGACGACAATTTCATTAAAAGAAAAAAAGTCTTTTAAAAACATGGAAGGCTCTAAACGGGCCTTAAATGCATTTGAATGTATTAATATTTTATACAATTATTTATCTTAGATAGTTTATCTATTGAAAAAATAACATTAAAATTGTTATTTACATCAATTATTTTATTATGTTGATTTTATACCATTTTCATATGAGACACATACACATCTAATTTGGATAAAAATTAGTACATTAATAAAAAACAATTTTAAATATAATTGGTAGAGTAGATGTACATATTATGATCATGTGAGACTCATTTTGAGCCAAATGTACAGTAAGTTATGATGCATTTACATGAATATTTTTTTGTCACTCTTTATATATATGGTCTTACTTCTAAAAAACCCCTTTCTATGTAACCCTCTTTATTTTTAAAATCTTGATGATTGATAAAAAATTCACTTTTTCTAGTGCATTTAGCATCATTTCTACTATCTTAAAAATCCTTTATTTTTTTAACTTCACTGTACATGGGTACCATCTATAAATGTGTAAAATCAACAGAATCAAATAGTTTAATGCTAACATATCAATTTTCACGACTTTTTTCAATATTTAAACCATATAAATATCATTACTATGTAACCCCTCCAAATTCAAGATTTTGATTTTTGATTAAAAAAAATTCAATTCATTCATTATATTTAACGTTATTTTCTATCTAGGAGATCAAGTTTTATTCTGATTAAGTATGTTTATCAGCCTCATTTATTGAAAAATATATTCATATGTCGTTATGAAAAATGCTAAATATCAATTTCAAAGTAGTTTTTTTATTCAAACCATTCAAAATATTATTTCTATATGAGTAATGATTCCATAAAGTATTATTACATTCTAATACACATAACAATGGATCAAATATTTTTTATAATTTACACATGAATATATATTTTAAAACAAATGTGTTTCATAAACATCTTTGATCGGAATGAAACTTATTTTTCATATAAACAAATGATGTTAAATATAATGAATGGATTGAGTTTTCTACTGAAGATCAAATCTTAAATTTTGAAAATGTTATAGGATTCTACTTCTATATAACCTGGTTACACAGAAGCAGGATTGATATATATATATATATATATATAAAATATTTTTTTAATATTTCACCAAAATTTACCCTTTTATTTGTACGGAGCGAGACAGATTGTGAAATTTTTATTTTAAAAATTTTATAAAATCTTATTCAAGAAGTCTAAAATGGTAAAATGAGTGATGATCCCATGCGTTGAACATAACATTAATTTCTATTTTTAATTTTTAATTTTTATTTTTTATATAACTATGATCAAGCAATTCAAAATAAGTTCCATTTCTATTATGTCCATTATTGATTCAAAATTCTTGCCACTCATTGAATTTAGCGTCATTTATGTAATTAATAAATATAGTTTCATCCAAAGCAAATATATGTATGAGCTTCATTTACTTAAAAATAGATATATTGAGACCAACGCAACTGCACCAAAATGGTGTAGTTGCCCAAAAAAGGGTTCCTCACATATTAGAATGCAATGAAACTTTATACAATCATTTATTCATATATAAATTTTATATAAAATACTTTACATATTGAAAAAACCACTTTAAAATTGTTATTTACATTAAGATATTTTATTATGTTGAATTTGTATCATTTTTAGATTGGGTTCATACACATATCCGATTGGAATCAAAATTAATAATTTAATAGAATACATCATTCTAAATACAATAGGTGGAGTATATTATAATTTTATGACATGTCGGGCCCACTAGAATATTCCTCAAATATATTCATGTATAAATTAAAAAAATGCTTAATTGATTCATTTTTATATTAGAATATAATAATCATTTATCTGCATAGTAAAGATATTTTTATTAGTTTAAATGTTGAAAATACTACTTTAAAATCAATATTTTGCATTAAACTATTTTATTATGTTGATTATATATATTTAAATATGAGGATCATACATGATGATACTTGATAAATGAAAGAATTTTTAGGATAATATAAATTATTCTAAATATAATAGATAAAGTGGGATTTTGTCAATTACCAAAATATTAAAAAAGAAGAGGATTACATAAAATAGGAATCTCATAGAAGTAGAGCCCGTTATCCTAAGTGTATTTAACTTATATATATATGTTTTATTATTTTTGAAGACCTATGTATATTTTTAAAAGTTCAGATGTTGGAGTATTTTTATAGTATAAAATTTTGTAAGTTTGCAATTTCATATGCTTAAAAATCTCTCCTTTTTGCTTGGATGCCTCATCAGTTGAAGTAAAATTATGTGACCATCGTCATAAGCCAATTTTCACTCAAGTTGGGTTAGCGACATGAATTTTGTTATGCCATTTTTAATGATCTATAATTAATTAAAATTTTTCAATAATATTTAATATTTTCGTCTCTTTTTTAATTATGGCCATCCTTTTTTAGAGTCTTCTTTCTCTTAATAAATTTTATTTAAGTAAATTGAACTCTCATATCTGGTGCTATTTGAAACCTATATTTAACATAACTAAACAAATGAGCATGCTTTCTCTCATTTTATCATCTGCATCATGTCAAGATTATTTGAAGTTACTTTATTTCTAATTTTATTTTTCTTATTTTATCATTCATCTACTTTAACATTTTCCTTTCTATTATAATTATTATATATGTTGTTCTTTAACTATCTAATATTTTGCCTTATAAAACATTGTTGGCCTAATTATAGTCTTATAAATTTTTTTCTTTAATTTAATTGAGAATGGTGATCACATAAAATTTCTAAAGCATTTTGTCATTTCTTACATTTTTCTTGGATTTTGCTTATGACATTTTTTTTAATTTTTCTATTTTCTTGAACTATTAATCCTAAATACTAATCTATTATTGGTACTATTTATACTAAAATCTTAGTTGGTTCCTCATTTAGGTTTTCATAATTATTAAACTTGTATTTTACATATTCAAATTTTGTATGACTAATTATAAAACTATTTAATTTCAGAGCATCTTTTCACTTATTTAATTTAAATTTTAGTCCTTTTTTAGTTTCATCCATTAGAACTATATCGTTTATAAATAATATGCACCAAAATACTTCATTCTTATAAATATCTTCCAAATTCATCCATAACTAAGGTACAAAGGTAAATACTTAAGGTGGAACCTTGATGTGAACCTATTATAATTAGAAAAATATTTTTTTACTGTAATTAGAAACACATTTGTATCTTTGCATATGATACTTAAAAACGTATAATAATATCAATGTATCTCCTGTTAATTCACTAAGACAGCTAATTGCAAACTTGTTTTTTCTTTTTTCAGTTTTTTTCTAACTGGTTGGTATTAATTATTAACAAGAGCATTTTGGCATACTCACAATACTGCCAAGAAAAAAGATACCGGTACCTCGTTGGAGGAATATACTCATTTTCTCTTGTTTTCTTCCAATCGCATCCGTCGGTAGCCTACTGTTAATACATATGCTAAAGAAAGGATTATTTTACCCGTATTTATATAATTTAAGCAAAATTGCAATAATATCAAGATTTTTAAAATTTCGAATCCGTACCTACACAGTTTGTCTAAAATTGTGTACCAGTTTTTAATTGACAAAAATACCCCTGCAAACAAATAAGATTATAAAAATACAAGAAACTATCTTTAAAATATAATTTTGTTCGTCATTTTCTAAAATTTCAAAATAGTGACGCATTTACAGTTTTAGGCAAGCTGAGTAGTTATCTCTACACATGCAATTTTTCGAAAACTTGAGATATATCTACAACTCCACTCAAATTATGCCAGGATGCAAAAACCTTATAAAGAAATAAAACAACAGGTGGAAAGAATTGAGTTTGGCTTGCATAGGAGAGCGAAATACTTCTATCGTCCCAATACCTTTGAAGTTTCTTGGTTGCACTAGCTCCATTTTGGGCTTACCTGGCTTGATGTTCATGTGGAATTCGTTCTACCGATTCGTCTTCTTATTATCATCTAATTTAGTAGAAACATAAAAATCTGACTCGTTCATGCTGACCAACAATGCGAACTAATTCTCTAATCCCTGTTTTTTTTACTGATTGATGTTTCGTAACTGCTTATCCATTAATTCCAAGTCCAAAGTTCTCTCACCATTTCAACGTGCCCCAGGAATTGACGACACGATAACTCCAACGCACCAGAAAATGGACAAGAATAAAATAAAATAAAATAAAATAAAATAAAAAAGAGATCAGACGACAAACGCTTATCTTAGGATGTCACGACCTTTACTTGTCTCGCTTCCATGCATCTCTAACTCTGTTTCCTTAATTTCCATTTGCATGGTAAGACCATCCATCTCCATCTGATGAAACAATGCGTAATGATCATGGAGATCGTCATCCAACCAAGAAATCTTCAAAATACCAGCTTCTTTCTCCTCATCCTTTTCCTTCTCATGACTATGCAACTAGACCACATGTCTATAGCTGCACCAGACAATCCATCAGGTACAATAATAATTCTCTCTGTAATTTCTTCTGCTAAATATTGTTGGATTACAACAAGGAAAGCAATGAAAGTGTAAACCGTAAGGTTTTGAAAAAATGATCTGTTTTCTTTCATTTAAAACCAGTTATTTATACATAAAAAATTAACAACTTTCTCCTACTTTGAATTCCCAAATTTGTAGATAGTTAAAACTTGAAAAAATAACAAAAAAACAGAAAAAAAAATTTATTTTGATTTCTTGCTGATCTTCATGCTAACAGCTTTTTATTGTTGGAACGAAAATGTCATCTGTTCGACACTCATCGGCATTTTTGAGACAAACACCAATCTTTTGCTTAAGAATTTCAAACCTTTCCTTAGGCAGAGCCTTAGTGAGTAAATTAGCAAGTTGATCTTTAGATGAACAATGCACCAAATTCACTTCATTGGATTATTGAACTTCTCGAATGAAATGAAACTTTATTTTTATGTGTTTTGTCTTACCACGAAATACTGGGTTCTTTGAAATTGATATTGCTGAAAGATTATCACATCTGATTTCAGTTGGACCTTTTTGTTGACAACCAAGATCCATTAGAAACTTCCTTAACCAAATAGCTTGATTCACAGCAGCAGCAGCAGCAATGAATTCAACTTAAGCTGTGGATTGTGCTGTTGTTTCTTGCTTCTTTGAGCTCCATGTGAAGATACCAAAACCCAAAGAGAAGAGATTTCCATAAGTACTTTTGAAATCATCTAGACAGCCTCCCCAATCACTGTCATAGTATCCCAACAGCTTTTAATCTTGATTTCCTGCACTTTTAAACAAAACACTAAAATTTATTGTACCTTTTAAGTACTTGAGTTTTTTTTTTTTTTGGCTGAAAAATGTTTTTCCGATGGAGAAAGTATATATCTGGATAAGATACTCACAACAAACATAATATCTGGTCTTGTTGCTATAAGATATAATAGGCTCCCTATAAGACTTTAAACAAATCTTCATCAACTTTCTTTGAATTATCATATTTACTTAGTTTTTCACTTGTTGGCATTGGAGTATACACAGGCTTGCAATCTTCCATGCAAAATTTCTTCAAGATATTCGATACATATTTTTTCTGACATATGAAAATACCATTTCTGAATTGATTCACTTCTATACCCAGAAAATACTGCATCAGTCTTAAGTCTGTCATTTAAAAAACTTGATTTATTTCTGTTTTGGAAAACTGAATAAGACCGCAATCTTCTCCTGTTTTTAACATGTCATCAACATATAGAGATACTACCAGAATTTTGCTCCCTTATCCTTTGATGTATAAGGTTGCTTCACTATCACTTTTCTTGAAACCAGTTTGCAATAAATGACTATCAATTTTGCTATACCAAGCTCTTGGCGCTTATTTAAGGTCATAAAGAGCCTTCTTTAACAAATAAATATAATTCTCTTTTCCAGAAATTACAAAACCATTAGGCAGGTCAACATAAATATTTTCATCAAGAAAGCCATTTAAAAATACGGATTTAACATCTAGTTGATGAATTTTCCATTTTTCGAATGCAGCAAAGGCAATAATTAATCTGATAGTATCATACCTTGCAACTGGTGCAAATGTTTCTTGGTAATCCACTCCTTGCTGTTGTGCATATCCTTTCACCACAAGCCTTGCCTTGTATTTGCATATTGAGCCATTAGGATTGAGTTTGGTTTTAAATACCCATTTGATTCCAATCACTTTTTGCACTCCAAATCTTTCAACTAATTGTCGTGTTTCATTTTTATTGATCATATCAATCTCTTCTTCCATTGCTTTTCTCCAAGCTGGTGAAGTTTTTGCCTCAAGGAAGTCGCTAGGTTTTGAGATAACAAGATTGCACCCCTGATATATATCTTGCAAAGTTCTTGCACGTCTGATAATCAAAAGTTTCATCATATGTTATAGTATGTGGTTGGTTTAGCTTGTCATTAAGAATTTCAGGTTGCACATTCTCAAGATTGTCCCAATTCCAAGCTGCCATTTCATTAAATTTAATATCTTTGCAGACCAAAATTTCATGAATTTTCAAGGAATAAATCTATATCCCTATGTGACAAGACTATAGCAAAAAAAAATTCCCTTTTCTGCTCTTTTATCAAGCTTGTCTCTTTTCTAATAAGGAATTTGATAACGACAAATGCACCCAAATACTTTAAGATGATGTACAAATAGTTTCGCAACATGCCAAGCCTCATATGGAGTTTTATTTTTGAGAGCCTTAGTAGGTAGCTTGTTTAATAAATACACCGAAGTATTGACTGCTTCAGCCGAAAAATGCTTTGGTAAAATTTTCTCAAACAATAAGCACCTAGCCATCTCCACCACGGTCCTATTTTTTTCTCTCACTCACACCATTTTGTTGAGGTGTGTAAGTGACAGTCAATTGGTGTTTAATTCCTTCATCACTACAAAATTTATCAAATTTGCTAGAGCCATACTCACCATCATTATCAGATCTCAACATTTTAATCTTCAAATTGCTTTGGTTTTCAACATAATTTTTGAATTTCTGAAACACAGCAACAATTTCACTTCTAGCTTTGAGAAAATAGACCTAACACATTCTAGAAAAATCATCAATGAAAAGAAGAAACTATTGATTACCATTCATTGATGTAACTATCACGAGTCCACACACATTGGTGTGTATAAGTTGCAGCTTTTGAGAGGCCCTCCAAGCTTGGACTTTTGGAAATGAAACTTTTACTTGTTTTCCTTGCTGACAAGCATTACAATCATGAGGTTCATTTGTGATTTCAACCATGTTTTCAACAAGTTTCTGCCTATTAAGATTGATTAAACTCCTGTAGTTAAAGTGACAAAATCTTTTGTGCCACAAATCTGAGCCACTTAAGTTTGCACCTACATAAGCTTTATCCTCATTCCATTCCATAACAAAATTTTTCTTCTTCATTTTCACACAAAATAATTCAGTTTCATCATTATCAAAAATAGTGCAGATATCGTCTTTAAATTTAAGTGAATATCCCTTTTCCAAAATTTGCCCAATACTCAGTAAATTTTGACTAAGTTCAGGCACAAATAACACATCAGAAATAAGTTTGATACCTGCAAAAGTTTTTACTTTGGCAATACCTTTGCCTTTCACATCAAGGAAGTCTCCGTTCCCAATTCTCACTATAGTTTTATAGCTTTCATCAAAATCTTTGAATATTGTTGCATTAAATATCATATGATTTGTGCATCCACTATCGATGAGCCAAGTGTTGTCGGTATCTATGCTGTGAAAACATGATGAAACAAATAGTTTCTCCTCCTGAGCTTCTGACTCAGCTGCTTGTGCTTGTTGGTTGCTTTGAGAACCCTTGCTTTTATATTTGCATACTTTGGTGATGTGCCCAAGTTGCTTGCAATTGCCACATATTGCATCGGGTCTCCACCAGCAGTATTTCTCCACGCGTGTGGTCTTTTAACAATACTTGCAAGGTGAGAATTTTTTCTTACCATCATAACCTTCATCTTTATCTTTCAACTTCCTGTTAAGTTGCTTCTTGCTTTTGTTTCCTTGCTGATTTTGTACATGACAAGCTCCTTCATTAATATTTTCTTGCCTTAAAGCCCTCCTTTGCTCCTGTGCTTGAAGAGTACTGATTAGTTCGGTCATTGAAATTTTGGTGAGATCCTTGAACTTTTCAAGGAAGGAAATTTTAGATTCAAACCTTTCAGGAAGAATCATTAAGATTTTTTCCGCAATCCTTGAGTTAGAAAAATTCTCACTAAGCAACCAAATTTGGTTGACAATCAAAGAAATTTTGTCAGAGTATTTGCAGATGGACTCATTTTTTTCATGCTTAGTGCTTCAAAATCTCTTTTAAGATTCAAAATCTTCATTTTCTTGGTTCTGTCACTTCCCTGATACTCTATTTTCAGTTTGTCTCAAGCTTCTTTTGCAATCTTGCATACCATAATCCCGGGGAAGATTGAATCTCCCACAAAATTTTGAATAACAGTCTTGGCTCTAGCCTTTTTTGCATCTTCTTCAGAATTGGCTTTGATTTGTGCCAAAGTAGGATCTCTTGGTAGTGGAGGTACATGTTTGTCTTCAGTTACAATCTCTCAAAGATCAAAGGCTTCCAAGTAAGATTGCATCTTTACTGACCAAATTTGATAATTCTCGCCAGTGAAGGTTTGTGGAGCTAACAAGGAAAGGTGATTATTGGTTGACACTGGGTTTGAAAATATAAAGCTTCTCTCTTTTTTTTTCTCTCACAGATCCTCTAAGACCAACCGTGGCTCTGATACCACTTGTTAGATTAAAACAAGGAAAGCAATAAAAGTGTAAACTGAAAAGTTTGGAAAAAATTATATGCTTTCTTTCATTCAGAACCGGTTATTTATACATAAAAAATAACAACCTTCTCCGATTTTGAATTCCCAAATTTGTGGACAGTTAAAACTTTAAAAAATAACAAAAAAAAAAAACAGAAAACAAATCTGTTTTGATTTCCTACTGATCTTCATGCTAACAGATTTTTATTATTGGAACTAAAATGTCAACTGTTCAACAAATATTTTGCTTTATGACAACATTGTTAACTTGGAAACTGGTTTGTTTTAATGCACATCCCCAGCATTAAATGTCCAAATTTGCATTCGGCTCTAAAATGAATCCATCGAAGTGTTAAATAATAATAATAATGATACTTTAAGTTGAAGATTATCCATCAAGGGTTCTTGACAAAAGTGTGTGCTTTGCCTAGTATGGCCTCAGTTTCAGTCCTGATCCCACTCAAAACTAACAAACAAAAACAACCATAACAGAGAGGGGAGAGAAAAGAAATAGGAAATAACTCTCCCTAAAATTTGTGTTCATGAACTTGAATGAATCGACCACCCCCGATGAACTTTATGAACACCTTGAATTCAACTAAACAACCTCTAACCATCCCTCTGTTCACAGCTTGCCCACTAAGTTTTTCTGAGTACCCATATGCACCTCCTGGTGAATGCCTCGCCAAAACAGAAGTGGTTGAGGCATGGGGCAGCCTCACCACAAAACGTTGCTGTCTCAATGCTCTGGACTCCTTCTCTCAAGCTCTGGCTCTCCATGCCCGCAATAATGAAGCTGAATCCATCTTCGTAAGCTATGATCAATGGCAAAATTGCGCTTTCCCTGTTGCCACCAGTGACTTCATCTCCAAAAGCTCCTGTGGTTTTGAAAACTTGTATCAGGGTAGCAGCCACTGTTCAGGGCTTTCACTGTCAGCATTTCAAAGTGGTGCACACAGGATACAATATTCAGAAGTCATTAACAACTGCACACAAATTGATCGTCAGAACTTCAACCATGCCTGCGGCAGCTGCACCACAGCGATAAAGGATACAGTGAGGTATTTGATGGGGCAGCTTCAGCTTAAGAATAATGGATCTGAGAGGGGAACATGCAGCATAGCAGTTGTCACTGCAGTTGCTGCCACCAAGATCAGGGAAGACAGCGCCTGGGTTAGAAGTTACTATAGGTGTTTGACTGCTTTAGATGAGGATGGTAATCTAAACCATTTCTTTTTTGTGTGATGCTTGTTTGGAGTTTTTATCATTTGGGATTGACACTGATTTTTATCTGATCCTTCTTTTATCATTGGTGACAGATCCAAACTACCTCAAAATCAAGTGTAAGTTGAGATTGGGACTGCACTATGGGATCATGTAATGTTAATTTTGATTTCCATTTTGGAATAAATCACGAATACAGGTGACACTTCCAGGCTCGGTTGAGTTGAGTTGTTAGCCATGAGCATGAATTGATGGATACACAGACACATCACTTAACTACTAAAGATGACCATCTATCGCCAAAAAGTTTCACTGATTCAGTACTTGCAGCCACGTGAATTGTGGGCCTCTGTTGGCAGTCATGGTAATGGTGGGATATTAATTAAGGTGATTAATAACTGACGTGAGAGTCTACTAGACCATAGAGCTACATGGGTGTATGTCATTAGACAATCAAATTGTCTCAATGTCATTAGACAAAATCAAATAGTCTCACATACCAATTTCAGCATGGTTCTTTCAAGGACCCATCATTTGCGATCTATGGGATTCAGATGCATGTTATATGCTTCTCCTATCTGAAAAAAAATGCATTTTATATGCCTCGAATATTAATGTAGTTTCATTAATTCTATCTGTTATTAGATTCGACAGCAAAGACCATACTTTGTATAATGATCTCCATCGCTGGGATTGTACTAGTTATAGTGCTAAGCAAATGCAGTATCACGGTGCTTATGAAGAAGCAGCAGCAGAAAAGCCGTGCCAAATCCCTTGAAGGTATGCGATGTCTTTTCTCATTAAGATCACAGTTGAGGAATTGTTTGCTCAGTCACCAAAGATCTCTTACAACGCAATTAACATCAATAAATAAACCCCAACTGACCATAACGAAATTACGCCCAACTCTGCTTTGACCAGCACATAAAGTCTGTCCAGGGTTGAAAACCTAATTTCAATTTATTTCATAGGATTAATTAAACAATCATTCACCAAATGCTATGACATTGAATCGAAATAAATGCAGTTTTTAGCATGAAGGAAACTTCTTCATTACAACTTTTGAAAACCCACATTTCTTCCTTCTTTTTTTTATTTTTTTATTTTTATTTTTTTGAGAACTCACGTTTTTTGGTTGGTGGTTGGTTGCTGGGGATGAACAGGCAAGGTGGTAAGCACATGGTCAGGTCTTTACAGATTCTCAAAAGCAGAAATTGAGTATGCTATCAACTTCAGCGTCCGAAAGGTATGTTTAGGCACAGGCACTGCAGGTAGGGTCTTCAAAGGTGTCCTTCCTAGTGGTCAGATGGTAGCAATCAAGCGCATCTACAAGAGCAGTAACACATCAGATTGTTTCACAAGAGAAGTAGATGGTTTGTCCAGGATTCGGCACCCCAACCTAGTTTGCCTATTGGGATGCTGCGAGGAAGGTGGGGATCAGTATTTGGTGTATGAATACTGTTCCCATGGAAATCTAGCTCAACAACTCAAAAGTAAGCCTAGAAACTTTGCTTTCTTTCCTCCTCAATCCCCAAATTTCTAACTGGTATTTCATCATGATCATGACAGGAACTGACAATGTTCTTTCCTGGGAGCAAAGAGTCAAAATCCTGAGAGACACCGCACTTGCGTTAAGGTTTCTACACAGCTATCCAGATGGTTGCATTGTCCACAGAGACATCAAGGCAAAGATAACTAACACATCTTAATTACCCAATATTTGGTGTGAGCTGTGAAGAGGGTAACAATGAGATTGCCTGAGTGCACATGATCTCTGGATACTTTAGTTCCGAAGTTGGTAGGTGAACTAAATTTATTTTGAATGTTCACCAGACAGGAGCTCACACAGTATCCCTGAGTGGCCTGAAATCCAGTTCCTACGCAATAATGTTTGTAATTGGACCAAGTCCTTACTCATTGTTCTTCCATTTGACACTGAGCCTAATTGTCAATACCTACTTGCTGTATTGCTATTTGAATAATTGGTCCATCATGCAGCTTACGAATATACTTCTAGCTGCGGACCTGGAGCCAAAGCTTTCAGATCTGGGATTGGCCAAGATGAGTGGAATGGAAGAAACTCGAGTGTTCACAGATGGGAGAGGAAACATTGGTTACATGGATCCTGAATACATGACCAACGGAAAGCTTACTTCGGCGAGTGATATTTATGGCTTTGGCGTGGTCACCCTTCAAATTCTATCAGGAAAACAAAGCTTGGATTTGGATACTGAGGGGCGTGACGATCTGACAAAGAAGGTATGCATATGATTGACAACTATACGCGTGCATGTGTTCATTAAAAGACTGCATTGACATTCGTGTGTAAATTCTTCTGGCATGTAATGGTCGCACGGTGTGGATTTTTCATGGTAGTGGAACTTATTAGTTCAAGTTAACAATACTTGTATCAGATTATGCTTAGGCTATTATATATTGAGGAGTGATCGGGTGTGGCTAGATGCACGACTGCCACCATGCGTCCAACTAAAAAACTTGTTTTTTTTATAAACGTGTAAAATTCAGTGTATTTAATCTAAAAATCAAGTTTTACTGTTTTTGGATGCTTTTAATTATTTATTTTTAAACATAATAGCATTTTCATAATTTTCTGGCTCAGAAATTATGAAAAATGCTATTGTGTTTAAAAATTTTAAAAAAAAACTTAAAAGCATCCAAAAATAGTAAAAATTAGTTTTTAATTTAAATAAACCGAACTCTACATTTTTATTAAAAAATTAAAAAAAAGGGTCCTACAGCCGGATGCATGGATGGGCCACATGGAATCATCTCTCTTATATACTTATATGTAAACTCAAGCTGCAGTCATGCTGCTATCTCTTCATGGATGGATTTTGCAGGCCAAGGATGTGATCATGCACAAACGACCGCTTTCAGATTTTAAAGATCCACGAATGGGGAGCAACTATAACCCTGCAGATTTCGAGTCTATCCTTCATGTTGCAGTTCTGTGTGTAGCTAAATCAAGCAAAGGTCGACCAACAATCAACGTAGTCTTTGAAGAACTGGAAAACGTTTGGAGAAACACAATAAAAGACATGGTTAGATCATCAATTACTCTTTCCATGACTTGGATTGTTTGGAATAAAATTGTGATATCTACTGATGCATTTCTTCCTTATAATTCCTTGTGTGTCCTTGATACAGACAGAGAGGGGCGACATGTCATCCACACTGCCATCTCTATCTCCCGAAGTGATTGCTGTCTAAAATGGTAATGTAGCAAAGTTTGTCTCATGACTTGTTGCATCGCTGACCTTGAGATGCTCAAGGATGAAATCAAAGAAATGCAAGACAATCGGGTACTAGAAACGAAACTTTTGCACACATGTTTTTGGTTTTTGATGATTGTAAAATTGTATAAGAGTGCATCAATACGTGGGTACTGCATAGATATGAGCTATGTTTCTGTCGTTTTGTTAGAGTTTTAATGGAAAGCTTTCATCCCCTGTAAGACATGCTACCTGGAAAAAAAAAAATGGAAATGTTGAAAAGGCAAGGGTGTAAGTGTACGTATCCTATTTACGTGTAACTTATATAGAAATGCCGTGGGTTTTCTTTTGGGTGCAACTTGAGTTTGTGTTACTTAAATTCAATCTTAACCCTAAAAATAATCCCTTGGATTAGGTTTGCATTGAAATTCAATTTACAATTCGAGTTGAGAAGTTGGAAATTTAATCTTTTGTCTATAGAAGTCATTGTCCATATGACAATATCTCCTGCCGGCTCCAGCCAAAAATGGACAACCGCTCCCCGGAACGTATGAGAAACGTTCTAAAAGAATATGAGTGGTTCCATTGCCCAATGGATTAATTTTTCAGATTCAAGCCGTTCGTTACGGGAGTGTTTGGAAAGTAATACAACTTTTGAAAAAAATTTTAAAATTGATTTTAAATATGTCCACTAAATCTGCCCTTAATTACAAATATATCCGCTAAGTTTGAAAACCTTCACATATACCCATTAAATACAAGTGAAATTTCATTAGTACCCATTTCATCAAACACACTTAAAAATCACTATTACTCATTATAGAAAATATCCAAAATGTCCATTATTATTTAATGACTATAGTCATTTATCTATGATAGAAGTTGAATAATATGATGAAAACCTATAACTTGAAACAGATGCTACTCAGAATGATTTTTAACAGTCTGGATATAACACCAATGACAATAAATGCTAGATCAATCAAGAGTATTTTGAGAATTTAAAATCACTAAACGTTCATAACTATTATACTAGGTACATTTAAAATTAATAAAATACTTAATGCATGTACATGTGAAAGTTTTCAAGCTTAATAAATATATTTATAATTATGGCCAAATAGAGTGGTTATAGTTGAAATTAACCCAACATTTTTTATAAAAAAAATTTTTAAATAAAAAAATAATGTGATATAATATGGATAATAATAAAGAATAAAGAGAATAAAATTAAAATAGAGAAGTTAATTATATGAGTAATTATGTAAAAATAATTAAAAAATAAAATAATTTTATAGAAAGATGTGAAAAATTAATTAAAACTAGGACAATTATGAAGAGTAAAATGTTTTAAATTGAAAAATTTTGAATGAAAAGTTTTAATGCTAACTACACCCACCCTATGTTTTAAAATATTTATTTAAGAATGCATTTTTAGCATTTATAAAAGTTCTGATGGTCATAAAATTGGATAGCCTAAACAATAATTGGGATTTAGAATATTTATTATGTTCTAACATTCTAGGCATTTCAATTTTGTTGCCAACCAAAACTTTCGCCAAAGCAATAAACTTACTCCCAGGGCAGAACCAAACATGTATTTTTAAATACAATGAACAATTTAAATCTCAAAAGTTAACCCAGCAGGACATTAAACCACTCGGCTCCTTTGAATCAACAAATTTTTTTTCATTATCATCTATATTTTTTAAACATTACCTCCTATTTTGAAATTAGGGGTAAAATATATTCCGGTGCCATTTTTTTAAAATAGTTGGTCACGTATGTAAATAGGGTTTTAATTTTCGGAGATATTTGGAATTGACCCAGGTTTATTGTTATTGTAAATTATTACATTATTTCCTATTTTTAATCTATTATCTGCCCATTGTTCACCTTTCTCTTTTTTTCTTTTCTTTTTTTTTGTAATTCACAAAAATACCCTAAATTGTATACCTTTCTAAGCCACACGTTTCAGCTATGGATCTCCTTACTTTGGCTCCCCAAGCAAGCGATCCGCATGCATCTATTGTGTGCCCTATCGCGTCTATCAGAACTCTTGAATGCAGAATCACTATCGCATCATCCCTTTCCCTGCATGATCGCAAATTCCTGTCATATGAAATATTGGAAGGGAAGAGCCGTCTTCGCATGCACGCAAAATCAAACATCAAGAGAGCTGATGGTAATTCTGCAGTGAATGATGTACACATGCTATAATCGATAATTTGTACGATAAACGGAGCAATGAACGATTTATCAGATTTTTATCCGTGTTGGCACAATACGGCATGGAATTTACTAGAAGTGGATTTATGTGATGAAGCCTCAACGTTCATGAATCTTGCAACTAGTTCAACAAATAGGCATCCTCAGTTGAAAACACAAGTTGTCAGCTTCCTGATGTCCTAAGCTTTTACACCTTGAAATTAACAACAAACTCCATTTCATGCCGACGATCACACAAGTACGCCAGCTTGGTGTTATCAGCAGCCGCAACATAAACCACATAATAGTCTGAAATTCTGAATTTTGAAGATTTGAATCCCAGTATATTCTCTAGCAGGCCAAGACAAAAGAGGCAGATGCCACATTTCATGCAGTGTGCTCTATAAGATAAGTCAATGCCGCAAGTTTTTCATTCTAGATGGCACCATATACACAAGCCTCTAGAACATTGTTGTGATGGGAATCTCTAAGATGGCTGACAAATCAACTGCTGGTTGAAATGTACAGAGTGGTTACCTACCATCCCAGTATATGTCCTACAGTAGACCTACCTTTCTGATGCTATGATTTTTCTTTTTCATCATTGGCATTCTCTCGAGTATCTTTCCCTGAGTTGAAGAATTTCTTCACGGACATCTGAGCGGATTTTATACCTCTTTTTATCTGCCATGTAATGCAGGTTCATCAGTAATGTCATTTGCAAAAAAAAGAAAGAAAAAGAAAAGAAATACCTAACTAACAACATTAAAGATTCAATTTCTCCGGCATAGAAACAACTGTGCTATGGTCTACCCAAAGAGAGAAGCCTACATCTCAGAATTTGTCATGAATCTTTACATGAGCATCCTCTTACAGAAAAAGGTAAAAATTGGGTTAAAACAACTTTCAGTGGTGGACCACAGATACGCTTTTTGTATAGGCCTCTGGCCCATCTGATGACATTGGAACCTCATTATACTTGTAGTTAACATTCTTAGATATTATTAAATGCAACCGTGTTCACACACTTAGCTTCAGTGCACTTGTTTATCAAAATGTATTTAACATATACCAAGTTTTACCATTTTTGAATATGTTTATCTATTTTTCTGAGATTTTTAGATATCTATGTATATATATGTATTTAAAATACCCTTATTTTTAAAAATCTAAAAAAAAATATATACACATATCTAAAAATGGTAAAACTTGCTTTATATATTAAATACACTTAGATAAACAAATATATGAAGAAAAAAGCAAAAAAAAAAAAAAAAAAAGTTTTTTTAAATAGAATTTTTGAGGTGGGCTGAGTGAGGCATTTATTTAACCCAGGCTAACAAGATCACTCCTTGTTAAATACACTTAAATTAACAACTGTGTAAAAATATTTTCAAAAAAAATTAAAAAATGGGTATTAACACCCGGGTGCATCGAAAATAACATTCTACCATTCTACCATGCTGGAGTTCCAAATCTAATGAATGGCGAACACCCATGAACAGATTAGCAACTGGAGAAACTAGACAAATCATAGAAAGCCCCAGTAGCTATGTAATACTTTGCTTAAAAATTCAGGATAATTTTAATGAGAGACCAAGGAAACACAAACTCCCACAAAAAAGGAACTTTATTGCTAGGCTTCACTTGCATGGAACAGCAGCCTATACAGGACCAACAAAGATGTTCATGAGATCTTGTAAAGTTTTATTTTTTAAGTGTTAACACTCAAATTAAGAAACCTGTCCTATCCAAATTCCAAGCTTAAGTTGAGCGCATCAGTAAGGAATTGTTTCAAAGATCAAACTAATACCACCAAAGTTGCCAAGGGTGCATCCAACTGCTAGAACACGGTTATTGATGCATGATTTGTTTACAGGTTATGTCAATGGAATGCCTTTAGTGACGGTCACATCTACAAATGGATGCCAAATGGATACACCATTCATCCGTAAATGGATACCCACCAGTGCAATGTCATGGTGTTAGTAATCCTGCATCCAGATATTTGGACTGATCCTAGTACCAACAAGATCAACAACTCCAAACAGCTAGATTTTGCTGTAACATCAACAACAGATTCGATAGCAGCAACTGATGGAGAATGAGATCAGGGTTAACTAGGATTTATCTTAAAAGCTAAATTAGAGTTTGTTAGTTTATTTCACTTAGGAGTTTGTTATTTTAGGAATTTGACAACTTTATGATGTGTTTTAAAAAAAATTCAAACTAAAACTTTTCATTCTTCATAATTAGCCTATTGTTAATTCTTTCTACATATTTTCCAATGCAACTATTCTATTTTTCAATCATTTCTACTCAACTACCTATACAACTAATCTATCTATTTTAACTTTATTTTCTTTACTCCCTATCATTACCCCTATTAAATTATATCATTTTATCCCATCTCGAAAACTTTTACAACAAAAACTTTTCATTCAAAAATTTTATTACTTCTCAAATACACCGTTAGTTTAATTAATGGTTCAGTTTGATTGAGGGTATTTTTTTTTTAAAAAAATTTAGCTATGTCTAATTCTGCAAGTACGCTTGTTGCATAATCCCTAATTCATCTATTCTTGTTCCTTTCCCTCTGTTATTATTCCTTTCTTCCCTTCTCATCCTCTGAAAATGATCCTTCCTCTTTCTTCTATCTTCTTCTCTACTATGCCTGCATCAGCACATCTTTTCTTTTCCAGATTTGTCTAATTTGAAGGAAACAGTGTTGTCCTTCCCTTTAACTTGACAAGAAGTCAACATCAACTTGATCACACACCCAAGCCAGGTAAACTTACTAGAAAATATCCAACATCTAGTTTTGCAGAAAAAATTAGAAATAACAATTAATCTGATAATATTAAATCTTATTTTAGGCCTGCTTGGGTAGGACTAGAACGAAACAATCTTTTACCTTGGATTTTTCATCTTCTTGAACTTGATAGCTGTTTACATCATCTTTTCTCACATATCATCATCATCATCATCATCATAAGTCATTTCCCACCTATGTGGGGTCGGCTGCATGGATTCTGTTACGCCAT
>JAXCLR010000050.1:45660037-45683880 GCA_035584095.1 Annona squamosa | reverse complement strand
GGAAGAGTTGTAGAGATTGAAAAGTTTTAGATTGAAAAGTTTTAGGTGAAAAGTTTTGGTGATTGCCAAACATCCCCTTAGTCCTCAATGCTCCACAAGAGCCTTTCATGTTAAAAACAACCTAATTGACGGTAGAAAAAGGCATAGAGTACTAATCGTCGGTAGCAAGTGCAAGGTGCTCAGCAGATTTCAGCAATCACTAACTAGATATTAATCGATGATTGGCTGTGTTGACACAAGGCGCTTGTGTAAATGGCCATTCTCAAAAGAGGCAATCAATCTAAGGTTATTAACATCCAAAATGCACAAGAAATTTTGCAGAAATTAATTATAGAAACTGAAACGCTTATTAAAAAGAATAAGAGAAAAACAAACAGAGACTCAAAGGCTCACAGGATCGAGAGCATTTGGATTTGGGCCGTAATCTTCTGTCAGAAGGAAATACGCCGCGGTGAGCGTGGCAATCATGGTAGTTCGCCTCACAAGCTTGTCTGTCTTGGGATCCATTTCTATTCTTTGAATCTGAACTAGAAATCCAAAAGTTCGCAAAATCAAAATGCAAATGATGAAGCAAATCCTTTGATTTTCTTGCACACCGACAGAGACAGCAGACAGAGCCGCGACTTCTGGAGGACGATTGAATGTTTCGAGTTCAGTGTTTTTAAAACCGGACAGGACGGAAGCGTTGAACCGGCCATGGTGAACGTGTCCGGTTTAAGCCCGGTTCCGAGGAAAAGTACCGTGTCCAAAGAATTTAGCCCGATTTGGGGATTAAAAGTTCCCTCGCATAGATGCAGTTATTACACAAGCTAGGAATGCTACGTCAGTGTGCTCTGGCAATGACCATTTAAGCTAGCCATAATAGAAAATCTGCGAGTTAGCAGCAGATATACTGATATAGGTACATGCACTAAAATACATTTGATATATTTTAAGTTAAAATTTTTAAAAAGGGGTATTTAGACTGCACAGTTTAATTTTAATAAAATTATTAAATTATATTAATATTAACAGCCCAAAATAGCTTAAACCAACAGTTGAACCAGTTGAACCTAAAAATTAAAATAATTCAACTTATGGTTCGATTTTTATAACAATGATTTGACAGTACTAATAGTAAAAGGAAAATGGCAAATGCATCCTTATCTTTTATTCTTTTGCAAAATATCCATGTGCTACCTGTTTGAAAAATAAAAGAAACAAAATCCCTAGCTCTAAATGGGCTGTGGAGGATTAGGACGGTGTTAATATTACCACATGTTGATAGTATAAAATTATAGGTTGCAAGCTACACTAATCAACATGTTCATCATACTATAAGAGTAGCAATGTTTAATATGTTAACCAACGTGATTAGTTAGCGCACAACGGTGTCAACACTATTTTAATCCACATTCTTCTAAATGGTCCAATGAACTCATGGTTGACGCACCCTTTTAGTTTTTTTATTGTTCTATCTAGAATATTTTACTTTACAATATCACATTTTTCATCTAATTTTATGAATCAAGCCTATGAATCCTTTAAAAATTTTCCTTACATTATCATAAAAGAGATCAAAATTCCTGCACAAAAGACCACAGCCCCAACATATGGGAAATATACCGCCCAAACAGAGACTCAATACCTTGACCAATCAAGCTAAGCTTAATTGGCCACTCCTTCAGCTCTTAATTCAAAAAGAAAATTAAGATGTAAACTATTAATAAGACTCATTTACATATTTGTTTATAATTTTAAAAATTATATATACACACCTAGTTGGTCAGGGATAACCGCAAATTTGTCGTCCACCTACATTTAACTCCCCATGTGAGAATTCAACTTGTGATAAAAGTTTGGGCTCCCATATAAATAGGTAGTACCTTATTGTCTCCTAAGGGAATAAGTGGGAGTTTGTTATTTTCTCAGTAGATAGATAGAAGTTTCTTGTCTCCATTGAGCTTAATTGTAATATTAAAAGAGATTTAATACATACACCTAGTCATAAAATATTACGTTTTCTATTATATATAATTTTTTATTTTAATAGTTATATATCCATTCTCAAAAAGCATTAAGTAAAAACATATAATTTTTCAATTAAAGAAATTTTTACATCAATAAATAAATAATCATTAATAAAAATAATAAATAGTTTAATTTTAAAATTGAAAAATCCGATATCATAAATAGATTACTATTAATGAAGATAATAAATGGTTTATATTTTAAAATCAAAAATTAAGAAAAAGGAGCACATTGGCATGTCCATGTACCAAGATTACATTATGTCAGATCCCATAGAAATTTTAATTTAAATCAACGCTGAAATCATGAGTTAAATGCAGCTTGATAATTTTAATTAATATTTTGGATTGGCCATTCAAATCAATATGTAAAATTGTTGGGCTATGCACACAAGCATGAGTGGTTGCCTAAATACATAAAATTTTGTTACTATAAGCATCAAATTTAATACTAAACTATAAAAATTTTAATTATCCATGAAATAGAAATGAAATAACAGTAAGAATGTATTGTCTAGCTAACCAACATATAAATTTAAAACCAAAGATGTGGGTACCAACTAAGGATGAAAAGATCTAGGCCTAAAGTTTTGCATGTAAATTTTTTCAAAACTAAACACAATCCTAAAGATATTGTAGAAAGGTATAAGATCAAACCTATTGCAAAATGATTTACTCAGAAAGAAGACATTAATTACAAGGAGACCTTTCCGCTAGTCTCCAAACGAGACTTATTTAGAATCATTATCGTATTAGTGGCTCACTTTGACATTAAATTATATCAAATACATGCAAAAAGGATCGTGATCTTGTCCACCTAATTGATAACAGCTGCTGATATCAACCATGCCTCTGAATTATTGGATCACTACAATGTATTTTTGGACATTCGATGAAATTCAAAAATTTCAGCATCCGATCTCACAATTAAGTAGGTGAATTGTGCAAGCATTCCCCTGTCAATAGATGGGCATGCCTGCTTAGTCCACTCCCTCTCTTCCTCATCTCTCGTTTCTCTTTTTCACTCTCTCCCTCCTCTCCCCCCTCCCTTTTGCTCCTCCCTTCCACTCCTCATTGTCGACCGAACTCCGACCACACCTAAGGTTCGATGACAATTTAGGTAAAAGCTCTCTCCTTCTCTCATGTTGCTCCTTCCTCTCTCTCTCTCTCTCCTAGTATGAGTGAGGATAATTTTTTTCCTAAAAGCAACCTCTTTCTATTAACTATTGAGAGTTTAAAATTTCCATGTTTTATTCTTGGATTTGCTTATTCTTTGCAATCGAATCTTTATTTTTTGTTTGACTTCTAGACATATGATGTTTCTAAAATTGAAAAGAAAAGAAATTAGAAGTGTTAAGGTTTTGATTGGGCTCTAGAGTTTGCCATCGAAGCTCAGAGTGTTTGGCATCTCTTAAGGATGGATGGGTCAATAGATATCAAATAATAAGATGCTCCTTCAATACAATGGTGTTGATCTTAAGGTAACTAATTTTTATGAAAAATTTTATATTATTGTTGTAATGTTGTTCTATTCTTGCTTAGTTGAAGGAAGGATTTTTTGTGATTTTCGATTACTAAAATTGAACTCTTGTACTCAAATAATGATTTTTTTTTGTGCTTTTAAATCATGATTTAATATTTTCAATATCATTATTGTTGTCATCATATGCTGGTGGGTTCAACTACATGAATTATTAGACCATTTACCCATTATGGACTATCTAGAAAAAGAGTCTAAGCATTTTCATATACTTTTCAATATCCCTGATCATGTGTATTTGGACTAAAATAGAGATATACATAAGATATGATTCAAATTTTTGTTTGTACAATGGATTAATAGAGAGGGGAAGACCCCCATGATTATGGCATGCATGAGGCCTGACATTGCAAATGTTGCTAACATTCTAATCGAATTACGTGCCAAAGTGAATGCTTACCATCTTGGTAAGAACATCTGTAATATAATTGCATGTGTACTTAATATTTTCTCTATTATTTGTTTGTCAACTTATTTCTAGTATCATAGAAGTATTAATAATCTATCATTTTGGCGTATCCAAGATTCTTTATCTTATATTATGCCTTTGTAATTGATGTGATTTTTTTACGAAACATCCTTAACCAAAATCCATTGTTTGTCACCTTTGGTGCATCTAACATGGTTTACCATTTCAGTTCCCTTAATTTACTTTATCTATCTTTTACCTTTTTCTGATTCCTAGTTTTGTTTTAAAAGATTATCTTAATAAAATTTTTAACCTCACCTACTGCACTCTTAGCACATATTTCTGTCAAATTTCTTTATATGGATATCCATGTTGAGGCCCACATCCACTAAAGTAGGTTACATAGAATATCGATATGTAACTAAAATGATATCATCAATGATAGCCATGTTGTAACTCTATTAGTGAGTTACCAAAATGATATCATCGATGATAGGGGTATTAACGGTCATAGTTAACCCGCCAAACTATTTATCCAACCCATTTGTAAATAGGTTTGGGTGGGAATATTTTAATAAATGATTTATGATCTGTCAACCAATTTAATCATTTAATTAAATAAACATATTATGGTTAAAATGTATGAACTGTTCAACCCGTTGAACTTATTCAACTTGCTTAACTCATTAAAGTCTAATATATGTATGTATATAAATGTAGATAGTTTAGTTATTTTCCCCAACTAATTCTCCCTCTCATTACTTAATTTTTATTTTTTCGATGCTGCGCTAATTCTATATTTTTATTGCTGCCCTATTTCGTTTTTTCCTTCTACAAAACTCTCCTTATGAAATCATCGTCTGTTGGAAGAAAATTGTCTGTGTAGACCTCCCTATTTTAAAGTTGGAAGAAAATTTATATTTTTACAAACTTTATATTTTTACAAACTTGTGTGTATAATAAATATAGAATAAATATCTTTTACAAATTTTCATATGATAATGCATATTTCAAACACTTCAATTTTGCCATTAATATATAGAGAACATTCAAATGTTCCATTATTATTAATTGGGAAAGTTTTGGAAAGAAAATATGGGTATTTTGATTTTTCACAATAAATTGGGTATGAAATTATAAATTTTAGTAACTTTGGAGTACAAAATAAATAACAAGAAAGAGGTGCAAAGTGTAAAATGAAAAATATTTAGCAATCTACCGACCATGTGGAGTTAAAATGCCAAAATTCAAATTCAATTTTCTAGAAAGGGGCAAATGACTTGTTATTAGCCAAAATAATTAAATAATTAATTAAAAATAAAAAATTTAGTAAATGAGATAATTGGTTATCTGCCCCCTTTGTTGGAAAATCTCTAGAACTTATAAATAAGGAACGTGACCCATCTTAGATGAAAATAGAGAGTAGATGGGGGGAGAGAAAGAGAAGGTGGAGCTTTGATTGAGTTGATTTTAACCATTAGTCATCATTATGAAGGTTAGTTATTATTTATTTTATGTCTTCCTTTTTAAATTAAGCAAAGATCAAGAGTAGAGATCAATATGAACTATTAAATTTGGGAAAACAATTTCAAATTTAAAAGAAGTTAATGTCCATATAAATCAGATTTATTAAATCTGAAGGAGGTCAATTTGAATGTATGATTTACTTGGACATGGACATAATTAGAGGCTGTTATTTGAAAAAAATTCTACCTAAAATTTTGATCAAAGTGGGTCCAAAATGATTATATACCATTAGACAACAAGCAAATGATTTCAATCATTGAATCTATGATTACATGTATACTTTAGATGATTCAAACTATTAGACATGTGTAAAATTTAATTTTGCATAAGGATATGATGTTAGCATTGCAAACGTGTGGAAAATCAAGTACAATCTATGTTTTGATAATTAACAATTCAATTTGGGTAGTATCAAGTTACTAACATGTGTGTTGAGTTGTTTTAAGGATTACACATTTCAAAAATCAACACTTGACAGGTCAAGTCGCATGCCAAGTCGACTCAGGCATCGACTTAGATCAAGTCGATATCGAAGTTGACTTCAGCATCGACTTCAGAGCATCATTTTTCGACAACGCTGAAAGGTGGACACTTGAGCAGGTGAAGTCTCAACTGAAGTCAACTTCGAATGCGACTTGGGTGAAGTCGTAACCTAAGTCGACTCTGTTAGCAACTTGGGTCATCTTCAGGGGACTAGAAATGAATTTGATAAGGTCAAGTCGCAACCCAAGTCGACTCCGACATGTGACTTAGGTGAAGTCTCATATTGAAGTCGACTCAAAAATGTGACTTGAGTAGAGTTGCAAATTTAGTCAGCCCCAACACTCAATTTAGATAGATGAAGTCTAAGTCATGGAGTTTTAAACTCAAGAAGGAGAAGTTTAACTAAAGATATATTAAACTATCATCCAAGACAAGATCACTCTAAAATACTCAAAAGAGTTTGACCGAGCTCAGTTTTCAAGAAGATTCAAAAGCCCCCAATCACAAATGAAAATTTATGGAGATGAATCATAAAAAAACAAGAGAAATTATACAAATAAATTAAGTTCACATTATGTCAAAGTTTCGATGAATCAAATAGTATGTGAAGTTGCAACCCAAGTCGACTTCACCTGCAACTTGGGTAAGTCCGAGACCAAGTCGACTCAAGAGTGAAACTTGATTGAAGAATTGAAGACCAAAGTTGCAACTCAAGTTGATTCCAATCTGTGACTTGGGTGAAGTCACATCCAAGTGCGACTTGAATCGCGATGATTAGAAAAATTCAAATGTTGGCGTAGTAAATGTGTGTCATCTTCCACCAAATGTTTAAATTTACTCCTCCCCTATTTAATACACTTCAAATGAAAGGGAGAGAGCTAGCTAGAGCATTGATTGAGCTTCAACCTTCTCATGTTCAAGCATTTAAGTGATCATCTAAGAGACCTTCCAAGAAGAATTGAATAATTGACTGCAAGTGCCGAACTACTCCATCAATAACTTATTCCACATGTTCTTTTCTGCACAAAAATTTATTCTCTACACACCTATAAAGTGTAGTGTCACTTTCTATTTATTGTTCATCTGTGTTCCCACTTAGTTTGATAGTGGAGATCATAACTAAGTGAATGCAAAGTAGTGTGTGACTGAAGTGTGACTTGTCACCTACTTATGCTAAGTTTGTAAAGATTTCCTAGAGCTAGAATCTAAAAGAGATCAAGTACCTTAACTGTATTCCTATTTGCATAATGGAACTCAAGACACAACAAGTATGTGCTTTAAAGAATGGAGTAGGGAAGGTTGCGAATCACTATAATCTCTTGAATTTATTTTTGCCGATTCTATTTATTTTTATATTATCCACATTTTTCATTCAAGGAGACTAAAGTCATAAGGGGTTACAACTGAAATACCAAAAGTTTTTTTTTAATCCAATTCACCCCTTCTCTCTTAGGTTTTGCCTTAAACTTGAGATTAATAGTTAGATCATTTGTAGACACTTTGATGGATGATTAGGTTTGAGCATTTGTAATTTTGTCTTAATAATGCCTATATTAGTAGAAACAGTGATAAGTTGATCTAGACCATTAAATATTTAATCGAAATTGTATTTTGATAATCTAAACCATTGGAGTAGGACTAAATAAGTGATGTGATATGATATACTTGTTATAGCTATGGTTGGAAATGTAATTAGTGGATTAAATTAACAATTTCAATAGTTTATAAATTGACTTATATAACCTAAGTAGTATATCTGGAATAGAAATTAAAAATATAAAATAAATAATAAAAGAATGATTTTGAAACTTTTTATTATAGCTCATGATATTATAATTAAGGAAAGCTTAAATTTTCATCTTAAAATGTTTAGTAGATTATAAATTAAAAATCCTAGAATATTAGCCTAAACAAAGCAGAAAGGTTATCAGAACCAGCTATATTAATTGATTTTTTATAATTATTATATAATGAAACTAAGGCTAAAAATTTTATTTGATATATAATATATTCCAAATATCACTTAGAAAAAATAAAAATAAATTTTTAGATGATATAAATATGGTAAAAATTAATTTAATTTGAATGATACCTAAACTCATACCCTTGTCCAACATAATAAAAATACATAAATAAATATAAATAATTAATATTTTATGTTGAAAATATTTAATTTGATTAATTCATGTAGTTATTGATTTATGATAAGAATTTGAGACTTATAATCTTTGATTTGATTATTAAAAAATTAAGAAAACTCAATATCTCTGATTTAGTAAATATAGGCAAATTGAGGAATAATTAAAACAAAATTTAAAATAAAATAATAATATTCCAAATTGATATGATTAATTTAAATATATGATTATTGAGTTAATTCATGTAAAAAAATTTCATAAAATATTTGAAGAATATTGAGAATTAAATTGGATATGAATAGACTACCGAAAATTAATATGATTAAAGGAGGGCCTGCCTGTGATTATATTAAGCTTTGGAATAAAAATAATTATTTATTAGTAATTAATATTATCAAAATAATGTTTAATAGTTAAAATTAAATATTTGTAAAATAAGATTGAATACAATGCAGAAAATACAAATAGAAAGCTATAGGAGTAATTTGGTAATTCTATGAAATTAGCTACGACTTAAATTAATTATTTTATAAACTTAGAGAAAGTTAAAAAATTCTAGAATTAATGAAATTTATTATAGACGATAATTCCAGAATAATTTGAGTTATACATAGAATAATATTTTGACTAGATTATAAGGTTAGAATACGTAGAAGTATTCATACATCTTAGGATGGAATATCATGTTAAATAATAATTAAAAAGTTAATTTGAGTTAAAATATTAATGAAAGAACAGTATTATTTTCCAGTGTGACGATTTGAGCATGATAACGAAATATGGTACGATGATGGATTCGAGACTTACATAAGGAAAGTATAGCTCTTTTCTTCTTTTTTGATTTTGTATTGTAATGTATGGTCACAGATATTGATGTTTTGGATGTTGTTGCTTTCTAATTTTGGAGTTAATAAATGATATCAATTAGGATGAATTATTGTGATGTTGAGTTTAGCCATTTATTCTTGCTAGCATTATATATTATGGCATTAGCATATATTGTTTGGTATGCTGATATATTCATGAGCCATAACTATAGTTGTAGATTCATGAAGTGTGGTTGTTGGACCATTGATTACAACCATTAGCATGTCCTGATTTTGGATCGAAATGTGATAGCCTAGTTGGCATAGACTCACACTTACCTATCTAATTGTTGCGCTGCCGACCTGATTTGTCTGGCCTTTGTGATTTGGATAATATATATCATAATCTAGTTCGTGGGACTAGTAGCTATCAATGTAACAGTAGAGGCTAAAGCCGTTCACGTAATGTGGTAATGCGTGGCTGCGACTCTGCGGAGAGCGCAACAAGATATTACTTACACTTTTAGTTTAGATAAATGTATTTTCTGATCTATCCGTATTGCGCAATATTGGCCACTTGTGTTGGGATGCAGTAATAACAACTTAAGTTGTGCAGCATGTTGGATTATAGGGCGAGGTACCAAACCTCTCAATTGGATTTAAGACTTTATTGAATAAATTGGAGAAGTGACATGCTTATCATTCATTGATGTATGCTTGACCGTCAATATATATTCATTTGGATTTAAAATTTATTTAGATCTACGATTTAATCTATGTTTCGTCAACTCCTATTAATATTGTTTACTCAAGTTTTGTCAAATTATATTTATATGCTTTACTTACAGAGTTGTCTGGACTTATCCTATTATTGTTATTTGTTTAGATAACAGATATATAGGTAGAAACCAATATAAGGTTGGTGTACCAAATGAGGCTAGGACTTGATGAATCTAAATTTCGAATTATTTATTTTGATTTTTTTAAGAGTAATGTAGTAAGAATGTGAAGTATTTATTTTATGAATTTAATTATTTGGATTTATTTTAATTTAAACTACCTAGTTTATGATGACCTGATGAATTCTATTTTTCTACTTGTGTATGTTCTCTCATTATCATCAATCCTATACTTTAGCAGCGACTATTGACTTTGTCGAAGGGGCATTACGGTCTGCTATATAACCTATTAATGGGTTATAAATAGGTTAACATTGAGGTTTTTTAAATCGGTTAATAAATGGATTAGAGTTGTAATATTTTAAACAGATTAATATTAAGATTAGGCCTCAATCCATCTAACTCGATTTGTTAACATCTCTAGTCAATGATAACAATGTTGCAACACTTCTTGCCTACAGAATTGTCAATTCAGAATTGCATGGTACTCTCTAGTACACTTAAATATCTTTTTATGCTCAACCAAACACACCCATTAGTATAGTAATATTTTTTTAATGGAATCAATTCTTATTTCTTTCCAGCAAGGAAGCAAAGAACATGAATTTTAAAAAACATCATAATGGGTTCATGAATTTTCATGCTCCCCAAACTAAGAAATGACCTTAGAAATTTTAACTAAGAATTGGTAGTCATAACAGTCATCTTGCCTCTTCAAGTGGTGCAATCGAGTTTCTCCAACATCATAATGGGGAATAGGGATTACCATTGGAGGAAGGAGATGAGCCAACAATGGAAGATGTTGTAATTACAAACTATGCATGTTTTATAGGCAAAAACTCATCTAATTTATCAGTTGTTTACTGCAAAACCAGTAGAAACCTCTTATTTATCCAGAGACCATTTGTTTATCTTATTCAAAATTTTCATCAACAGTAATTTGTATATTTACATGTGATAGCTCCAATCGATTGTGTGTAGAAGTTGTTAACAAATGAGTGCAAGAATTTTCTCTTCAGTTGCAACTATATGTTTCTTATTTTAATTTTAATATTGTTGAACAGTGACAAAAAGTCTATAATAATTGAAAGGTAGGCCTTAATTAGGAAAATTACTATGTTGCATGGACATTGTGATGTTTTTCTACCACTTGCTACATAGAAAATGAACCTACACAAGGTTGGCCCTTGGTTTTCGTGTTTTCTCAAATACATTAGTCAACAGCCTTCCCTTGCAAATATTATATTCGTATACTGCTTTGCAAATGAGCAAAAAATGAAAAAATGATAGAAACAACAACATATAACAAAGAAGTCTCCTAATGAATCCCTCTAAGGAGTGTCATGTAATAACAAAGATGCACCTATTATGCACATGTAAAAACAATTACAACAACATTCAAATAAAATTAATAGCGGTTTATAAAGTGTCATTGCAAAGTTTGATTCAAATTGGTTAAGACAACTAATGAAATCATTCTACATCTCTACTTCTAATAATAGTCTGTGATATCAAATAAAAGTTAATCATAAGAACAATGACAACTAAAATAATGATCCTGATAAGAGTTATCTTCATGTTGATCATCTTCCCGTCTCTCTTTTTTAAGGCTTGTTTTATTTGCAACTCCCTCATCATTGTGGTTTCTTTCAAGTATCTCATTTCACCTTTCAATTCATCTATTTTAGTCTTCTATATTTGTTTTACTTTAATTATTTCTGAAATATGGATCTCCCTTAAATCAATTACACAACATACCACTTCTATAATATTTTCCACTATCTCCTCATGATCAAAGGGAACTAGTTGTTTTTAAAATGCATATTCATTCTACTTTCATCATTTGATGTAATAGCATTCTTTGAAGTAGAGGACTCATCCATCCATTTAAATAATTTACAGCACTTTGAGAGATCTTGTTAGATATAAAAATATGTAATTAGCATTGCAATAACATACTCTTTACATATTTTTGGTGAAATTAAGACAGATATTATAAGATCATACCCTAAATTAAAGACATCAAAGAAAATGTCGGCTGAGGTTTTGTTTGGTGTTTGATGTCAACATAATAGCTAATACTTCACATGAACAAGTGCAATTTCTCACCCCACTAGGTTTAGTATTTGCACTGAAAATGATGTCATCTCTCCTATGCCCCTTGGTAAATAAAAGAAGCCAAAAGTTAAAAATAAATTGGAGTGACTTATGTGTGACATAATAAAATTTCAAATTTCAAGTCATGTGAATGTAAAACATAATGCATAACATAAAAGAAGCCAAAAAATGAAAATACTTTGTTGTCCTTGACCTTGCCCTAAAAATGCATGCATCAGTGATGGATTCATACACACAATGGGAGTTGGATGACTAAATGTGAGACAATTATGTTTATCATGACCATGATGAATTTGTTACATCTGCAATAATATTTTATACCTCGGCACAATTGTTCTAATGATATTTTCATGCACTTCGATGTTCTTTCTTTCCTCAGTGAGATATGTGGGAAGTTAATGCTAAATGCCTAAGAAGATTGTGTATTTAATACACAAGCTGATATTGTTATTGCTCCACCTCCAATAGTGTTAAAAGAAAGTACACTAAGGTCAAAATTGTCACTTGCAATTGTAGTAGGATGACTTTCATCGGCTTCCAACACATCCATTTTATTAGCCTCTATAGGTGGAGACTGCTTAGGCAATACATCAAGTGTGGCAATCATCTTCTCTAATTGTCCTTCATAATTTCAAATGCATCTAATTTATGCAACACCTCATATATAATATAAGACCACTTTGACAGTAAATGATTATGAACAGCAAGAGACTATCTGGATTCATTATCATTTGATGTAGATCTATGTCTAAATTGCGACTTTATAGTCTATGTCCAACATGTCATTACAAGGAAAATTGACAAAGACTTCATTTTAAAAATTGAAGCAATACCATAATGTGCTTGCATATTAAAAGACTCAAATTTCATGCACGAAAATGTTGCCACCAACTCTTCTACATTCCATGATATGAGCTTTTTTTTTATTCCCATCTTCTTCTTCATAATGGTGTACTCACCACTGTTGTATTATCCTTGTACCTTTCACTCTTTCTATAACATAGAAGATACTTAGCTCCAACTCTATGTGAAACGGTAGAAACACATTATGTATACACTTTTGTCATCTAAGCTTCAATAGTAAGTACAATTTCTAAATTATGTACAACATACATTATGTACACGCACATTATGTACACCATGCAAAATATGACAATCAGCCCCTCCTTTAGCCTCATGTACTTGTCTAAGTGCCTTATCATATCCATACACCAAGTCAATTGGGATTTGATTTATGATTTATAAACTTATTAAAAAATGCATTTAGACTCTCAATTCTAGCTATTATTCTCTTGCATATAGAAAGATTTTTTTGTGTACTTAGGAATCCACTTCTGGTATATTTAATACATGTACTGTAATCACAAGTTCTCCTCCAATCAAACTCAACTATCATTACTTGCTAGTAATCCTCAAAGTCATCCTCACTTTGTATGCCAAACAAACCGGAATTCTACTTTATCTTGAAAGTGGGATGCTCATGAATGATAACGTTAACTTCTCTAGCAACTTCTTACATATATACCATAGGCATAAAAGGTGATTAGTGCTTGAAAAATGGTTGCCATTATTATTCTAATGACTACATCTTGATTTGTAATTATAGTCTTTGAATGGACATCAACCATTACATGTAGTCTTTGGATGATCCAAACAATTAGATATGTGTAAAATTTAATTTTACATGGATAAATGATGTTAGATCATGTGTGGACACCTTGATAAATGATTAGATTAAAGTATTTGTAAATTTGTCTCGATAATTTTTGAATTAGTGAAAAGTGTAAACAGTTAAAAGTTTAATGAAAAATATAATCTCATGGTTTAAATCGTTAGATCAAGACTAAATAAGTTATTTTCTATGATATCTGTGTCAAATATATGATTAGAGCTATCATTATTGGTTTACATGAACTCATATAGCCATTTATAAGTTAATTTACACAACCAATGTAGTAGATCTAGAATCGAAATGAAAATTATAAAAGAAATAGTAAACGAACTATTTCTAGTATGTAAAGTTTTCTAAGAACGCCTTATATAACCATTAATGAACAACCAAATTTGTAGATTAAAATTGCTTGTAATTTGTAAATTAAAAATCTGAGAAGATCAGCCTGAACATGGCAAAATGGCTGTCAGGATCAGCTGCACTAATTTCTTTTTAATACTTTTTATACAATTAAATTGAGGCTGAAAGTTTTATATAATATAAAATATATTCTCAAAATCACTCAACAAAAATAAAAATTAATTTTTGGATGATATAAATATGGGTAATAATTAACATAATTTGAGCTGTCCCTAAATTGATAAACCTATCCGACATAATAACAATACGTAAATAAATATAAATAATTAATATTTTGTGCTTGAATTATTTAATTTGGTTAATTCACATAGGTACTGATGTATGATTGAAATTTCAGACTTAAACTTGTCGATTTTATTACAAATAAAACTTAGGAAAGATCATTGTGTTTGATTTGAGCAAATATGGACATATTGAGGAATAATCAAAATTGAATTCGAAAATTAAATAATAATTATCAAAATTGATATGGTTAGTTAAAATATGTAATTATTGAGTTGATTTGTGTGGAAAATTTTTATTAAATATTTGAAAAATATTGAAAGTTAAATTGGATACAAATAGACTGCCAAAAGTTAATGCAATCAAAGGAGGGCCCACCTATGATCATATTAAGTTTTGGAGCTCAAATGATTATTAGTTAGTAAGTAATAATATGAGAATGATTTTTAATAAATAAAATTGAATATTTATGAAATAGGGTTGAATATGATGCCGAAAATACAAGATAAAAAGGTAGAAGAGTATTTTAGTATTTTGTGAAATAAGCTTCGACTCAAATTAGTTATTTTATTAACTTGGAGCTAGTAATACTTTAGAATTAATAATTTATTAAAGAGGGTAATTTCCTTCCACTCATTCAAAGGTAGTTATTTTCTCCAAATGGTTGTACCTAAGTTCCAATTTGTAAAATCCTTTTTTGAGATGGTCTTTGCAGAAAGCCATCAATGAAATCTCATGTATGTTTTTAAAAAGTTCCCAAAAAATCAATCCATCGCTTGAGATAAAAAATAAATAAGTAATTGACGCAAGCAAGGTTCTTGTTGAATATTTTTTTCTTTGATTTTTTTATTGGTTTTGTCGAATTATACAATTTTTCACTAAATCTGTATGTTTTCATTTTCAGGTCTGGTGGTTGATATGGCTTAATGCGTACAGTGTTGTTTCGTTGCTTTGTCATGGTTTTTATTCCCTTTGTTTTTGTTTGATCGACTTTTATAGTTAGCGTTCGATAAGTATTTTCTCATGTTTTTTCTTTATTAATAATAGTATTTTGTACTTAATCTCGATTTTGGCCCATATATTTATTTGGCCTTTGTTCTTTGGATTTGTTGTTACAAAAATGCATGAAGATGGGTTTGGCTACAAGTGAAATCAACTCATGTTTCAGCTCATGGGAAGGGTGTTGGTTTGAATCTCAGAGCCTAATAGATAACAATGAAGTCAATGGATAAGTTAGTGAAAGGGGAGAAATTTACTGGCTTCCCTTAGTTTTCAAATGTTTTTGAGAGGTGATATGATTACTAATTTTCTTTTTCCTCTTCATGTTTGGTTTCATACAGGCTTTTTTCGTCAATGAAGCATTTGTTACTTAACATGGAATATTTATTTCCAATTGGGCTGGAATGAAACACTTATTGGAGTTATTTTGATAGGGTAATTTCCTTCCACTCATTCAGAGGTAGTTATTTTGTCCAAATGGTTATACGAAGTTCCAATTTGTAAAAACTTTTTTTGAGATTAGGTAAATAGAAACAAGTAAAGCCTCTAAGGAAAGCCATCAATGAAATCTCATACAGGTTTTTAAAAAATTTCCAAGAAATCTATTCGTTGCTTGAGATCAAACATAAATAAATAGTAAACACAAGCAAGATGACACCCAAAAACAATAGCTAACAACACAAAATGTAAACCTTTTCAAAATAACAGCTCAACTTTGTAATCATCGTGCCATTTTAATCCAAGGCAACTACACAATTTTTATGCATGTGACTAAAATAAATCATTTACTTTCCCTCATCTTATTACCAATTGATTCTATTTCTAGGTTATCTTAGATTATTTTATATCCAATTTTATTTCTTATAGCTTACTGCACCCTTCGCAACATCCTCAATAGCTTTGTTAAATCTAAAACTTCATATGTTGCATATTTCCAATTTTTAGTCCACTTCATGACTTTTTTGAAAAGGGAGAATAATATTAGAAGATGGAGTAGAAGGGTTTGGGTTTCAATCTCTATGAATTTCCTGCAGCAAATTTCATTTTGATTTGTCCATTCGTGTGTCACTCATTTTCTTTTCTTTTTCCTCCACTGTTTTTATCTAGTTCTTCTCTAAAAGTCATAAAGCTTATGCATGCATATTTTCTTCTGCACTTTCCAAGCTGCATGATTCATCTGGCAGAACATATAACATGAGCTTCTATTTCTTTTATATTTCTACTAAAATCATTTCCCTAAGAGAATTGTTGGAATTCTATTACAAGAGTTATGCTTGATAGAGCTGGTGTACTCCTTGTAAAAAATGGTGTAATTTTGAATTTGGAAAATGCAAGAAATTACCTTGAAGAGATTGTTGGAAAACGAAGTTACCCAAACTTTATGATGAACGCACACCATTACATGTTGTCATCACTAAATGTTTTCATCTTGTGATAGAAGTGCTTTATTGTAGTGGTCGACAAAATGAAGAATGCTGCTTTGAAAGGAAAGAAAACGGTCTTGCAGATGTGAAGCTCAGATAGGACCTTGAGTAACTAGTGTACTTCAAATTGATGTAATTTCGACATTAACATACTTTGAGAATGTCATTTTTGTTTATGATTATTGAAAAATTGTCATTTTTTCGATGAGATTATGAGATTTCAATCAATGTAATCCAAGAATGTTACTATTTCTTACTTCAAATCAATGTAATTTTAACATGTATGGGGAAATGTCATTACTTCTTATGAAGGTTATGTATGTAGTAACTGGCTATAGACTTGAGAAAAAATTTTGAACTAATGTTATTACTTGGGAGTTGATAATTCTGTGACAGATGGTTCTATTGAGCTGTTTTAACAAAAATTCTGAGCTACAACATTTTTTCTTGTATTTGGAATGTAATAATTGAATTTAATACCAACTAAATTAACCGTTTAGATGAATTCATAGGCGTGTACTTTGACAGTTCGACTTGGTCAGTTGCTTGGCAATCTAAGGGAGACACGATTTTTCTTTTAAAAAAGAATTTGAAAAGTATGTACGCGTGATTATTTTAAAATGTTGCATAGATTATGCGTACTTTTTTTGGTTGGGAGATGTTCGCACTTTAGTGGGATGGGGACGCAACATGCTTATGGTTATGCTTTTTTATACCACCTATCCTTATGTCTATAATTTATCAATTTATTATTTGAATATTTATTTCATCAAAATAATATTCAATCACTTAAATTAAAATTTTTATATTTATTCAAAAAATTGAAAAATTTATTTTTTGAGTATGAAAAAATATATAAATTTTATTAATATAGTTTCAACATACATTTCTACTGGATGCTATGATTTTTGCCTAGAAAAAATTTGTAAAATTATGAAGTGTAGAGATTGTTTCGAAATGATTCCAATGAGTTGAATTTATGAGGTTAATCACATAAGGACCGACTTGCAGTGAATAGTTAGATTACACCCGTTTGAATCAGACACTTTTTGTTTCATAAAAAAATACTCATTTTTTGTTGAAAGAATTAAAATCTCTTATTCAAAAGATCTAAAAAAAATGATATGATGTTATCTAGATGGGTCCCCAAAAGTGGAAAAGAAATTTTACTTAAATTCACGAGGCTTTGAACTCATTATGCAAAAATTCAAAGAATAATAGAATACTATTGTATTTTAATTTTACGTAATAAAATCCAAGTAATAAAAAATAAAATATATTTAATTTTTATTTGTTGATATTTATATTTACCCACATATTTAAATACACTAAATAAAAAGTTTTACATATAATTTATTTGGTGATTAATAAAATTGTTTTTATCCTATTTATTTTTTTGAGTGATAAACTTTATGCTGCAATACAATGTGAATGCTCTATCTTTTGCATTCCATTTTGCATAAAAAATGTTCTTTTCAAGCGAATGAAAAAATATATATATTCATTTTAATAATTTTCTATGAAAGATGACTGTAAATAGCATTTAGAGCATCAAAGGAAAATTATATTGGTCTATTTCATTCATTTTTTAAGGAGCCATAAAATTATTAAAAGAAATGTACAATTATGTATTTTCAAACCTTTAGTATCTACTTTGAAGATATGTTTATAGTTAAGGGCCACATGTGTAAAAGAATTTTCTAATTAGAAATATATATTTTCACCTATAAATCATCTAATTTATAGATGACTATTCAATCATTGGGCATATGTACGTGCCAATATTTAAAAATTGATATATCACCCATAAATTCTTCCTAATCATATGTTTTTTGGATTCTCAAGTAAATACATATTGATAAATAATATTATTCGTGACTGTTTTACAGAACAAATTCTTAAAATAAAAAAAGTCTCTCCAATGTGATCATAATTTCATATATTGCTTTGGGGTCTCATAAATAATGTTTTAGCTTGAAAATTGAATGATTCAAAAGAAAGAGAAGCTATAAAAATATTAAAAATATTGATTTTATGTTGCGTTCAATAAATTTTTTTTCAACGATCTAATTTATAGATTTTTAGACTTGTATTTCATTAAAATATCTAGATTTTTTATATCAGAGGTGGGTTTTTGCTGAAAAAGGTAAAGCGGCTAGTGGGTGAGTTTTGGCCCGATACTAAATACTCCGGGCCAGATAAAACGTGAAACACTAATGTATGATATATACTTTTAAAAAAATCTGAAACGAGGTTTTGTTCAGTCTCAGACTGAATTTGGGAAAAAAAAAATCTTCTGTTAAGCACTCCTACCTAACTATGATACAAATTATTTATTTTTTGAGTCAATAGTACAATGTGCCAAATAAAATTTGTGCCATTAATTTATTCATTACTAAATAAATTTAACACCATTCTCTTACAAATAAAATTACTTCTCTAATAACAAATTAAAATTAAGTATTATTTAAAATTCTCACGTGGCTATAACATAAATCATTTATTTTTTAGATCAGTTGTATGGGTTTTTTTGCATGATAAACCCTCCAACTTTGGCCAATTGCGTTTCCAACCCTGAAGTTTGGCCGTTAGCATTTTAAACCTTGTGAATTTTCATCTTTTGCTTTTTGAACCCCGCGGCGTAACGGTGTCGAAAAGCACCGTTAAGATGCGAAAAATGTCCAAAATATCCTTCCGGCAAAGAAGCGAATCTTTTCAATGCTAAGATTGTTGAGAAAGCAGGATGTGGTGACGACAACCACCCCATATGTGGCGGAGCAGATAATTCGATTGGCAATCTCATGGCTTTTAGTATTTGAATGTTTGGCCCTGTCGGCGACGAAAGAAGCTATTCATTGGACTTCAAGCTCCGATTTCAACCATTTACAGAATCGTATGAAGTTGAGGTTTGAGCCGTGGTAGCCAATGTGAACATCACAGCTCCTGAGCTTGGCATTGGCAAAAGGAGAAACCGGCGGTCCGGCTTTGGCGAAAGATATGCTAGGGGAGGCCTGCTCTGCGGCAGAGGCGCGCTGCAATATGGGGTTCTGCTCAGCTGGGCCGTCGGAAAGATGGAATCTTTCGGACGAGGGAGTATAGGAGGTGCTTCGGATGTCGTCGGAATGGGAGCCGGAATATGAGATGGGTGAGGGGAAGGGCAACAGGACTGTGGAGTTTTTCTATAGTGCTTGGGGCTATAATCAGTTATGGAAGAATGAGTTCGACAAAATTTTTCATGGATGCCAAAATTAATCGCAGGTGTCGGTAAATGAGAATGGCTGTTTTCCTCTGCGATTTTGGGTGGTTGGATGGAGGCTGCTTGCAATTGACGACTTACTCGGTTTGGGTGGTTAACCACTGCCTGATTCTAGCTACCAGAGCTGCAGATGGGGAGGCAGTGAGCATGGCTTCACTTCCAAACAATGGCAACCCCTTGCCACCGGAAACCAGCAACCATCGGCACCAATTAGTGCATCCAGCTCCACCTCCTGTATCATCTCTCCCATCTAATGAGCAGCTATAAAACCTATCTTGCAGCCGTGCAAGCATGGAAATCCCGAATAGCAGACTTGCTAGCTCCAAATCCAAGTAATGAAATTACGGCCGCAACATTTGCAGCTAGTCACCCAAATCAGTAGTCCTTGACTCCATGACCGACCACCCAATGCTCTGAATCGGAAATATCAACAGAAAAGCCTACTTTCAATCACTGGCCGACACCTAAATACAAGACAATGGCGAAAAACATCCAGCTATTAAACCCACCATTAGCAGCACCAACTCTCCCAATTCGTAGTAAGAACCCATCTTCTCCAAATTCTGTCTCTTTGCCCCAGTTCTCACCCATCTACCAAGCATCGACTACAAGCAACTGCACCCAAATTAAACTAGCCAGCAACCTCCACCATTTCATCCGATTTAGGCAATTTCCATTAATCAAACCAATCCAAGCGATGGTTGTTAAAATTTCAACAATCTTCTCCAAGTAACCATTAATCAAACGAGCAAGCAGCTGTTAAAAAACATGGCAGTAGTTTTCTGCTTCAATCTCATTGAATCTATAGCAGCTTTCATTCAGGCAGCAAATAAAAAAAAAAGTAGTCATGCTCTAAAAATAGTCGTGCACCCACCTTTAGCAGCCCCTTTTTTTTATTTTCGTTCCAGGCTCATCTTCCTCAATGGGTATAGCTTGTTCTTTAGAAGGTTATGTTCGTCATTTAAAAAAAAAATGAGCATGGTAAAGGTTGAAATTCACGTGTTTTGGAACGCCGTTATAACTCGAGGTTCAAAATGCAAAAGACCAAAATTGTCAGGGTTTAAAATGGTAACGGCCAAACTTCGGGGTTAGAGATGCAATTGGCCAAAGTTAGAGGGTTCGCTATGCAAAAAACCCTCAGTTGTATAGGGGACCTGAATATAACTTAAGTTGTTATTTTACTCGATGCTGAATAATTCGGAGACCACCTATTACCAAATAAATTGCTACTATGACAAATAATAAAAATTAACATTACTTAAAATAGACACTTGGTTATTACAGTAGTGGTTCATTTTTGGGTGAGTCACCTATGTTAGGTGATTTCTTCCATGCAGGACTTAGTTTGGTGCTCGAGCCAGGCCATACTTCAGAGATGTTGTAAAAAGGCTTTGATTCTCTGTGCGGAGTCCTAAACTCGATGCTATGTTTATGTGTGCAACTCATCTAGTTGCTTACCTTTTGAATTTGACCCCGAACAAATCTGAATAAGCGTTATTATAAGGCAATAATCGAAATATTAAACTCGATTCTACAACAGGTATAACATAACTGAAAACTATATGAACGTTTCCTGTAAGCTACGGTGCCTTACATTTAATTCTTTTTTAGCTATTGCGTCCCTTTGAATGCTTTCCTCAAGTTACTTTTGTTGTAGCTAATATATAATTTAAATAGAAAAGTATCAATATGATCAATATGATATGGTAGACCTACAATATTATTCTTTGTATGAACTAATTACCAGAGTTTTTACAATAAAAAATTATAGAATTAATCCATTCAAGCTACAAACATAATGCGTGATCTTTTACCATATTTATAATTCAAATTTAGGTTAAGATTCTATAAATCAAAACTCAGGCTAATCCAAAAACCAGTGGTGATTTAAACCTAGTAACTAATCCAAATCAGGTTGCATCTTTACTTTTGAACTAACTATGGAGACTATTGAGAAAGAAGGTGCAGAGGAGGCAAACGTGTGGTTACTTGGATAGTCCGCTGAATATATGACACTTCTTCCTCAAGTAGGCAAATGTTTTTGTGTTTCATACCTTTTCATCAATTTCAGCTCAGCACTTACGAAGCTACAACTCAATTGCCACAACCTTATCGCATTTGATATTTTGAAGCAAAAAGCTAGTGAGAAACATAATTGAATGCATAAAAATCCAATTTTAGGGTAAGCGTAAGCAGAAGATAGAATATAAGACATGAGGAAAAAGAGTGAAAATTAGCAAATGTGAAGACAACTAACCCACTCGTTAAGTACTTGTAAGCTTTACTCTGACATTTCTAATAATAAATGCAAATTGACTTATGAGACAAGTCATGCCATGATAATTAAAGAGAAGTAATCTTATTAATCCGAGATAAGCAAATATCTTGCATAAGAAACTTCAAATAACCCATTAACAATAATTTTCTTCCTTTTCTCTTCATACAACTTATCTAGCTAAGTGTATTTAACATCCAAATCAAGTTTTACCATTTTTGAATGTATAAATTTTTATTAAATAACTATATTCATTCTTTGACTTCCATAATTGAACAGAAACTACTCTACTTTCTGGAAACTAAAGAGAGGAATGATTAAGTCCATTGTGAGTGCTATCAATAAACGTATGTCTTTAACATCCAACATAGTATTGGACCATATGTACAATTTAAAAATCAAACTAGACTAAAACATCTTCCCGTGGAGGGCTAAAATTTCAAAGTTGGACTTTCTTTTTATCCAAATAATGGCCAATGTTAGTAAAACGAAACCGCTAAGTACTAGCTTTGGTTGAACCGGTTCAACTGTTTTTCGAGATCAGATCAAATCAGTATGCTAATAGTTTATACCAAATATATAATAGATTTTCAACATAAAGTAATATCGATTGAAAGTTCAAAACCAATGCAAATTAGAATGTCGCAATCATCTTCGTACATCCCATGGATGATAATTCTTGAAAGGATTCATACGTTTCCAATAATGTCACTAGGAGGATCACTAAGGCTCCAAATGTCTGTGTTGGCAACCTTGCTAGCAGAATGAGAGCCAGATCAAAAGTTGTAATTTGACCAAATGATGAATTAATGGATGGGTCAACGAGATATAGACTTGTTAGTAGTTCTACCAAAGTCTCATAATTGACTTTATCTAATGGAGATCGAGAACAAAAGATTTCCACTTGGCTTCAAAGTAGGTAAAAATATGCATCTATTTGATGGTGAAGGAGACCCTAATGAGCATCTCGCTTGATTCATCTTGGGCATGGGTCCTTATAGCTTCTACTCTCATAGCCATCTGGATCCATCAAAATCTAAAAAGAAATACATGACCTTTTCAGGGCATAGTTCTTCATGATAAGACGAGATATTACTTTGGTTGATCTCTTTAACAATGAACAAGGAGAGAATGAGCCTATAGAAGTCTATATATCTCACTGGTAAGCAAAGCACACTTCTCCATAGACTAGAAATAATAAGTTCATTTATGCCGCAATAGCATTTGCCTAGAAGCATCTTTGCTGCTTAGTGAGCGAATCACTATCTTCAAGGAGCTAACAAAGGAGGCATGTTGTAAGAACCATTGCCTCAACTTGTGAGTGAAAAGTTAGCTAAAGAATGACATCACCTTCATAGGGAAGAAAAAGAAAAAGAAGACACCTCTATCAACAACACTGAAGTAAAACGCAGTAGGAAAGCAAGTCAACAACTAAAGAGATTAAGCAAACAAAATATGTATACTCTAAAGAGAAGGTGTCCCAATTCTATTTAAGCTTATTCAAGAAAAACAAATAAGCTACTAGAAACCACATACTTGCATGAGGTTGAAAATGGAGACCATTTTCACTATTATTATTATTATTATTATTATTATTATTATTATTATTATTATTATTATTATTATTATTATTATTATTATTATTA
>JAXCLR010000050.1:45642555-45656852 GCA_035584095.1 Annona squamosa | reverse complement strand
AAAATAAAAAAAAATAGGTGTAGTACACCTGGGTGCATTGAGTCTGAATGCACCCAGGTGTATATAATTGGTTCCCGCTTTGAGAACACCACCCAATGATCTTTTTTTTTTTTCAATAGTTTTAATTTTGATTTTCGATAGTTATCACCACCAGAAGATCTGGACAGAGTTACTATGAGTCTGTAGCTGTTACAAATACTAAAAGCAATGGATGGGAGGTTTTAACAATTGTAGTCCATGTTGGAATATAGTATGCTTCTCACTTATTTGACTGAAGCCCAGATGATCCAAGATAAGGAACCTAAGCCACCATCACCCATAGCGATATGGGCTTATTTATGGGCAATTTTTGTATTCCATAGTTCCTCCCTAAGAAAACCCTGTTAGCAAGTTATTTCAAGATTTCAATCATTGATGTAAGAGGATGAACGATCTTTATAGCATCTTTCCTGAGGAGCCTTATACGTCAATAACTGGTCCTTTCATTCCAATGCTTCTCAAACAAGAGAGGAAATGACCGCAAAATCTTAACGATTACACAAGCATTAACATAGAAAATGATGCAGATATGGACAATGATAAGGAGAATCCCTCAAATTGATCTCATGAAAGTATGACGATCGATGTAGACCTATTTATTTGGGTTGTTAGTCCACTCCTACTGCAGTTGAAATATCTGACATGACAACCCTTCGATCGCGCAATTCAATGCAGTTTCTTCCAATAATTCAAAAGCTAAGCCACTTGAGGAGAATTCGTCTAAGCTTGGGGAGATGTTAAAAGAAGAGGTGCAGACCTTAATTATTTTAAGATGAAATCATTTGTGGTGCAACACCACTAGGATTAGATGATGGTGGATAACCCACCCTTGATGAACTTGTGGATTTTGATCTTGTCATTGAAGAAGATAAATGACTCCTTTTCATTGCTAAGCCGTTATCTATGCAAGAAAAACAACAGATCATGGATCTACTCAAGGAATTCAGAGTTGTGTTTGCCTTGTCTTATTCTAAAATGCCTAGTTTGGGTCTAGACATTGTGATGCACCACTTGTAGTTTCTTTGGATAGAAGGCCGATAAAGCAAGTTGTAAGGAAGTTCCATTTGGACTTAGAGCAATAGATAATTACTGTAATCAATAAGTTGTTGGAGGCCGAAGTTATTCAAGAAATCAAATTTTTCTAAGGTGGATTTCCAACATTATCCCGATAAAAACAGAATGGGTAAATTCGAGTTTGTGTCGACTTTTGTGAACTTAACGAGGCCTGTCCAAAATATAGGTTCCCACTGTACAACATGGAGCTCCTCATCAATAGCACATCACTATATGAAACATTCTCTTTCATGGATGGCTATTCAAGATACAATTAGATGGAGATAGCATCAGTAGACAAGGCTTCCATTAATTTTAGTACTTCAATGGGTATCTTTTACTACAAAGTTTTGTCATTTTGACTCAAGAATGCAAGTGTCACTTATTAGAGAGCCATGCAAGTTAATTTCCATGACATATTTTACAAGCATGTTGAATGCTATGTCGACAACTTGGTGGTAAGATCTAATGGTCATGATTGACATGGTAAAGATCTACGCACTGTCTTCTTATGCCTTAGAAGAATAACTTGCGCGTGAATCATCTCAAATATATCTTTGATGTTGCATTAGAAAAATTCTTAGGCTTCATCATCCATTATCGAGGCAATGAGGTGGATCTACAAAAAGTTGAGGCAATTAGAAACATGCCTCCACTTAAGACATTGATAAGATGAGGAGTCTGCAAGAAAGACTTTCCTACATCAGAAGATTCATCGTTGATTCAGTACGTAGATGTCAGCCATTTCATCGATTGTTAAAAAAAGGACTCTACCTTTATTTAGAATAAAGCTTGCTGAGAAGCTTTTGATATCATCAAAGAATTGCTATGCAATCCATCAATTTTAGCAATGATAGTAAAGGAAAAGCCTCTTGCCTTAACATCTTTACAAGTGAACAATTGCTGGAGGCATTGCTTGCACAAGAAAATTGAAATGGTAAGGAGAAAGCATTACACTACCTTAGCTATCAGCTAATCGGTGCAGAATGTAACTACTCCCCAATTGGAAGGAAATACCTTATATGGTGTTTGCAACACAAAAACTAAGGCATTACTTTCTGGCACATGAGATCAGGCTTATCTCAAAAGTCATCCGCTCAAGTTTTTTTAATCACTCACTTTATGTTGCTAGGAAAGCTGGCGAAGTTGCATTGATCTTATCAAAAATTGACGTTGTTTATGTTCTTGGCATCATTTGTGTTCCTTTAAAAAGCAATGAAAGGGTAAATTCTCATGGACTTTCTAGTTACACATCCAATGAGGGATGAGGTCATCATAGCAAAAAATATGCTTAATGAGGTATTTATAGATCAAGTAAACACTCCTTGGTAGATGTACTTCAACATTGCTACCAAAATAATTAGTGCAAGTGTTAGCATCGTGTTTCTCTCTCCTCAGAAGGTCATCCTTCCATGTTGCTTCTATTTGGGAAAGAGTTACACCAACAATGAATTAAAATATGAGGCATTAGTTCTAAGACTCAGGTTTTGGTCATATGCACTCGAGTGCATAGAAGCTCAATCCAAATATTAAATGTTTTATTTTTAATTTTTTTTTACAAAATTATTAATCTAAATTTGTGTTTGATAATAAGTAAAATTTTCACCTAAACCTTTTCATTATCCATGATTACTCTATTTTTTAATTATTTCTTCATATCTTCATATACAAGTGATCATACTTTTTAATCATTTCTACTCAATTAACCGTATAACTAAATTATCTATTTTAATTTTATTTTATTTACTTTTCATTATTATCCCTATCATAGCATATCATTTTCTATCAATTTAATGACTTTTACACTAAAAAATTTTCATCTAAAAGTTTTTTTCCTTTCCCAAATTACTAAAAATTTCGTTGATTTTTTAAATTAAAAATGTCTAAAAATATCTAAAAATATCTATAAATGGTAAAAATATATACGCATGTTGAATATACTGAGATTAATAGTTTTATAAAAGAAATTGAAAAAAATATAAAAAATGGGTTAAATGCACCTAGGTGCACCGAGCCTTAGTGTACAAGATGCGTACAACTGTTACCCCTTCAAATCACCCTCAATTTTGGAATCGCAAAATTGGATATCCTGGGAGTTAGTGATTCAACAATTAACCACTAAGTATGAGGTTGAACATGCGAGTTGCAAAAATATCTTGATATTGCTCAGAGTTATTAGAGTAAGTCCCCCAAATCACCGTGGAGCATGTTCTAAGGTCCGAAAACATTCTTGACAATGCTTTGGCTAATTTGGCAACTACATTGGCCATCGCATGCAACCAAAAGATAGTTGTTAAAGTGGAACAACTATCTAAAGGTAAGGAAGACGCTATTGTTCGTGAAATCGGCCAGAGAGGGGTCAACATTAACCAAAAGAAATAGAAAATTGTGTCACTAGGCAGCCATAAAATTGGACACTCAAACTCAGCAGGCAGTCTACCATGGAATTGGCCTTCTGCATCGATCGTCTCCTAATCGCAACAAGGATCTGCATACAGTAGAATAATCCATTGAAAATATCTTCAAGATGAAGCATGATAGTTGTCGAATCTTATTGGGAAGCTAGCATCATTGAGGTTGTCGATGAGCTTGTGATAGCAAAAATTAAGTAGAAAAGCACTCACCAATGACCTCCTCTGGATCTACCTGCTTGGCCCGATACACCCGCTTCCTTTGGTGGCTCGAACGACACGGGATCTATGAAAGAAAGTTTGAGGAAGGAACCATCATCAGCAATAAGTGCCCAGATTCTTTTGATATATATTTTTTACAAAGTAGCGATGGGTAACAAAAGCACACCAGAGACACGGTAAAAATTGGTGATCGATTCCCATAGTTCCTAAACTGAAATAACATATCTAGAAAATCCAAAAGGATGGATATAAGGCTAGTCGCTTGCTTCAAGATGCCAAATTTAAAGATCTGAAATTTGAAAAAGAAAAAAATGAGTAGGCCATTACAAAAATGGGCAAACATGATGGCATGCAAATGAGTTGCTCACCTTGGAGAAGTCTACGCAATAGAAAAAAGACGAAAGTAAGAAAATGTGGCAAACAATATTTAACAAGCCATATTGCAAGCCAAGAACCAGAGGCAGTTTTGGCCAGCGATCACCAAATGACGAGTGATTTTATACAGCTACCCTTATTGCTTGGCCATTCAGGACTAACAAGGTGCTCTGTTCATGGTTGCCGGGACTGGGAGCTGGTGGTGATCCAAAAGAAGACTCTTAACACTACCGAAGAAAAAAACAAACACGAGAAAGCCATTAATGCTACCCGCTGTAGTGGTGCTGAGATTGAAACTGTCAAAAATCATGGTGGGATAATCAGAATCATGGTGGGACAATTTCCGTATTTATTTCTGAATTTTTGAAAATTTAATATTATTTTTTATTTTTTGAATATGATAGAATTCAACAGTATCTAACTAGATCAAACTGGTTCTAACTTTAAATATTAATAAGTTAATCCTAATTTAATACCTATAATATAATCTTTTACCCCTTGTAAGGTCATTCATATCTTAATTACAAAAATTAAAACTCAAATAATAAAATTTAATAAAATCTACCTAAATCTAACGGTGTCTAGCAACATCTAACTACGTCTAACGGTATCTCACTTCATGTAATAATATCTAACTGGATATAATAGCATGTAACTGGATATAACAGTATTTACGATATTTAACTGGATCTAACCAGATCTAACTTTTAATATTAATGAGTTAATCCTAATTTAATACTTGTAATATAATCATACGACCTTTGTTAGGTTATTTATACTTTAATTACAAAAATTAAAACTCAGCGAATAGGATTTAATAAAATCTATCGAAATCTAATTGCATTTAATAACATCTAATTATATCTAATCGGATCTAACCGAATCCAACTTTTAATATTAATAAGCTAATCTAAATTTAATGCCCATAATATAATCTTATACTTCTTATAAGGTTTTTATATCTTAATTACAGAAACTAAAACTCATATAAGAGGATTCTTGAAATTCACCTAAATCTAGCAGCATTTAACTAGATCTAATGACATCTAATTGAATCTAATAGCATCGAACGACATCCAACTGAATATAACTTTTAATATTAACAAGTTAATCGTAACTTAACACTTGTATTATGATCGTAGGCCCTTTATATGATCACCTTAATTACAAAAATTAAATTTCAGGTAACAAAATTTAATGAAATTCACCCAAATTTAATGACATCTAACGGTATCTAAAAATATCTAACTGCATTTAACGGTATCTAACAACATCTAAACGCATTTAACAGGATCTAATTTTAATACTTTCAAAAATATTTTGCATAAATTTGGGTATTTCGCAAAAGATAAATGCTTAATAATTCATTTTAGAATTATACAAACCTTTAAATAATTTAAAACTAAATAAATATATAAATCTATAATTAAAAATAATTAATTTAAATTAAATGAAATAAAAATTTACATAAATATATAAATTTGTAATAATTATTAGACATTACTTTTTAAAAATAAAACTATAATAAATTATTATATATTTGTAATTTAGATTTAATAATATAAATATATGTAACTATTTGGGATCGGTTTAATGATGATTAAACTATTTTTTAGACTTAAATAAACTAAATAAATAGATGACTTTTTTGGATTTGTGTAATAATTAGGAGTTCCTAGATGTTTAATTAACAAAATAATTATTTAATTATATCCCAAAACTATAATTTAAACCATCTTAAAACATGGATTGCTAGTAAATATTTAATTTAAATGATGATTTAATAATATATCCCAAAATTAATAATTAAGCATAATAATGGTTTAAATATTCTCAAAACTATAATTTAGATCTTCTAAACTAAATAAATATGTATGACTTTTTAGGACTAGTTTAATAATTAAGTATTTTTATATTGGTAGAAAAATTATTTATTTGAAGTTGTTAGAAATAATAATTTTAATTTACTTAGTTTAAGTCAACTTTGATTTGTATTATGAAAATTAATATAAATGATTAATAAAATAAAAATGAGTATTTGAATTAAGTTTATGTTGATAGTAATTATATTATTTTTCTTTACATTTAAATAAAAAACATCTATGCTATTTTAAGCGTCCACATGATTATTTTTTTTTACAATTTAATAACCTAAATTTGCCTAATCTAAATTGTCTACATGATTCAAAGCATCTCAAAACCAAGAAAACGATTCTTAAATCACCCAAATCGGATATCGAGACCACTAGATCTGAATAAAACAAAATCTACCCAAATTATTGTCCATCGCAATAGATGAACATAGTGTGTCACCTTCTATAGGTTTCCAATCAAACTCTAGCCATTGTTGTTGCAACTACCTCAAAATCCACCAATCACCGACCAATGGATTGCCGATCAAAACTGATCGAGGACTCACCAATGGCATTCTAACTTCAGTGCGCAACTTGTTGGACCAAATCTCTTATCCAGTCACTTAAAATTGACCAAAAAAACTACTATTTTTCATGAGAGGGAGGAAGAATGATGGAACAAGATGTGAGGTGGGAGTAAGCATCTTCTCCCCAGGTCTATCTATGGTTGCCATCCATGACCGCCTAAATCAAATCGGCAAATCTGGCTACCGTCCTCAAATATGAAAATCCACCACAACAAAAGCACTTTCCCAACAGCTTTGATTAAGGACTCCTTTTTTAATCGTCAATGGATGCCATTAATACCCACCTCCCTCTATGAATCCAGCATCTTTACAACCTATCCAAATCTTGCCGACAATTCAGTCGTTGACTTAAACGATTACAAAATGTGAAATGCGCATATGGCTCCTTCCAAAATCAACCCCTCCTTCCAAATGTTTAAGATGCCAAAATTAACCCCAATAATCTCAACCATCCATAAAAAATGAATGATTGGAGATGAGGTTTGCATGAGAAAATTATGGGAACATATTTCCGTGGGTTGCTGCCTCAAGTAAGATACCCATCAAACACAGTGTGATGCCTCATTGTATAGACATTCTTAATGGCTAGCCAACGAGTGCTATATAACTTAAGAAAAATTTAGCAGGATCTTTCCATAATATATAAGGGGTAATATGAGATACAAGATCTATTATATATAAACATCACAATTTTCATTCCAAAATGCAACATTTAGCTTTACATTAGCATGTTTACATTCACATACTATAAAGACATTCATATGCTAAGAAAGTTATCATAACTTATCATTAATTACATAATAAGGTAACTTAAAAGATCATATATGTATATATATGTATATGCATATGTCCATATAGATTTTGATCAAGTTTAAAATACCCAAGTACAATATATTTATCAAGTGGGATCAACTAAGTTTATACATTCACCAATATCAAAAAAAGAAACATTAAGCCCAAAATAACTACGAATACATGCATGGATCTAATGAGTTTGCTCCTCGGGGTTATGTCCTTCTTCGATCCCATCCCAAGGCTCTTCACCTGGCCTATAGTCTATAAACAAAGTAACAAACCATGTGAATTTAAATAGACTCAATAAGTATATAGTAGTTAACAAAGGAAGTGAATATGTTAAATTTTATGTTGCATATGTCATGATCATGATGCAGAAAAATCATTTCTAAGTGATCATATACAATATATAGATTCAACACTCACATCTAAGAACATAAATATTACCGCATGTCTTAACGGGCAATGCACAACCCTCCTATCATGTCAACCAAGGGCCATGAACAATCTTATTCGAGCATTTAATGAACAACCCATCAATCACTACACATAAAACAAATGTTGCAAACCACACACATAGCATTAGAATCATCAATATGAGTTTATATTGAGTTTAATATACTCACTATCACATAAGCATTTTATCAAATACATGGTAGACATCGATAAGGAAATTTATAGTTCTTCATACAAATCAAACCCATCTGAGTTATGTTACAACTTATTAGTGAAAAACTAGCAACATGTCATCTGTTTCATAAAACCCATGCATGATCCTAAACATTTCGCGAATCCAGCTAACCCTAGCTTGCCCAAAATACTGGAAATACCATCCTGCAAACCCTATGGGAAATGCTCATTCCCTCTCGCTCTATAACATATTTAATTTCAGATACAATCCTTAACTTAAGGAAAGAAAACTTCTACTTATGTAGATCATGATTTTCCCAAATATCAATGACCTTGACCTCGAATTGTTGGAATTTTGAGCCACCTTTGATGCAAAGTGGTGATCCTCACGGAGGCTTACCACGATCTTATGGAGGTTTAGAGTTGGATTGCACACTAAAGAGACAAGGAGGAAGAAAGAGAGGAATGGAGAAGATGACAAGAATGAGAAAGAAAGGAAAGGTGCGCAGCCCCTTTGACCCCTGCAACCTAACCGGGCAGGTTGAACTCCATACCTGCTCTACGAAGTAAAAAATAGTTATAGCGCCCTAAACGATGTGTCAATCATACACATCTAATCAATCCTAATAAATCACATCATAACCAAAGGTTACGGCTACAAAAGCGTGCAAAGTACATAACTCATACCCCATGCCTAATATGCTCGTGAATGGTGTCTCATACAACCCTATGTGCCAAGGTTATAATACATGCATGTATAAATTATACCTCCCTTAGGTATCATTCTATATACGTTATGCACCACGCTAACATCATTAATTATTAGTAGCATATTTATAAATTATCTCTTTGATAGGGAAGAGTTATAATTTTTATAAAAATAGCTAATCCACACACAATGCCAAGGAACCGTTATTTTGTGAGAATAGTTTCTTGCTGTCCAAGTCATGATTTTCATGTGGAATTGCTAGTAACACCCGTGAAGCTAAGTGCATGCTCCAAAATAGCTATGGAATTACGCCTTAAATGGCTTTAAAAGGATCTCTTTAGCTCTTATTCCAACAACAAGTCTGATGAAAATAGAAATGTTTTTTTCAAATCTGTCTATTCTAGGCACAAGAATTTTGTAAAAGGGAAATAATCCTAGGATATTTTAGAAAGATTTTATTTTGCTATTTTTGAAAGATATTAGAAGATTCCTATGATATTTTAGAATCTGTTTAAAATAAACATGTATCGATTTTAAGTTCACTTCCTGGAGAAATTTACTTAACATATATAACTTTCTTTTCTAGAAGGATTTTCTTAAGATATTTTAGAATCTATTTAAAATAAGTAAGTATTTATTTTAAGTTACTTCCTTAAGAAGTTTACTTAAAATATAAATATATATTTTTTAGAAGGATTTTATTTGCTAAGATTAGATGGTATGTTCACCTATAAATACAACTCTTGTAAGCTCTAAAGGGGATCAGTTTTGAGATTTATAAAAGTGTTCTCTAATCTTTTTCTACTTGTTCTTACTCTTCTCTCCTTATTCATCCGTTCTTTCTACCTTCTTTCTTCACTTCTCATTTCTAGAGGTTCCTTCCTTTTTCTTCTATTTTCTTCTCTACCCATCCTACATCAATTGGTATCAGAGCCAAACCTGGTACTATTTTCACCTAATTTCTATTACTATTTGCTATCCAAAAAAACTGTTGCTATCCACAAATCACTGTTGTCTATTCTATTGTCATTTTGTTGTCCACGAACTACTGCCGCCTACAAAATACTATTGTCCATTCTATTGGAATTTGCTATCCACAAACTAGTGCTATCATTGCTATCTATTCTGACATTGTTTAATGCTACCTACTTTTCACATTACAACAACCTATTAGTCATCACAAAAATGCTGCTAAGAAGTTGCTGAAATCACTTTTAAGTTGTCTCTTGCTAAACTTGGTAATATTGGACCTCAACAGGTACATTGTCTCTAGTTGAAAGTACTTAATTCATATCTGTTTCAATCCAGTATTTTGCTTTTGAACCTTTAAAAAAAAGGAAATGAAAAAAATTCATTCTTAGTAGTAAATCTTTTCTATATCAGTATAAGTTGAATTTTTGAACCGCCATGCCTACTAATGTTGAATTGAATGCCGAACTCGAAGTTTTATCCAATTTTATTGATAATCGATTTGAATCTTTAACAAACCTTTGTGATACATTGGCCCAAAAATAAGAAAATTTCTAAAAATAAACTACCTCTTCCATTCAATCTCTCATTTCCTTAATAAACAGGTTGACTGAAATTGTTGAAAAACGTCCTATGACTGAGACAACACATTCATTTCGAAATGATCAATCACACAATACTCATGCTTCTAGTAGCTCTCCTATTATAACTAGTTTTCTCCCAAATCCAAACATGCATGCTAGAGGCCATCATAACCTAGTGCATTCACATATTCCAGAAATGCATACAAATTTGAAAAATCACGAAGATGACAATAATTTTTATGAAATTAGTTTTGCAAAAAACCTTAGACATGGGAACCACCAGAAAAATTATAATATACCTTTTCCATAATAGCAACGGCGTGTAACCGATAATTCTTGGGTGGCAAAACAAGTTAAGATAGATGCTCTTAGTTATGATGGTCGTTTAGACCCTAATACTTTCTTAAATTGGTTGACAGACATGGAAGATTTTTTTTATTGGTATGATATGGATAATGCCCAACAATTGATATTTACAAAAATAAAACTTTTTGGGTCTATCAAACGCTATTAGCAAGGGGTTCTAGATGAAAGTTAACACATAGGAGTACCTATTACTATATGGCTGAAATGAAAGCTAAATTGAAAGAGAAGTATCTTCTTCAATATCATCAAACTCAACTATTAGAACAACTGATTAACTTGATACAAGGATCATTAAGTGTAACTGACTATCTTAATAAGTTTGAAGATTTAAAAATGAAATGTGGAATACAGAAAGATCCTTGGGTTACACGAACAAAGTTTATCAATGGCCTGAAACCAGAAATTAAAACTTTTTTAAAATTGCATTCAGTTATTTCTGTGGAAGACGCATATTATAAAGCTCAAGAATTAGAAAATTTTCAAAAATCTTTCACTAACAAACCTTTAATTCCACAAACTAGAGAGACGAGGGTATCCAAATTAAATTCTAATCTATTTTTTCAAGGAATAACTAAATCATTGCTTAAACATTACACAAGCAGAGAAAAAAGTAATCAAGTTTCTCGATTTGATGTCATTTGCAAGCGGGTTAATGGTCCATGTTTTTGTTGTGGGGGTAAAGGTCATATTGCATCACAATGTCCTTAGCACACACTCACAATTAATCATGTAGAGAATTATGAAGATGTGACCATTGATCAAGTTACTAAAACTTTTAAGGAACCTTCAGATTGTGAACTTGATGAAGACTATAGCTATAATGAGGACTCACAATTAAATATCGTGCATTGCATTTTGACTACTTCTTCAAATAGTGATTGGAGACGTACAAATATATTTTATCAATATTTTAAATGTGGGAATACAGTATGCAAGATTGTTATAGATAGAGGTAGTTCTATAAATGTGATTGCCAAATTAGCTGTAGTCAGATTGAATTTGAAAACTGAACCACATCCTCATCCATGTCGTGTAGCATGGGTAGACAAAACTATACTTCCTGTTAATGAAAGATGTTTGGTTCCTATATCAATGAGTAATTATTCTGATCATATTTAGTGTGACGTGCTACCCATAGATGTGGCTCATATTATTCTTAGTCGTCCATGACTATATGACTTAAAAATAATCCATTATGAGCAACCAAACACCTATATTATCAAGCATAATAGAAAATATATCCTTTTGAAGCCTACTAAACCTAAAGAAAGTGATAGATCCCACAAAGAGTCTCCAATTGATTCATCTAAAAAACGACCTTTGCATATTCTTACAAGAAAATAATTTGAAAAATGACAAGATTTAGGATTCATTCTAGATATAGTAGCCAAAGAGGACACAAATACAGCTCAAAAGAGAAACACAAGACCATACACTTCTCTGCCTATACCACATATTTTTTGGCAAGACATTAGTATGGACTTTATTCTCGGATTGCCTAAAACCTCTCGAGGATTTGATTCAATTCTTATGGAAGTTGATAGATTTTCAAAAATTGATCATTTTATCCCATGTACTAAATCTGTTTATGCTTCATATATTGCAAAATTATTCTTTAGAGAAATTATTAAGCTTCACGGTTTACCAACTTCCATCGTTTCTTATTAGGATGTTAAATTTGTAATCTATTTTTGAAAAACATTATAGAAACTTTCAGATACCAAATTGAAATTTTTATCTACTTTTCATCCACAAACTGATAGCCAAATTGAGGTAGTCAATCAGAGTTTGGAAAATCTGCTTAAGACTTTGGTGGGAGAACATATTGGAACTTGGGATTCTGTATTGGCTATTGCTAAATTTGCATATAACAATTCAATCAATTGTTCTACTAGGAAATCTCCTTTTGAAATTGTCCATGGTTATATTCCTCGAGCTCCAATCAATTTAATTCCTTTACCCATTGATACTCGTTCACCTGGTACTGCTGAATCTTTTGCTTAACACATTCGAGATATTCATGCTGATATTAGAAGAAAAATTACTCTAAGAAATGAAAATTATAAGCTTGTTGCAGATGATTATAGAAGAAAATAAAAATTTAATGTTGGGGATTACATCATGGTTTGTGTCCGTCTAGAAAGATATCCTAAAAATTCTTTTAAAAAGTTGCATGTACGAGCCAATGGCCCCTTTCGTGTTTTAAAAAATTTGAGTTTTAAATACAACTCTTGCTAAGATTAGGTGGTATGTTCACCTATAAATACAACTCTTGTAAACTCTAAAGTGGATCAATTTTGAGATTTATAAAAGTGTTCTCTAGTCTTCTTCTACTTGTTCTTACTCTTCTCTCCTCATTCATCCGTTCTTTCTATCTTCTTTCTTCACTTCTAATCTCTAGAGGTTCCTTCCTCTTTTTTCTATTTTCTTCTCTACCCATCCTACATCAAAGCCTTTCATGCTCCCAAACTCTCTCAATAGGTTTTCTTAACTATCTCTCTCTTCCTTAGATCCCCATTTACTCTAAAAATCTTAAAGTCCTAAAAGAATCCAAAACCTTTCAAAAAGACAAAAATTGTCCATCTTTCCAACTTGGACTCAAAAGTAAAAAATTTTATCTTACCACATATGGAAAATCTCTTAGTGGCAAATGATTTAAAATTTGATATTAAGTATTTTCTATTTATTTTTCAAGAAATTTATTCCATGTCATGCCCATTCACATATTTTTACCCAACCTTTTGTATTCGAATAAGGCCACTCTACTAAGACGTTTTGTTGCCCAATCATAATTGTCAACCTCACATGGTTTTCATAATTTGAGTAATTAGATTGTGATGGATCTATATGAGAAATCCTATTCTTATTTTAGCAAGTGGTTTTTATAGTGGACCTGATGTTGGCGCTTGCCATCATCTAGGAACTCATAAAGAGTTAGAGACTTATGAGCATATAAAATTCAAAAGAGGGTAAAGCTATCTGTTATTAAAAAACTACAGAAGCTTTCTTATTTAGGAATATATTAGATTTATTGCGATCTATATATGAGTGAGTTTTATATAGCTCATGTTTGAAGACCAAGTGGGTAAGTCCAACTTATTTCTTTTCGTTAGGCCTAGTGATGGTTGACACTTAATAAAATATTTTGTGCTAATTTGGTAGATTATTTGAGTTCAAAATACAATTTTCTTTAAAAATATGTTTTGTCAATATTTGGGCGTTAAATATTAATTTCAAATTATTTGAATAATTTTTGTGATACTATTACTTTAAATTAAAAATATTTATTGCATTAACTAGTTGTAGAATAATTTTAATACATCAATCACCCATTTATCAATTTCACGAATTTATAATCCGAATATATATGTATATTTGCACAGGTTCTCAATAAACAGTGGGGTTCCATCAACAATATTATAGTTCCAACAGAATGCAATTTTTAGCATGACAAATATTCACACCAGAATGCAACCATTCATCTTTCTCTTCCCAGCAAGGTTCTTATATTTGGATGGAGATTGTTCAAGAATGCTCTCCCAACGATGTTGAACTTGCAGCGGAGGGGCATTGATGTCGATTCTATATGCTTGTTGTGTAGGTCCTAGGTTGAGGATGCGAACCACTTGTTCTTACACTGTGCCCGCACGAGATGTGTATGGTTAGGGACTTCATGGAGAATCTCGATGCGGGAATCCATCCAG
>JAXCLR010000050.1:45609537-45633265 GCA_035584095.1 Annona squamosa | reverse complement strand
AAAATAATTACAAAATTACAAATGTCGAAATGACGCGTATATGGTCGAAATGACGCTTATACGGTCGGGGTTCCACAGCTTTTTATTTTTGCTGCTTTACTCATCAACTTCAACTTAAAAAATCATATTCAAATTGATTCATTTTTTAATTTAATTGGCATTTTGTTAAATGTTGCTAGAAGATCTTGCAAAAGATATGGTATGCTTCATGAGATAATATTGCAAAAATTAAAGAAGCACTAAAAGTGATGAAATTATTAGTGGATGTGGTTTAAATCGATAAATCACCCTCTCGTTGGGGTTCACATTATGGTACAATAATAAACTTAATTTTCATATTTTCTTTTGGTATTGAAGTTCTTGATTATATTATGGATGATGGTTTAATATCTGAACAAAGAGCTAAAGCTAGTAGTTTATTTGATTCAATGCAAACATTTAACTTCGTTTTTACTTTACATTTGATGAAAAATATTTTAAGAATCATAAATGAACTATCACTAATATTGTAAAGGAAAGACCAATATATTATGAATGCTATAACACAAGTTAAATTTTGTAGAGGATGAATACAATTGGCCTGAGACAATGGATAGGAAATTTTATTAAAAGAAGTGTCTTTATTTTGCAATACTTATTATATTGAGATTCCAATATAGATGAAATATATATAATAAAGGGAATGTCGCATTATGAAGCTTAACATAGTACAAATCCACATCCTTATTGTGCAAATTTATTTTATAGTAATATAAATATGCAACTTCAAGAGTTCAGTGATTGACTTCCAGAGAAAGCAACTGAATTGCTTCTCTGTATTGAATTTTATACTTTTAATACGGAAAATTTAATTCACTTTGTTCAATTTTACCCATTTGAATTCTTTGAAATTGTTTAATTATTCTTGATAATTAGCTTAAAACTTATATAATTGATATGTGCTCATGCAGTAATTTTTAAAGCTTAAAAGGAATAAATGTCTTAGCTGAGAAGTTTATTATGACTAGAAAAATACTATTTATCCATTAATTTATAAGTTTATAAATTTAGCACTGATTTTGCAAATTACCACCACAACAGTAAAACAGGTATTGCATATAATGAAGATTGTGAAAAATCAATTATTTAATTGTATGGCAGATAGTTGGATGAATGACTGTTTAGTTATTTATATTGAAAAGATACATCTCATAGTGTTGGCAATAAAATGATTATAGATAGATTTCAAAATATGAGAACCTGCCATAGACAGTTGTAAATTTTGTGTATTTATTTTTAAATTAACCGTATTATGAATTAACATTTTGTACTTTTCTATTTAAGCACTATAATTTTACTTACTTAAATTGAGATTGAGGATGATGTCTAAAAAATATATTTCAAATTTTTATGTGATAAAAATTATCATTAATCATATAAAAATTTTAAAACAAAGTATAAACTTTACCTCCACTAGCTAAAGGTCCTAAATTTGCCACTACATGTATAGTCATTAAGTTATCTCTAGTAAAAGTAAAAATCATATCATCACTAGTTATTGTAATTAGATATTATGAAAAAATACGTAAAATGCTATAAATTATTAAAAAATTCCAAAGCAAATTTTAGAAAATTTTGCAAAGATCCTTCAAGGTTTAACTATGTTCCTAAGTTTGCTAAATTTATAAATATGCCTATAAAATTTTTATAAAATTGCAAGTATATCACTTCCATTAGTTGCATATATGTTCTTAAGTTTGCTAAATTTGTAAATATGCCTATAATTTTTTTATAAAATTGCAAATATATCTCTTTCATTAGGATGTTATTACAATTTTCTATAAAACAATGAAAATTGCCTTTTAAGCTAAGATATATTCTCACAATATTTGCAAATATTATAGATATATTTTCTATTTTATTATTTTATATATTTTTATTTATGTCATTATTTTAGATTTTTCGCAAATATGTTTACAATATTTTCAAAAGTTGCAAATGTATCCTTTGGCCTAAAGAGCATTACCATCATTTTATAAAAAAAAATTTAATGACATCATAACAAAAGGAACATACTTATAAGTTTTGTGTAAACCTTATGGGCACGTTTTAAGTTTTCATAAATTTAGAAACACGAATGAATCATTTGTCTAATCTTGTAAGCATATTTGTAAAAATTTTTAAATTTTATTTTATAGCACATCTGCAATAGACTCTACCTCTCTTATGCCTACATTCAGCTCTCGTCAAAGAAATAGAAAGAGTAATTTAGCAACTTTTTTAAAAAATTATCACATTAACTAACAAAATCTAATGGGGTTAGCATATGTGGAATTATGAATAGTTGTGTATAAGTTATAGTTATATTTGGAATTTAACCGAAGAAATGTGGAGCGGACTAAGTAAATACTTCACTTCGCTCACCTCAAAAATCCTATTTAAAATAATTTTTTTTTGTTTTTTCTTCGTACACTTATTTATCTAAGTGTATTTAATATATAAATTAAGTTTTACTATTTTTAGATGTGTTTATCTATTTTTGGGCATATTTAACTTGGTTTATATGTTAAATATACTTAGATAAACAAGTTTACGAAGAAAAAAATTGAAAAAAATTATTATAAATAGATTTTTTAAAGATAACTAAGTAGAAGATTTATTTAGTCTAGGATGAAATGATTACTCCTTCAGGTTCCGTACAGCAAACGAAAACGGTGGCATTGGACCGCATCCAGTTTGTCCGCCGTGCATTCATGTGCACAGGTTTTTGTGCACCGCACCGGTTGTTGTCAACGACTCACGAGTCAATTTGAGAATAATGACAAACTATCGTTAAAGTGACCAAGACTTCAACATTTGCACATGAGTTTCCGGGGTGTACGTTTTGAAGCCTTGTGATAGCTACATTTAGGAACGTAGACCCTACGACAATCATTAATAAAACGATTGTTAAACTAATTAATAGTTAATTCAAATTATTTGGAAACTTTTAAAGATTAACATTTCTCTTTTCTCTTAATTTTGATATGCTTCTTATTGTTCATATAGATTTATTTGATTTAAAATTGTCCACCTAAATTGTAGAATATATTTTTTTATAAATATATTCTATTATTCCATTGATATTGTAAATGAAATTATTTTTATTTTAAAAAATAGTAAGTAAACTTAAATTAAGGTATAGACGTAATCACCGAATTAGATTATTTTATTTCAACAAATTATTTTTGGAAAAGTATCCTTGAAAACTCATTTTACTCCGAAAATAAAAATATATTTATAAAATTAATGGAACAATGTAGTCGTATTTCAAGAATCTAATTTTTAAGAAAAATCTTGCATATGTGGGCTATTGCAGGAGGAAATATTTTCTACATAATTTGCAAATTTTTTATTTTAAATTATTTTTTTAGTAATCTAAGTCACTTGTAGCATTTATCAAGATATATTTATCTACAATTTCAAAATCACCTATTTTGAAGGAAATTTATAAGCTAAACGTTCATTTTTTATAGGTGTATTTTATTTCACATCTCAATTCATGTTACCATCAGGCTCAAAAATATTTACAATTTTATTTTATTTTATATTACAATAAAGTTGAAATATTCTTACATTTTTTTTTTAATGATCGACTGAGAAGGAGACCAAATGCTACCTAACTAATGAGAGAGACCATTGCCGCTGCACGGTTCAATTGTGGGAATTCAATCTCACCCGATAGCATTGCTTCTACCCAGGCCATGCCCTGATGGCCTAATTATTTTTTTTTTAAGCTGAATAAATTCTTATGGTTATACGTTCGCTCTCAAATAAAGAAGTTTTTAATGTAATAAATATTGTATATAATTTTGATTTTCAAAAAAAAAAATTCAAAATTTAAAATAAAAAAATACATGAAAAGGGTCGTATTAGATGGCTCTGGAAATTTAAACGATTTAAATCTCAATACCATGTCGAGCGAAAACTATCAGAAAAGAAAAGAAAAAGACCATGTTGCGCTTGCGTACATATTGGCCCTACTCCGCTCCGCATGGCCAAATCAATAAATAAAATTTGAGCCAGCCGTTCTCTTTCCACCACATCCACGGGAGTCTTAAGTTTCGCCACGTTTTTCCCAAAACGTACCCCGCAAGTATACATAATTGCGTTTCTCTGTGCACCCATGATTTTCAAGTGGCATGATAAGAGAAGAAAAGAATTGTAAAATAATTTTAAAAAAGTGTAAGTGTATTGCAATATAACATTAATAAGAATAGATACGATTGTTATCTTATATATGTAAATGATTAAAATATAAAAATAATAACTGAAAAATAGGATAGTTAAATAATTAAAAGTCTAATTACACTAAAAAATACCAAAAAAGAAGTTAGACTTTATTATATCATCAAATGCCAAATAATCCCTGAAAAACATTATTCCAAATTGTTTATCGAGTAATCTTAAGGTTCCTTTTGCAGATGTTCGAAACGGATACGATTTGTTTTGCAAAATGCCAAACATGGGCGCTAAAAAGAAATTATGACGGTCATGGTACATCGTACCTGGACTTTCAGCCGTCCATCCACATCCAATTCCGAGGGAGTGCATGGAAGTCAGAAACAGACCCTTAAGAGAAACCATCTGCGGCCCTGCTTGCTGCTTCCTTGCCTCTCGCGCGCCTCTCCTCTCCTCCCTGTACTCCGTCGCCTCCTCGGCATCTCGGTAAGTCGTCGTCTTTTTCTTTTTTATTTCTCCTTCGGCATCTCTTTTTATCCAGACCGTCGGTTGCTCTTTGGTGGGTCCCATCTTTGCTAACAGCTATTATAGTCCTTGTTTTTTTCTCTTTAATCCTTTTCACCATCCTGGGTGTGGCCCCAACGAGGCCATGACTCATATCCTCGGCAAAAATTTTCATTTCCCTGCGAATGATTCCTTTAATTACTTTTCCTCTGTCAAATAATAAGTCTATCATCAACAACAACTGTAATATAGTAAGAGCAATGGTTCAATAATTATATAAGCATGGAGGTCTCCATACTTGCCCTTTATTTTTAAAATTTAAAATATTTTTTAAAACATCTAAATTATTTATCATATTTATTCATATGCATTTATTTATTATTCTAAAAAGTACATACATTACAGATTTTTTTACTATATTATATTACGCATTTTTCAAAATTTTTTAAAAGATCATATATTTATTCACAAAAGATATATTTTTCTTTTACATATAATTTCCAGGAAAAAAAATATTTTTTGTGGCATCCTATGACAAAATATATTAAATATGATCAATGGTTTAAATTAAATATATATCAAAATTTAAAAATCAAAAGTAAGTACGGAATTTTTTTTATATATAAGTATTGCATCATTCCTCTTAGATTTATGCCAAAAAAAAAGTCCTAAATTCGAAGTTTTTATTTTTTCTATCAATAAATTCGAAGTTTTTAACGAAACGCCGATTTTAGATAGCACGTTGGCAGCACCAATGCCAGCCATCCGCGTGGCCTGACAGCGTGGGCTGCCGCTCTCACATGTGTCCTGGAATTTTTAAGGTTATCTTCTTACCATACCTTATCCAAAGCTATATATATTATTCTAAAAAATTATTTCAATAATTTTGATAGTAATTTACAAATATACCTATGTACTTAGACTATAATTATAGATATATCTGCTTGGTTTCTGAAATTACTAATAATTTCTATATAATTTGACAATAATTACAAACATATTGATGTCATCGTGTCTCTATTTCAAATAACCGCAAACTATATAGGTATAATTGTAATTTATCAGTTTTATAAAATTTAAAATACACCCTCTATATTTTGCTTATATTTGTAAGTATATCCATGTTGTGACAGTGCTACGATGAAGATATGATAGTGTAGGTATATTTATAATTATGATTAAACTATATAGAAATTATTTGTAATTAAGTGAGTCTACAACTATGGTTAGATTACATGAGTATATTTGAAAATTGCTCTAATTTTGATATTAAATATAAAATATATGAGATAATTGGCTCAAAATGGGCCTAATTTGATAATAAAAATAAAATCTAGCTTATTCATTGGATTTAGAATTATTTATTTATTTAGAATACTAAGTGTTACTAAAATCAAATATATATGGTTGGGCATCTACAAAGATACTAAAATAAATTAATGTAACAAAATTATTTAATTTATATATCAATTTTGAGTCATAAATTTAATATTTAAACAATTTAAAATAACAATCTAGTGTGGATGAGTGATTTTACAATATTTTAATACATATGGGAATAAATTCAAGTGGATTTCATAATTTACACATAAAAATTTATATTTTTTTAGTGGATACAACCCAATCAAAACTTAAATTGAAATGAATTTTAGTATCATGAAAAAAATGGCTTGTGTGATTTTATTTTCATTATGGATATGAGGTTCATTTGCACACCCTAATACATCTCTTTTAGAGTTCACACAGTGATATGCAAAAGTCAAAAAGAAAAGATAAATTTTATTGAAATTAAAAATTTACATGGATCGCGTTTGTTTTAAAATATATATTTATATGTAAATTATAAAAATATTTAAATTTCTTCACGTATACATTAGAATGTAACCTTACTTTATGTAATCATTTAAGTAATGATATTTTAAATAATTTAAATATTTAAAACTAATATTTGGTATCAGATCATTTTATTCTATTAAGTTTATACATTTGTAGGTAAAACTTATATACAATAATACTCGACAAATGATAAAGTTCATATGATAATATAAAATATTAGATACAATAAAAAGAGTGAAGTTTACAATAATCAATTATAAAGTAAATGAAGCTGGCTAATTAGAAGGGAAGTTTACTAGAATTAGAAATCTTTACTTTTATATATCGAGAAATATAAACAACGATAAGTATAACAGATAAAATGCATTTTGCATCAACCATCTGAAGTTAAAAATTGGGAATGATTGGATGTTAGAAATGGAAAGGATTGAAAAGAGGCTTTATAGAAGTATCCCCATGTTAATGTAGTTCGGGATGGGGTTGTCCAAAAAGTATTAGGAGCACACGGACGAGAAAGGGGTCACGTTCAGGCGGTCTCAAGGTCAAGGACACGCGGATGCCTTCTACCTCGCATGAAGATGCATATGAGGTTGTGATCGTTGTCCTGTTTTGCCATTTTTCCATGGGTCACTGGTGAATCATTTGATGGGTCGCTTTCGCTTTATTGTCTCGAGAATGTATTTCTGAAAATTTTTTTGAAAATGATTTTCCAGACTCACGTGGTAGTCAGTGCAGCTGACATAGGCATGATTGAATGCGTTTAAATCCAGTATGCTTTTACTTGCGAGTTTTGCTTGGCGATTGGCGATTGGTGGCTGGTGTTTTGGGTGATGTGCAGGTAGCGAAGGCGGTGTTTCAGACAAAAATCTAAGCGGAAAATGGCGAGTGCGGATGTGGAGCGAGCTCCATCGTCGTTAGCCTCCGACGGCAGCAGCTGCTGCGATGGCAGAAATGGTCCGGGCTACGCCACTCCCCTCGAGGCCATGTCTGGCCCAAGAGAGACTCTGCTCTACGTTACCTGCGTTTACAACGGTAGCCCCCACGTCGTTTTCATCGCTTATTCTTTTGAGCGTTTTGGATTCTCTCATGTCGTCTATGATTCGGGTTTCAACAATATTTCTCTGATCAATTTATCATCATGTTTACATGAGAGTTAGAATGATTTTGATTCTGCTTTTATTGCGCTTTTAGATAATCTTTTCCTCGATATGGAATGGAATTTGAAAGCTTGATTGAATTGGTCTTTGATCTGAAATGCCTTGTAAGTGAGCCCGTTGTTCTTCCCGATGGAAAATCGAGCCTTTTGTGGAACATATGGCTTGAAAGACGATTACTGAAATGAGTTCTCAGGAAAGATTCTATTGTTTTGTGAAATATAATAGTAGCTTAAAGAGGTTGCTGATTCCCTGAGAGGGTGAGCCCATCACTTGAGATCTCATTTTTGTGAAAAACGTTTCGTGCTACTGGAAACATCATCGCCTACTGGTGCAATTTTTTTTTTTCTGGTTACTTCCGTGTTTATGTCGTCTAGAGGGGAACTTGGACATCAAATTGAAAAGGGGAAATCTGGTTTTGGCCTTTGTTTGTTTGTTTGTTTGTTTTTTTTTTTTTTCAGATAATGTTTCATCTTGATCTTCAGCGCAACACACTCTAATCGCTGTATTGTCATGCAGGCACGGGGAAAGAAAAGCCTGATTATTTGGCTACTGTAGATGTCGACCCCAACTCACCTTCCTATTCAAAAGTCATCCACAGAACACCTGTACCATATCTAAACGATGAATTACATCATTCTGGTTGGAATGCCTGCAGCTCCTGCCATGGAGAGCCTTCAGCAGTTAGACGTTTCTTAATCTTGCCTTCGTTGCTGTACGTGGTTTGACTATATTCTACCCTGTTTGTTCCTGTGATGTCCTATTTATCATTTGAATATTTTCCTTTCGTATTGCTTGTTGTATCCATGCATCCTTGGTTAATTGGAATGTTCTTATGAGATTCTGAGTATTTATTTTTGGAATACATTCTTCAGGAAATTTCATCAACATCTTTAGTCATGCATGCTGTTGTAGCCACCATTGTTATTTTGTCCAATCTGTCTTGTATCTGGTCGCATTTATGTGATTGAAACGCAAAAGGATCTAAGAGCTCCTGTTTTGATTAAGGTTGTTGAGACAGCTTACCTTTTGTAATATGTTATTTTGTTCAATCTGCTCCAGGTCTGGCCGCATCTATGTGATTGACACACAAAAGGATCCAAGAGCTCCTGTTTTACATAAGGTTGTTGAGCCAGAAGATATTGTGCAAAAGACGGGATTGGCATATCCACACACCTCCCACTGCCTTGGATCTGGTGACATTCTGGTTTCTTGCCTTGGAGACAAAGATGGAAATGCTCAAGGAAGTGGCTTCCTTCTTCTGGATGCAGATTTCAATGTCAAAGGAAGGTATTGATTTAGTACATAGCAAGCATCAACTTCTGTTATGATTAATTTATTTTATCTAATTTAATGTTCTCCTTTAAAGCATCAATGGTTTATGCATGTCCAGATGTAATCAACATGCCAAGGACCTTGATTCAGGTTCAGACTAGCCAGTAAGATGATGGATCAGGTTGTGTGTGTGTGTGTTTACTTGATTCAAGTGAAAACACTAGCACTGTGCTCCTGATGAGGCCAAGCAGAACTAGGGTGGATAGTTGGCATCCATTGTAATAGGATTTAGGTGTACTAGCTACCTCCCGTACATGACTTCTGAGGTTGAAGCAACATTTCAGTTTTAAATACCCAAATAACCTCCTATATTTTTACCTATGCATTCTATTAATTCTTCTTTGTTTATCGTGGCTTGGATGCTCAAGCGGCTTGCATTGTTGTGTGTTGGGGGGGGGGGGGTTGTCTAGGGTTCAAATGTTGAGTAGAAATAGTAACCTTGTTACCCTGCCCTTGGAGTACACCTCTGTTAGGTGTTTGGTCATCCAAGGTAATGGACATGATAAAAAAAATTTCCTTTGTTAAAAATAAAATAAAATAAAACTTATTTTCCTATTTTACTATCATCACTACTACTATAATTTTTATTACACTATGTGTTGCATGGCTGCGTTTAACCAATAAATTCCTGTCTTAAACCTCATCTCTATGGACAGTCAACTAACAGTCTCAAACATTACCTTGAAACCTGTTTAAACCAATTCCAGTCCTGGGAATTCTGATTTCGTTACAGCTGTTCGGTGCTTTTGGTTTTCTGAAATTATGTTTGACTTATTGAATAAGTCATGGTAGTGGAGCTCCTTTTACTTGTATGTTATTTTGCATCAGTTTTCTTACATTTGAAAAATCCCAGAAGAAAAATAAATGCATCTCCCTATTTAAGTATAATGTTAACTTCTCAAATTTCAAATCTCAACTAAAGCTAGGCCAAGTCCAGAAAATTTGCTTTGCCAAGAATAGACAACATGTAAATTCTTCATCACCAACCATTGAGGAAGGAAAAAGACACCATTATGTGGTCAATCATTGAAAAAATACAAATAGTAGGAATGGAAGTACATTACGTGTGTCCATTGTTTTTGCCTTAACTGTTTGGTAGATAAAAGGAAATTGTATTATACATAATAACTAGGCCATGTCACAAGTACTGTGTACCTTCATGTAATATGATGTTCAATGATATGTTTACATCTAAAGAAAGCAGCTAGTTAGTAAGCAAAATGTACAGCCTATTTTCTGGAGATGGTGGACAACTAACCAGTCATGAACATGTTAAAAAAATTGCTCTTGACCCATGAAAACAACTCTGGCTATGTATGATACTTCTAACCTCATTTCTGAGATTGACAACCTAGGTGCATGTGACATTCATGATTGGAAACTTGGGGTTTGTAGACAGATTCAGAAGTGCCTTTAGTTTATCATGAAAAAACTTTTGAAAAATGACTGGATGAACATTAATCTAAGCAGAAAATAAGTTTATACTTATGAAGATATTATTGTGCACAAGGAGAATTAAGGAATCTTGTCTGGATATAATTGCCTGTAAGGCAGGTTATCTTGAATAATTTATCAATTGATAATCCAAACCAACAATGCAAATGCTGTTATAGCAAGGCCTTCATGCAAGAACTATGAAAAACTCATAATCAGTTTGTTGGGAATCAGCACACACTAAATATTGTTTAGTCTCTGATCAACACTGATCTTGTGATGTAGCAAGTGCATGGCCAACAATTTCATCATTAGCCACTGAAATACACCATAGTTTGTTATCTGGCGGTAGGTCAAAAATTCAATTAATTGACATTTGAATGATTAGGTGCCCCTTCGTAGCTAATTTCCACCAAATTACTGGAAAATCCAGACTGCCTTGTCATTGCCACATTAGAGAAGGTATCTTAAATAAAGAAATTATGTTGAACCAATTAGTTACAAAGAACAAATTGCTCTTCCAGGATTAATCAACAATACTGGGTTTGACTAGAAGGTTAGAATTGGTGAAGAGAATTGTTGGATACAAACATGGCTTTTATAATGAGGGTTGATGTCAGGCCAACTACTGGAGGACCCTGTTTTTCCTCCTAGTTTTCATAGCTATTCATGACAGTAAGATGCTTATGTGATGTATGCGTAATGAATCTTGGCATGTGTGTACTATTCTATTTCTCTGTTTTACTTGCCAGTCATTAGATTTTGAATCTCACTATATATAGCCTAGAGATAAGAATAAAAAATAAGCAAATAAATTAATTTAAAAAATGTTGGGAGCCTCCAAGAGTCATCATCATCATCATAAGCCATTTCCCACCTAGGTGGGCTCGGTTAAGAGATGTGGCGGTGATTTTTATAACACCGGCTGCCAGCTTAACATGCTAACCCTTGCTTTTTTCCAGGCTTAGGAGCCTCCAAGAGTCTTTTTGTAATTTGATAACATTTAATTTTTAGTGTTAGAAAAAGTGGCTCTAATAATCCCACGGTGTTGTTTTGTCTTCAGAAATTAATATCTATTATCATGAAATTGAAGATAATAATCTGAGACTTCCTTTTTAATTGGCAGTGAATCTGTATTATCTGGTTGACAGACACATGGATAAATTTTCATTCAGCTGCTGTTTGTTGATTTCACATGTCCTGTTTACTGATTAGGTGGGAAAAGCAAGGACATAGTCCCTCGTTTGGCTATGACTTCTGGTATCAGCCTCGGCATAAGACAATGATTAGTTCATCATGGGGTGCTCCTGCAGCATTCGCAAAAGGCTTCAATCTTCAGCATGTGTCAGATGGTCTGTATGGTAGACACTTGTATGTGTATAGCTTTCCTGATGGTGAGCTAAAACAGACATTGGATCTGGGTGACACGGGGCTTTTACCTTTGGAGGTCATTAACTGAAACATCATCTGCTTTTCTTTAAGATTTTAATTCTTATGTAGGCTTAATGCAAATCTTTTTCCCCCACATCCAGATCAGGTTTCTCCACGAACCTTCTAAAGATACTGGCTTTGTTGGCTCTGCCCTTGCCAGCAACATGGTGAGATTTTTCAAGACTTCAGATGGATCATGGAGTCATGAGGTGTGTACAACTTTTCACTTGTTGAAAGATCCTTTTTTTTCCCCCTTCTTCTTTTTATGAGTTATTCAAAGAGAAGCACATCTAGATGGAAAAGAGATGCATTTGTGTATTTCTGGTTTAGTGCAAAAGACTTGGGCTTTCTTTGGCTGCGTAGGGATTTTGGGAGAAGTATATTTTCCAAAATTTAAACTTGTTTTGTGAACTTCAAACTTCCACGGTACATCCTACAAATTAGGAGAAAAAAGTTGGATTTCAACTTTTTCAAGAAGCTAATTAAACTAGCTTCCCACAAATGGACGGCACATTCGGCACATTCGAGCAACTAAATTAATATTTTGACATAGGCGTTCAGGAGGCTTTAATAAGGATTGAGTTGGTAAATGGCAAAGACTTGGACTTTTGTTGATTGTTTGTTAAATTTGGACCCATTGATGGAAGATTTGATCAGACGGTTATTTTAGAGTTGTGGTCCTCACCATCATTGTAAGCTTTTTTCTGCTTATGTGGGGTTTGTTTGCATGGATCTTGTTTCATTATTTGTTATGATCATGAACTATATTTTCCTTTTTAGGCTGCCTGAACCACTTTAGTTTTCTCTCTCATTTTATTAACTATTAGCTTCACTTTTAGTTTATCACAAATTATTTCTAATTTATCTTTTTTTTTTATTTAGCTCTTATTCACCTTAACATTATCATTGTTGCTACACTCATTCTATAGCAGCCACTGCTATTGAAACTTCTGCCACATCTTTTCATGAATTCGGAAATGTGTATTCTATAATATAAATTATCATCATCATAAGCTATTTCCCACCTAAGTGGAGTTTCTGCTGTGCCATTCTTAACTACCAGTAATTAAGTTTTAGCAATCTTTTATTTTTTTGATATTTCGTTTAACTACTTCCATTTATGTTTTTTTAGGTCTTCCTTTCTTCGTTTCATTATGTTATTGCCTTCTGTTTAAATGAACTCGACTCTCCTTACCACTGTCATTTGAAGCCTCTGTTAAACATAACTAAACCACCTTAGTCTACTTTTCCACATTTTATTAGCTATTGGCTTTTAGATTATTTCTAGTTACTTTATTTTTAATTTTATCTTTTCTTATTTTACCACTCATTCTCCTTAGCATTCTCATTTCCGCTATACTCATTTTATTGCATGTTGTTATTGAATTATCCAACGTTTTGCCCATAAAGCATAGTTGGTGTTATTGCAATTTTATAAAATTTTAATTTAATTAAAACTTGATGGTCACTTAAAATTCCTAAAGCACATTGTCATTTCTACCATTCTACTTGGATTCTATTTATGATATTATTCTTGATTTCCCCATTCTCTAATGGGGTGATGAAACTTGATAAATGATTTAGATCAAGCATTTGAGTTTCTATTATTGATTTATTTGATTTATTTATAATCGTTTAAGTTAGGGTTGTTCTCATTATTGCCACATTAGAAAAGGTACCTTAAATAAAGAAATTATTTTGTTGTAATTTAATTTCTGTTTTCCTCTTCTCTAGTTCACCTTAATTTCCCTCACTATTTTCTGATCCTATCTTCTCTTCTGTTTTTTTGTTTCAAATGTTTTTTCTTCTTCTATTTCTTCTCCAGTTTCTTCCCTTCAGTATCTTGAGAGTATCATTTCTTTTTCTATTAATTTCTTTCCTATCCCCTTGTAATTATCTATAATATTTTACGGTAGTGTCTAAGTGCACCAGGGTGCATTCTACTCATTTTTTTAAATACTTTTTTCATAAAACCGTTAATTTAAGTGTATTTAACATGTGTATTAATTTTTACAAATTTTGGAGATTTTTAGATTCTTGTTTAGATCAGTAGCATTAAAATTACTAAAAATGCCACTGGTTTTTAAAAATTCAAAAAAAAAAATTTAAAAATCTCCAAAAATGATAAAAATTGATGCACGTGTTAAATACACTTAGACTAACAATTTTGTGAAAAAAGTTTCAAAAAAATTTAAAAAATGGATATTTGCACCCGGGTGCATAAGATCACAACCCAATATTTTATATTTTCACCAACTCTAATAACATTCACCATAATGGAATGAATATCGTGTTTATTGTCCTCTAGGGTTAGTTTTAGGGTTGTGATTATCCCTCACCTGGATTCTCCGACAAAAAAATCCTGTCATTATTGACATACATTATGCCTCCTCTCCCATGTCAACTTTTGGAGAAATTGTAGGTGCACATGGCGCTGCAGGATGTATAATTCAATTCTTTAAACTGCAATTTTTGATGATATTCTGACTGTTTGACTTTCATGCACAGGTTGCAATATCAGTGCAACCACTGAAAGTGCGAAACTGGATTCTTCCTGAAATGCCAGGACTGATAACCGATTTTCTGATCGCTCTTGATGATCGATATCTTTATTTTGCTAATTGGCTGCATGGAGATGTCAGACAATATAATATTGAGGATCCTGCAAATCCCAAATTGACAGGCCAAGTTTGGGTGGGAGGACAAATTCAGAAGGGAAACAATGTAGTGGCTGTTGGAGAAGATAGCAAAGAATTTCAATTTGATGTCCCACAGATCCAGGTTTGTAACTGTACTCTGTATCCAGCTGGTTTTGTGATTCATCCTGTTCCTCATCTTTACCTTTTTATCCTGCATTAGTGCCCCAGTCACTGATATTAGTATGTATTTCATCGATGGTTCTCAAACAACATATTTAATTTCAAATTCATAACAGTGTAACCACTAAATAACAACAGGGAAAAAAAACACAATAATTTTAAAATGCAGCAAACAGAAAAGCAGCAAATTTTTTTTTTTTTTTTAAAAAAATAAAATTAAAGAGGGACATGGGACAGTGTGCCACCAAGCAAACAGCAAGGCAGAACAGGAAGGTGCAACTATAAAAATAAAAACAAGGGTGGGGTCATAGGATGTGCCAACATGGGAAGGTGGAAATATAAGATAATAAAAATAGGGATGGGGTCATGGGATGTGCTGACATGGCAAGGTGGAAATAGAAGGAAAAAAAAAAAAAAGAATAAGAAGAGGAAGGAGATTAGGATAACAGGAAGGTGGGTCTTTGTAAAAATAAAAAGAAAGAGAGAGAACAGTAGAAGAAGGAGAATGGGAAGAAGCGGCAGTGGGTCTCTGTTTATTTATTTATTTTTTTAAAAAAAAAAATTTATTTGAGGTCTCTGTTAATGTATAGGAGAAAAATTAAAAGCGGTAGTAGTAGAAGCAGCAGCTGCTGCTGCTGCTGGAAGGTGAAGGTGGATGGGCCTCTGAACAGATGCTGCAGCAGCGCTGGACAGAGTAGGAATAAAAAAAAAAAAAGAAGAAGAAGAAAAATGGCTTAAAAATGATAATTTTGGATTTATTTCATTTAGGACTGGTTTTTTTCTTTAAAGAAAAAAAATTCTTTAGAAAGGTTGTATGATAATCAGTTGTGCCCATATCAGTTTTTAAAGTTGACCCACCCTACTTGAAATCGATTTTGGACTATTGGAAAAAGGGATTTTCTGCCTTATTTCTTGGATTATTTCTGTCCATGCCAACAAGTCAAACTTATTGCATCTATGCCAACAATTTTAAAATGTTTTGCATTGATGCCAACATTGTTAGTTTCCGTCATATTATTTATTACCAAATTAATTTTTAATAATATCTTTGGCGGGAATATGCAATATCTACCATTAGCTAAATTAATTTATCTAATTTAAAGAATATTTGAAATTAATTTTTAACTATAAAATTAATTTTACAAATCGTTAGATGCAACAAGTTTGAAGTCATTAACATAAATGCAACTAGATCAAAATCGTTAGCATTGATGCAAATAACACTCATTTCTTTCAGCAAGATATCTATCTTGTTCGGGTCCTATATTTTCTGTATTCTAGCTTATTTTCTCCTTTACCACTGTAATATTCCATGATATGCATGGTTGATATCTTCATTTTCTGCCAAAAAGCTTCTGTCCTCTTTATCCACCTAATCAAAATCCAAACAGCTATTAAAAGGTTAGTCTGGTTTTGGATTGTAATACTGCAAGGAGAGTTTGTGGGAAAGTAAACTTCAGCACATGATCTCTAGAATAATATAAATGGCTCCTTTTGTTGGGCACTTAACATTGTTTTTATGTGACCACAGAATTCTTGAAACATTCTGTGACATGAGTAGCTGTTAACCCCATCTCCAATTTCAGGGACATCGATTGAGGGGTGGCCCACAGATGATCCAGCTGAGTTTGGATGGTAAGCGGCTGTATGTTACCAACTCCTTGTTCAGCATTTGGGACCGTCAATTTTATCCAGAACTTGTGGAGAAAGGGTCTCACATGTTGCAGATAGATGTTGATACCGAGAAGGGAGGGCTGTCTTTAAATCCGAACTTCTTTGTGGACTTCGCTGCTGAACCTGATGGCCCATCGCTGGCTCACGAGATGAGATATCCTGGTGGTGATTGCACATCCGATATTTGGATATAGCCTCCTTTAGGCAAATAACCAAGTGGTGCATTTCAACTGTTTGGCAGGAAAAACGAACTTGTATGCCCATGACAACGTAGATTTTGTGGGATAAATAAGCTTGTGTGTCTGTGACAAGGCAGCTAGCGTTATATTACTAGAATAGCAAAATCATGAAACAAAGCATCCTTTAAGGAATAAACCGGGAAGAACTGGCTGGAATATGAATATATTACGAAGCAAGCCATTTGTGTCTTCAGTTTCTGCTCTGTTCTTCACTAGCTGCTGGTTGCAATATGAATATATGCTTTTACCTGTTTGTTTTGCCGTAATTGTTTTGGGTATCAATAAATTTTAATCTTAGGATTTTCAAGTAGGATCCTACTATAGTGGTATCGGTTCCCACCAATATTGTTCGGGACCCCACTATTTTAGCCCACTTTAATGATGATATGAAATCTATTTTACCCATTATACTTAGAAGCATTTGTTTGGCTCAGAAATCTAAGTTTCATCCAAATCAAAGATGTGTAAAATTATTAACCAGGGCATAACTTAGTGGTACAACATGTGGAGTGCATGAGTATTGATGTTGGCTTTGAGGGGGCGAAGGGAGCATGGTCTCTATTGTAATGCAGTGTAATGAAAAAAAAAAAAATGTAAAATCAATCACCTATGTAAGAATTGGATGGAAATGATTTTTACTCCCATATGAAAAAATAAATCGTATTAACTAATGTAATTAGTTGAATTATGATTTAATAATCAAAATGACCCTATCGAGGTTCTCATAGGAGAACCTTGGTAGCGTCGTTGGTTTATCATGGGGTAGTAGTGCTCCTACGTTCAGGACTCAAGTCCCATCATCTGCAATGTGTGGCTCTTGACCAATTGGGCTCGGGCCTCCTGAAAAAAAAAAACAAAAAAGATTCTCATACTAAAGAGGAACTTGCGTGTATTAATAGAAAATTCTTGTACGTAAATACTATTGAAGTATTAGTGGGGGAGGAGATCAACGTTCCTCAAAATACGAGACACGTTACTTTTAACGAGGTGGATTGTCACTATTTATAACTATGTAGAAAAATATGAAAATTATTTATATTGATTCATAGATTTATTGAAAATTTATAACTTGTAATACTTTTCATAAAAGTACTCATAGAATCATTGGCAAAAAACTATTATTGTAGGCTCATACCTGCTAATAATACTATGTCTAAGGAAAATTTCACGATTTATTGAAACGACATTAATTAGAAGAGTTGAGTTTATTTACATAGAAAATGATAAGAGAATGAGAGAAAGACTAAAAAATATAAATAGAGGTAATTAAATAAAGGCCGTGATACAGTGCGTCCGAGTGCAAAATTTTATTTTTAATATGTTTTAAATTTTTTTATAAAACTGTTAATTTAAATATATTTAACATGTGTATCAATTTTTATAATTTATGGATGTTTGTAGATTTGAAAAAATTTCAAATTAGTGACATCTTTGTAATCTCTAAATTATGAAAATTCCACTAATTTAAAATTTCAAAAAAATATTCACAAATATCTAAAAATGATAAAAATTAATATACATGTCAACTATACATAGATTAATAATTTTTTTAAAAATATAAAAAATAGGTTAAATATACTCGGATACACCGAGACTAAGTGCACTTTGGTACATTTGGTCATTCTCGATTAAATAAGATGTGAAAACATTAAATTGAAAACATAATTGTTGATCGTCAAAAAATGGCCGGCAGAATTTATGCAGTTAACTCACTTACGCAGGGAATGTTTGATATTAATGATGATGACTACTAGGGAAAAAATTAAGTATTGACAATCAAAATTTTTTTAATGATTGGTATATGGAAATGTGGAATTAGCCACCAACTGTTGGCAATCAAGATTTTCCTTAGTAACCAAAATTAAAATTTTTTTTTATAACCAAGCTTTAGTGGTCGAAAGTCAATATTTTATGTAACAGCATCTAATGCTAGGAAGTTAAATCGAGTGAGGGTGTTGCTGACTGTTTACTACTAGCAACTATCCCCCAATTCTCTCTCTCTCCAAAGTAACTAGTTTCATTTATTTCTCCGATGCATTTATTTGTTTTTGCCTTCTCTTTCATAAGATACATTTTTTTTTTCTAGTGTTTTTTCCCCTTCTTTGTCATCGTGCATCACAAGCACTTTGGTACGGTCAGGAGTACATATTCTATAGCCAAAATATCTGAGAGTCATGTCTTGAGTCTTGACTTGACCAAGTATTTTATAATTAAATAACCACAGCATATGAATGCGATTAAAATGTCTTTACTTGACCTTAGTCAAATAAGACTGTGAATTCTGTTGCTTTCTTATTCTTCCACCATATGCTCTCTCGACTAGGATTGCTTACAAAGACCATCTGCTATCTATCTATCTCGATAGAAGAAAAAAATGGATTACGACTAATAGTTATGTTTGAACTTTGGACTAAATTCTAAGCTTATCCACATAGCTCTTGCGGAAATGGAAGCGTGTAGCTTCTGCTAGGCTTTAAAATTTTTATTGAAATAACAAAAATGCCTCTATGAAAAATAAAATTGTTTTTCGGATATCGTAAAAAAAGGTATAAACATATTATTAAATAATAAAAGACAAGATAAAAATTTAAATATAAAAATATAAAAATAACGGAGTATATATTTTCAATTAAATAAAAATTATAAAAGATACTTCTAAAATATAAACAATTTATTTCTAAAAACGTTCTTCACATTAAATATGTCGATCAGATTTTGATATTTTCTATCATAAATAATTTTAAGAATTAATTTTCCAATATTATAAAGGGAATATCTTTAAAATAGAAAATTTTATTTATAGGGGCATTTTCGTCATTATAATAAATTTTTTAACACCCCATTAACGTGACCCTAATGAAAGTGATACCTGTCCAATTTCAAGTATGGTTATTATTTCATCAAAAGTTGTGGTACTTTCAATTTTAGTGGAGCCATATAAGTACGCTTGTAATTTTATTGAAAGTCGTAATGTACTCGCAAAATTGCTTACGTTGGGTAGGTACACATACAAAAAGTCTTTTAACTTTTTCAAAACAAGCATCCATGGTACTAAGAGCTATTTGCATTTACCATTGCAGTTTTTAAAATTTTATAATTGAGTACCGATCTTCTTAGACCGGTATAAAATGGAGTGATTTCAAACCAGTACAAAAGCTCTTTTCTTTTTAAATTTTTTTGAATTTTTTTTATAAACATATTAATCTGATTGTACTTCATCTATTAATCAAATTTTACTATATTTAGACATTTGTATGTATTTATTTTGGATGCATATCTAATGCATATATAATGCTATGTGCAATGATCGTTCTTTCTTATTTTGGACGTATATATTTTATCATCGGTTAGATGAGTTCCCGAGACTCATATTTAATGCTATGTGCAATTATCGTTCTTTCTCAATACATCCATGTTTTTCTAGGGTTCAATTCAGGCTTATGAAATTTAGGTTCACTTCAACACTAATTTTAAATTTATTTATAAAATATTAACTATAATTTTAATCATAACCTTAATTTTGAAAATTGGGTTTAGGTAGAGTTTTGGGTTGAAATTTATGTTAATAAATTTACGTTGTATTTAAGAGTTCAAACATTATGTAATAATACATTTTAGAATAAACACAAAATGTGAAATTAATATCGGGTTTGAGTTCACTTGAACTATAATCTTATAATATTTACAAATTGATTTTCTCCGCATCGAGTTAGGAAAGAGCAAGTTCAAATAGTATTGGAAATCGGGTTCGGCAAGCCGTGTTCAACACAGCCTAAGTTTTACCCTTAGATTTTCATCCTCGCTCATCGTAGCAAACTGTGCTGTTTCGAGAGGGTTGGAAGGCCAGTTTCATAAAAAAAAAAAAAGAGTAAATAATAATAATAATAACAATAAATTTTGAGAGGACTCACTACTATTTTGATAGGGCTCACTACTGCCGCGTTTCTTTGGAAATCCTGTAGAAGCAGTAGATCCACCGGCCACCAAACACTTGATCCGTTTTTCCGAACGAGAATATCATTGGAGATGATTTACAAAGCTTGACAAATTGGACTGCTACAGCTGCTAAAAATAATTAAAGAAATCAGTCGTAGTCCGGGGGTGGGTGAGAATTTCTCGCTCGAAAATGGATTACGGGCCCCACTGGAGGGATGGTTAGCGGTCCAAACAAGCAAAAGGCTACTGAAAGTCGATTTCGATGATGATGATGATGCTTTTTGGTGGGGAAGATTTGTACCTCCCCGCTGCACTGGAACTCTGGCAAGCCGCAATTGTTTTGATCCACTAGGCTTTTATGACAAGTTTAATACCTGCGCAAGTGGGTTTTTTAGGAAGGTTCATTTTTAAATTTTTTTTTTTTACTTTTTACAAACCATGCGTGTCGAACTTCCTGGAGTTTTCTGTTTGGCTTAGACCTTATGAAATTTTGCAATGTTAGCACCCAGCAGACTTTCCAACTGGTGTATATTTTACATTACATATCTACTTGTATTATAACTGAGTTCTGAGGCAATTCTTATTAAAATATCAAAAAGAGAGAGACGGACTCCCGGATATTAGCGAGGAAACAATGCTCCCAAACTACAAATGGGTGAGAAAATACACCCACCTGACTTTGAACTCAGGACCTGACAGGGATGAGGCACCAATCCAAGTTTAATGACATTAGGAGGAAAATCGGGGTCATCCCAATAGTAGTTGTTGGTATCTCACGTGACAGCATTTGGTACTTTGGGAGGTGGGGGTGGCGGGCTGTTGTCGCAGCTTTGTAAGATGAAGAGCTTAATTGAAATATATGAATTGAAATAAGATATAATATAGAACTGATAAGAACAATAATTTTTTTGGCTACACATGGTTTGTTACAAAAAGTAAAATGCGACCAATGAGTGCTACATTGGTTGTCATGAATTAAGGCAGCTATACTACATGTATCTGTTCAACTTTCCGGAACATGGGAGTATGGCATTTCTCTCTCCATTATGGGAATTAGGCATTTACGAGAGCTTTGTCTCCTGTGTAAATAGGTGGGAGCATGTAGTCTCTCCATACGATAAATTAGAGCTTTTTGTTACCTTAGAACTTGACTATAATATTTGAAATGAGTTTTAATATACGCATTCAATAAAAATTAAAAATGTGTTTGACTGACAAAGCCAAATACTAGTATCTATCAACAGTTTAGAAGATATGTAGTGAACCTACTTCATATGCCTATTGTCCTTCAACATAAAAAAAACTACTAGACATTAACAATGGTATAACTTGGCTGGGTTGAGTCCTAAACTGGGGCTCTGAATCCAAAAATTTTTAAAATTTGACTTTTTAGTATCCGAATGTGAGGAATTCCATTGTAAATAGGATTAAATTGAGGTTTATTCATACTCGATTTTAAGTCTAATTATTTATTTTTATATTTAAAAGGTGTTTGTTTAACTAAAAACTTTTCAACTTAAATTTTTTCACTATTTATAATTACTTTATTTTTTAATTATTTCTTCACTTCTTCATACATAACTATCATATTTTTTAATCATTTCTACGCAATTACTATATATTTAACTCATCTATTTTAAGTTTCTTCTCTTTATTTATCATTATTACTCTTATCATATCACATCATTTTCTTCAATTTTAAAAAAACTTTACACTAAATATTTTTTATCAAAAATTTTATTGCTCCTAAATATACCCTTCGTGTAAAAGATATTGAACTCTACTCCTATGTAATTGGTTACAAATAAGCGATTTCATGTATTGTTATTTATATGATTTGTAGTTATTTAATATTTATATAATTTTAAACTTATGACTCTTAAATCAAATGTGGATAGTGATCAAGTGTGGTGGGTAAACTTGGGTTGTATTAAGCCCAAACCCGACCCGCTAAACTCAATTTTGAATGGCATTGGAACTTGCTTTTCCTTAACCCGAACCTGAGAAATTCGATTTGTAAAATACGATTGAGTTAGGGTTTATATGAACTTGAAACTTAGCCCAATTTTTCATTTTATATTTATTATAAAATATATTATATACATATGTCTATAAAAGTTAGAAAAAGTAATTTTTGCTATAAAAAAAGTAAAAAAGTAATTTTTGAAGGCGCTAGTAAATCTATGGGAGAGCAGTCTCCTCTTTCTTTTTTCTTTTCGCAGTTTTGCAAATATTATCTCTAAAGATGGGAGAATAAAATCATATTCAATTCATGTGTTGCACAAAAACAAATAAGTTAATTAATTAATAAGTTAATCAATCTGAAATGGGTTTTTTAATTTTTATTTTTAATAAAACTTTATGATATGTGTATCGAATTCATAAAATAAAATTTATCATTTTCGGAGATGTTTCTACATATTTTTAAATTGAGAAATATTGTGATCATTTTCACATGTTGAAAATGATCACAATCTCTTTGTAACTAAAATCTTAATAAATATATTAAAAATGGTAAAACTTGATTCATTAACATTATATATCCAGCACAACGGTTGTAAGTGAGGCCATTTCGATCGGGCTCCAAGTACAAATAATTATTTACTAGTAATTTTAAATTCAAAAATTAATACATGAAATAAGTTCTTATATATAGTATAAAGAGAAGATCCATTTGGTTTTATTGGGACTCAATACGATTAAAAATCGGGTCAAATTTAAGATACATTACAAGGCCAACCTACCTCTTGGGTAGGTTTGGTGAGATCATTTCTTGGAATTTCTTTGTCCAAATTAAGCATGAAGTCTAAAAATTTGATGGTCAGATTAGATACAGTCAAGTCCTTTTATTTAAATAAATGTTCCAGTCAAAAGATCAGGATTCTCTTGATCTTCCCATGCTACGCAACAGATAATAGTTTACGTGCGCAGTGCAAAACGCGAAAAGCGCACACCCACAGCCATATAAGGAAAATATATAAAGGAGTATGATCTCGCAAGTGACCGCCCATGCACTGTGTTCGCAATCTTACCGCAAGTGCACGGGTCGTAGATTGTAGTATATAAATTATCGTTCCACAGCAGGACTATAAATTTTGCTTTTAAATATTTTTTGTGTTGATTATGGAGAGAATATTGCAAATAAAATAGATAAGTGGAAGAAAAT
>JAXCLR010000050.1:45594149-45606504 GCA_035584095.1 Annona squamosa | reverse complement strand
CGACAAACACCCCCTGAAATAGGAGCAAACTCACAAGATAAAGATCGAAAGCGTGTACGATCAGTGCCCCGTAGTCAAAAAGCGGGGCCTCTCACCAAACCTGCTTGGTCGGGACTCCGGGTTCGATCTGTCATCTGCTCCGCTTTCCCAACCGAAGCAGCTCCCGGCGCGTGTCTCCATTTCTACTCTCGCTCGTGGGTAGACGGCGAGAAATTTCTCCTACCCGCGTGCAGGGACAGCCACCCGCTCGGGCGGGCGGGTCCCGCCGCTTGGTTACGGCGCCAACAGCCAAGCCCGAGATCGACTAGTCAACCAGCGTGTGCGCCGGCGTCCGTTGCGTGGAATGTGCTCCGTCGTCCAACCAAACACGTGTGTGGATCCGACGCCAAGCAACCGGTCCCATTAGTCGTCAGCGACACACGTGCTGCCCGCCGGTGTTGGAAGTTACAGATTCCGAGTTTCCGACTAGCGATCTTGTTTTCTCTTGCTCCCCGATGTTGATCCGACGCACCAACCTTTACGCCTCCACCTCTGCCGCTGCCATTCCAAGTCTCTCCAAGTGAATGAGCCAAAACAGAGCAGTCGCTGTAGAAAATATGCGAAGCCGGTGAAATTGGGAGAGAGAGAAGCTAGAGTGCCATTTGCCATGCTAGGCCTGAAAAACAAAACAAGCCCAGGTGTCCCCAGCTCCCCCGGGGAAGAAAACAGAGATTGAGAGAAGCTTGATTTCTTTTCAGCAAGAATTCGGTTGGAAAGAAGATCCTGAGAAGCTCCGAAACACCCAATTACTAATATAGAGAGAGAGAGAGAGAGAGAGAGAGAGAGAGGATGGAAGGAGGAGGGCAGGGAAGCGGTGGGGGTCCTGCGCCATTCCTGTTGAAGACGTATGACATGGTGGATGATTCGACGACGGACGAGATCGTGTCCTGGAGCTCCGGCAAGAGCAGCTTTGTGGTTTGGAATCCGCCTGAGTTCGCCCGCCTCCTGCTTCCCACCTACTTCAAGCACAACAACTTCTCCAGCTTCATCCGCCAGCTCAACACCTATGTGAGTCCTGGATTGCTTCGCTTGAATTTTTCCGACTTGAAATTTTGATGTTTCGATTGTGAATTTCGCCCGCCGGCTTTGGACTATTAGTTGGCGAATTGGGAAATTTCCAAATCCGTGGTTTTGTTTCTTTGATTGATGATGATGTGCCTGATTTGGAAGCCTGCCCTTGTTCTGTTCCGAGGAGCTTCAGACCCATCATTCGGAAAATCGATGATGATTTGCCTGAGTCGCAAGATTCCCAAATTTTGGTTTGTAGTAGAGACTGTAACTGAATTGAGGTTCCTTCGGTAATCATCGGTTAGTTTCAGCACCCCGTCGGATGAATTCATGCCTCATCTTGTGGAGTTGGAAGTTTTTGGATATTGTGAGATTATGACATGAGAAATTATCATATGGGGGAAATAAGAATATCAGATCATTGTCGAGGTAGACCTCTTGCATAGAAACCGAGCACTCAATCAAAGGAACAAATTCTCTAAAAATACCAAATGTCCAATATTCAGTGTTGTTGTATCTCAGACTCCACAATAGCTTGCCAATATCCACGTCAACATCCAATTTACCAATTATCACCATCATTCGTGGTGAAGTAGCAATGAGATATTTGCATTCAAACCCTCTGCTGAGTGCCATACTTTCTCTTATAGCTCCCTAAGACCTCTGCTGAAACAATCTTGATTTACTGAGAAATTGAATATTGAACATATGCAGTTGATAACACTGAATGCGTCAAATTCCTATCCTCCAGAGTGTTAACCTGTCAAAATAGGAAGAACGAGCTACATAATATTGGAAGATAGAGTGTGCTCTATAGTTATCTTTATCTTTGTTAGCGTCCGTGATGATTTCTTGTGCTTAGTTGGATGTTCTTCTTGATTGAATCACATTTTTCTATGAACTTTTCTTTGGTATTCATGATCTGTGTAGGGGTCTGCATGACTTCTTGATAGAAATGAAATGACGGAAAATTTTGAGGCCACTTTTTTTCATTATAGTGAACGAAGGTAACAATAGTTTGGGAAGACTAATAGTAAGTACAGAAGAATCTGTACTTTTCTAATTTTTTTTTTTTTTAGCTTGGAAAACTGGGGAGATGATCAATTGGAATTGATTTATGCATCTTTTATCCTACCAATTTCTTCCTAGGGCTTCCGGAAGATTGACCCTGAGAAATGGGAATTTGCCAATGAAGATTTTGTGAAGGATCAAAAGCATCTCCTTAAGAACATCCACAGGCGCAAACCCATTCATAGCCACAGCCAGCAGCCTACCTCTTTAGGTGATGCAGAACGAGCAGCTTTGGAAGAAGAAATTGATCGGCTGACACATGAGAAGACTGGTCTTCAGGCTGATCTATGGAAATTCAAAGAGCATCAGTCAGGCACAAAGCTTCAGCTGGAGGATCTTGAGCGGCGTGTGCAGGAAATGGAACAGAGGCAAATCAGGATGATGACATTCTTGTCAAAGGCAGTCAATAACCCAGCTTTTGTTGAGCATCTCGTTCGAATGGCAGGTGCATCAGTTGACTTTGAAGCTATTACTAAGAAGAGACGTTTGCCGAAGGTGATTGATTACTGTCAGGAAGTTGAGGAGAGTAGCTACATAGACAATCATAGCTGCAGCACTTCAAAGCCTGAGTTTGGGCATGTTTTCCACCAGGATTTCTATAATAAGCTCAAACTTGAATTATCTCCTGCTCTCTCTGATAATAATTTGGTTTCTGCAAGTATGCAGAGTTCAACTGATGACGTTATGAATCCAAAAACTTCAGAAGGAATGCCAATTGATGCAAATGTTAGAACAGAAGGCCTATCATCTTTTGTACCTGAGACACTGGAGCTCTCGGATACTGGGACTTCTTTCTCTCTGGGGATGAATATTTCTCAGACAAGGCAACTGAAAAATAATGAAAGTCCAGAAGCACAAGGCCCACGGCATTGTTTGGCATCTATTGAGGAGAGTGATGGACAAGTCTCCTGCCAGCTAAATCTGACACTAGCTTCTTCGCCATTGCTAGCAAAAAACAGTTATTATACAGATAGAGTCACTTCATCAGCAGGTCTAGAAATAGGTACATCTATGGCTGAGTTGAGGCCTAGTGAAAAAGGCAAAGATGAAGATGCTGGAACTAGTGCGGAGAATCGAAGCTTTGTCCCTGAGGACACACGAGAGGCTCACTGTAGTATCAATAATGGAGGTAACAATCAGTCGTCAACAGGACGAGTGAATGATGTATTTTGGGAACAGTTTCTGACTGAAAGACCTGGCTCAGAAAATGAAGAGGCAAGCTCTAGTTTTGTTGGAAATGCTCATGATGATCAAGACGATGGAAGGGCAGGCATAGGCAAGGCATGGAGAAACCAAAAAGACATGGAGAAACTTACACTCTGAACTGCTAACACCAAGGATGAAGACATCACTTGAGATTGTTCCACATTTTGTTCCATATTTCCTGAAGCTTTTGAAAGAAATTACTTCTATTGAAAATCTGCTACATGGGCAGTCATACTCATGAATGTACAATCCCCAAGGTCGGCAATACATTTTGTGAATGAGTATGTCTTGAAGAAGCAACTTCATTGTTTCTTGAGAATTTCTTCAGATGAATAAGAACGATGGTTAGTTGTGGCTACATTTCTCAAGTTAACTGCAGCGTAGAAAAGCAGGCATTAACTTGTGAATCATACAATCAGGTTTGTGCTTGATTCAAAATACATTCTCGCCAGAGAGTTCTGAAACCCAAACCATTTATGCAAACTATGTATTGCAAGCAAACTAGAAAGCATCCAGACCTCCAAAATGTACAGTGTCCATGTAATCCATTGGTCTGAGAGTATAGTCAAGTGAACTTCCCAGTATTCTTGGAACTTGGTAGAAAATTTTCAGTTCTTTTCTTGAAATCCAATTTCACCTTAGGTGCATCTTTCACAAAATTGGACTGAGCTAATGACCAGATCCAATTCACATCGGCAGGCACTAACTATTCTCTGAACTAATAATGACCTTTTTATGTCTATTTTGAATGCTATTCAATAGATCTCAACTCTCTTAAGGTTGGATAACTAGATGTTTCTCAGCCTGGACCTCCTACTTGGAAATCAAGCATGCAGCAGGCTGCATAGCCATCTTCTGAGGTGGGTTTGCATTCTGATGATGTGTATGCCACATGACTTCAGTTCTTCTCTTCATTCATTTTGAAATGGAATGTTGCTAACAGAAAGCTGCTTTATCTTTCATATGATAAGAGATATGGACTCTCTTTTTATTCCCCCATATCATTCTTGTAACTAAATTTCTAGTTCAAGTCGCTGCATGTTGGGGTGTTAGGTAACGCTATCCATGCTAACAGCTCCCATGATAAGAATCTCGTCCAGAAGGTTTGAACTTTTTTCTTCTACACAATACTTTTGGATTACTCCTATACGATTTGCTTATTCATTGCCTCCTCTGACTGGGTTATCACACGTACTTTTTGTTTTCCACTTGATTGCAAATGCGACATTTTGTTTGAATTTTCTGTGATTCTCTTGTTAACATGTCTTCTGCAATCTGGGTTTGTTTTATGGAAACTTTTTTCCACATAAATTTGAAAGGATCCAAATCTGGATCACAGCAATTCTTATTGAAATGGACAGGTATTGCAAATGAATTGCAAGAACTGGGCAAGAATCTATTCTATCTACTGTACCCGGCTATTTTAAGAACTAGTGCTATGTACAGAACGAATGAACAGAATCAATGACCCCTCCAAATCCCGTTACCATCTTCCTCTATTTATCCCGCATGCACTCCCGCCATACCATGGCAGCATTCTATGACTGCTAACTAGTTGTATGGAAAACCTCCAACTAAACCTGAACAGGACGCAAGCTTATTATCATCTACTTCCCTACAAAATGAACATTTGCATGGTCATTGCATCTTTATGGCCTCCAAATTTCCCCGGAAAACATCCATCAGGCTTTACTATCTTGAATGGCATTACCAGAAGATTGATGAGAGAGATCCATCAGTTTATCTATGAGCAGGAAAGGTGCAAAGAATCGGAGGCTTCTTACACAATCTTTGAAATCCTTCACCAGATGTTGTATCAGGCCTTTGCATGTTAGCCCGCCTGCCTGACTGGACGTTCTGTTTCGGTATTGTTGTTACCACGAAAGGCGTCGTGGCGTTATTGTTGTTTGGATTGTGCAGAGACTGGTATTGTTTTTGTCTGGTTGTTGATGAATAGAGAATGAAGTCAAGATAAACAATTTAAAACAAAATACATAAATAATGACGTAAAGAAATGGGATTATTATAAACCGTCAGAAATGTAATCATCACATCCAAGCAAAAAGAGGAGTAAATGCAGTTTTCTAAGATGATTTGGTCACCATTATACAGCTATGATAGGGATGCCATCATTTTCAAGCTTTTTATGCTGTTGTTTATGGATCAAATCGATTGTCTCAATTATGTAAGCGTAGATTTTTTATTTATTTTTATTTATTTGGTCTTTTTTCGTGAAAATGTTATCCAAATGTATTTATACCAAAATTTACAATTGTTGGCTATGTATAGATATAGTTTGAATTTTTTAAAAATAATAGTTCTGAGGTGAGGGTGTTTAAGCATTTTTAACCCCTAAACTATTGATTTTTAAAAATAAAAAGATGTACACGTACAAAAATTGTAAATTTTAATAAATGTATCAAATGTACTTGAGACAACATTTTTATTAACAAATACCCCTTAGCCTGGGCTGTCATTAGCTCCTGTTAGCATATCAGAGCTCTTAGTTAAACCTATAAACTTGAAATTATGCATTTACGTGATATATTAATACTAAGATTTTTAAAATAATCTTTGATGATTAATATGTTTGAAATTTTAATTAATTAAAAGCATAAAAATATGTTATTTAGATCATTGTAATATTAAATGCATAATATATGAATATGACCATAGGCCAGATTACTACTAATCATCACTCGGGTAGGGAGTACTCTGCAATGGCGTTCCCCACGTGCCCTTTTTTTTTTTTTTTTTTTGCATTGGTGCTGCTGCGTAGAATCTGGATTAGCATTGCCGTTCCAATTATTATGGAATAAAAAAAATCAGCCATCATATTTCTTAATTTGTGCAACAAAAAACGCCAATTGAATTTATGCAATTCATAATAAAATTCTAAAAAAAGATTGTGTTTGGCAATTGATAAAAAATGTCAATTTAAAACTTTCCACTCTCTCTAATTATTGTATTTTTTAATCATTTTTTCACATTTTCCTATACAATTACTCTATTTTTTAATCATTTTTACATAACTATCCACATAACTAACCTATCTATTTTAACTTTATTCTCTTTACTATTTATTATCCTTATCAATTCAAATAATTTGACAACTTTTACTCTAAAAAACTTTTCACCAAAAGTTTTATACATTACCAAATACACCCAAAATCAATTATTTGAATTCATATAATTTCATTTGAAAGCTAAGAAATATAATTACTGCATTCGTACCATTATTAGAATATTCGTGAAATCAACAACCGCATAGCTTGACTGAAGCCGAAAACTTCAAAAAATCCTTATGCTTGTGAAGATTTTCATCGGTTGAGTATAAAAATCATAAATAGAAAATCAACCAACCTCAGGAAAGTGCGCCGATCAGCATAAGTTTTTTTTTTTTTTTTTTTTGATAAAGGACTCACTCTAGTCCTACTCTCGGTCCACCGTGATTGGAGTAGAGTAAGAGTGATCCAAACGATCCATTGCCAAAAAATTATCTTTACAAATGTGTCTACAAATAGCATCGGGTGGGTTACCCCACCAAGACTGACAATCCTCAGAAGAAACCAAAATCAATTCAGCTAGGGAATGAGCAACTGCAGTACCCTGCCGAAGTACATGATGAGCAGAAAAGGAAGCATTGCTATGAAGAATTGACCTAATCTCATCAATGATAAAACCAACCTCAGATGAAATGGGATCTGAGTTAGATATGAAATTGTATAGAATCAGAGAATCGGTTTCGAATTGTACTTGTCTGATATTCTGTTGTGTGGCCCATGAAATCCCCATCAGAAAAGCCGTAGCCTCCATGAAGAGAGTCCCTTACCCCATCCCGTTTCCATCCGGAAGCCGCAACAAATTCACCCTGGGAATCTCTCATAACAGCTGCACAACCAAACTTATCCATACCTGCATAACTGCGAGCATCCGCATTAATCTTCACAAAAAAAGGTGGAGGCATGATCCAATGCAGGACCAGATCCCTCTCCACAAGCCCAGACCTCATTATGTTCCCTGCATTCCTATGCTGGAGAAGGAAATTAGAACACCAATCCAAAGTATCAACAAAATTCGGTTGGTGGTTTTCCACTCTAAATTTATTTCGAAGGTACCAAACCCTCCAGCAGCACGTGATGAAAAAAGTAAGGTCCATAAGCTTGTTCGACCGCACAAGAGATTCCAGAATTTCTTTTACCGAGATTCCATGGGGAGTCAGTCTCGCAGCCCTCCAGCATACCCCCAAGGTCGCAGAACACTCCAAAAATAGGTGGCTCGCATCTTCAACTCCGTTCATGCACAGAAGGCAGCAGCTGTCAATCTCAAGCCCCCTCTTGCGAAGATTGTTAAGAGTAGGGAGGGAATCAGTGAGAAGACGCCATCCAAAAATAAGAGTCTTGCTCGAGAGCTTCAGTCTCCAGATTGCCTTGAAGCATCCAGACAGTTCCTGATTCGCCACATTGGAACAGAGAAGTCTATACGCCGACTTGACAGAGAAGGAGCCGTTTGGTTCATGCATCCAATAAATAGAGTCATCTGCCCTTTTTTGCGATAATGTAATCGAATTTACCTCACGCCAGATCGTCTCCCCTGCGACCATCATAATCTGCTCTCTCTTCCATGAGTTTGATGCAGCATCAATGAAATGACAAATTTTAACATCCTCCGGAATGGAGAATGGGAGAGGCCCCGCCTTGTCCACCTTAGAATTGAGCCATATATCATTAAAGAAAGATACCCGTCTACCATCTCCAATGCGCCATTTACAACCCTTCTAAATCACATCCCTAGCTTTCAGAATGCTCTTCCATGTGAAAGAGTCCGATGCCTTCGCCTTGCAGGACCAAATATCAGAAAACGGAAAGTACTTTGCCTTAAGTACCTTGTAGCATAACGATGATTTACCCTCAACCAGCCGCCACACCTGCTTGCCAAGAAGGGCATAGTTAAAATTATGAAATTCCCTGAATCCCAGCCCTCCCGCTCGCTTAGGTTTGCACAACTCTTTCCATGCTACCCAGCTCATTTTTCTTTTACCGTCTTCCTTCGCACCCCACCAGAATTTGCTTAACATTCCATTTATGTTGTTGCAGAATGATTTGGGTAAAAGGAAGATGCTCATCGTGTATGCCGGGATCGCCTGAGCAACGGCTTTAATAAGAACCTCTTTTCCACCCCATGACAAGAGTTTCCCTTTCCAGCCCTGAATTTGGTTCCAAATGCGCTCTTTAAGATCTCTAATAAAGCCCGCCTTAGATCTGCCAAGCCAAGCTGGTAGGCCAAGATATTGGTGAAGTTCATTCCCTGCAGATCCCAAAAGCATAGACAGACTTCTTCTTTCACAAACATCCACATTTGAGCTGAAGAAAATAACAGTTTTGTCCGTATTAACCACTTGGCCCGAAGAATCCGCATAACGATTGAGGATATTCAAGAACAACCGTAGAGCCCCGCCTTCCGCCCTCAAAAAGATAATCGCATCGTCAGCAAAGAATAGATGGGATATCATTGGACCATGAGGATGAAGTTTGATGCCATAGATAGATCCCCTGTTGATCTCATAGGTAATCAATGCCGAAAGCCCCTCTGCACATAATAGGAATAGGTATGGAGATAAAGGATCCCCTTGCCTGAGCCCCCTTTGAGGTAAAAAGTAGGGAGATTTGAAACCATTAATATTAACCCTATATCTTGCCGTAGAAATGCAGCACATAACCCAATTGATCCAAACTTCATCGAAATTCATCGCTTCCATGACCCGCTTAATGAAGATCCATTCAACCCTGTCGTAGGCTTTTGACATGTCCAGTTTGATGGCCATCTCCCGCTTTCTTCCCTTCTTACGCCTCCTTAAAGAGTGGATGGCCTCGTACGCCACCAACATATTATCAGTAATAAGCCGACCCGGAATAAATGCGCATTGTTCATCCCCAATTACCTCATTAAGAACCCCCCGCAGTCTGTTCGCCAAAACCTTGGTCAGGACTTTGTGGATGACATTACAAAGGCTAATCGGCCTGAAATGATCCAGAGATTGGGCCCCCTTCCTTTTCGGAATCAATATCAATGTGGTGGCATTTACCCCTTCAAGGTGCCGGCAAAGCTGCTCTGGATTGCGCTCATTCATGAATTTCTTACACCAATCAGTAATCTCTGCCCCAACAGTATCCCAATGTCTGTGGTAAAAACCTGCCGACATACCATCCGGACCTGATGCTTTAGTTGGACCCATACCTTTAATCGCCTTCACCACTTCCTCGGTTCGCAATGGTTCCGTCATAGAGCCACGCTGACTGTCTGATATTCTCCTCACAATTACCTCCTCCACCCATGGCGCATCCTGGGGAGAAGATGATGTGAAGACATTCTGAAAGTATCTGACCGCTTCATCCATCATTTGACCCTGGTCCTTTATCCATCTCCCATTACGATCCATTAAAGCCTCAATGAAGTTAGAACGATGCCTGTTTGAAGCCGAGCGATGGAAGAACTTGGTATTCCTATCCCCGTCCTTGAGCCAATGTGTCTTCGCACGGACCCTCCACAATTGCTCCTCATCTTCCAAGAGGAGGTTGATTTGGTTTTTCACTTTCTGCATCATGTCATCCCTTTCATCATTTGGTTGCAGGCTCATGATAGATAGGAGCTCTCTTTGTTTTCGATCAATAGCTCTCCGGAGATTGCCCCTCTTCCGACGATTCCATTTAGATAATTCGAGGCCGCATCGATTGAGTTTCCATGAAAGTTTGTCAGATGCACTCATAACTCCAGAAGGAAAAGAGCTCTAGACATGGTTGATAATCCTAGAAGCCTCTTCATCCCGATTCCAGAAGAGTTCGTAGCGGAACTCCCGTGGCGGCCTACTCCTCCCCCCAAGCGGATCAAAGGATAGCAATATTGGACAATGGTCTGAAGTAGATGACGCAATATGGCTAACCGTAGCATATGGATACCAGTTCAACCAAGCATGTGAAGCGAGCCCCCTATCCAATCTAGCCTCCACTTTCTGCCTCCCCCTTCTATTATTGCTGCATGTCATAGGATAACCTTTGAATCCGAGATCCTGCAACTGGCATCTATCCACAACTTCGCAAAATTTGTTCATTTGGGCTTGGGGGTGGTTTCTGTAACTATAGTATTCGTTTGGCCCCATTACTTCGTTAAAGTCCCCCATAACTAGCCATGGCTCATTGCTCCGCCCACACAGCAAATGAAGAATGTTCCAACTTTGATATCTGTACTGAGTCTCGAGATGACCATAAAAGCCCGTGAACCTCCAACCCAAAAAACCAGCCTCGATGTGGTGTGTAGAAAAACTTTTGATATAAGCCGGCTTATCATTATTCCATAACAGTGCGAGACCCCCTTTCCTCCCTACGAGATCCACCGAGAAGCAACACTCAAAGGTAAGCCGTCTCCGCACCCTTTCCATCTCCTTCGATATGCATTTTGTTTCAGACAAAAAGATCAAACAGAGAGCTTGTTTCCTGACAACCTCAATCAGGGAGCGAATTGCCCGTGGGTTCTCAAGCCCACGGCAATTCCAGGCCATGATGGCCATTTTAGTGGAGGCGGGGCTGTGGCCTACCCACAACCTCCGCCTCGAACTCATCACTGGATTGGCATCCCCTTGTTTTGTTTCTCTTGCACCCATCCATCCGTACTTCCGCTTCATCACATTGGTCCCTTTTTCCCTTCCCCAAACCATAGATCCCCATCCCGAAAAGAGAGCCCTCCCCTTGCCCCCTCCTAGCCCGTCTTTTCCATTTGCCTCGTGTCCCTATGAATACTCCCCCTTCTTCCGACTCCGGATCCATGACCTGTCTATCCAACGACCTACCCACATGATCTAACTTCCTCCCTTTCCTTTGCCTAATGCTCTCTCCCAACAACTCCCCACCCATACATACAAGGTCCCCCGCTTCGTGTGATTTATCCTTCCTTTCCTTCATCTGCAAATTGCCACCACCATTCTGCTGTTCAAAAATGTGTATCATCCCTCTTGCCAGCCCCACACTAACAATCTGTGTTTGCTTCCCATCAACCTCGCTATTCTCTTCATCACTTTCTTCCCATCCAGACCCCTCCACTGCACCTGCATTAGAGGATATAACAGTTGTTCCCTGTTGCTCACGAAGATAACATCTATCTTGTGTTGGGTAGAGCATTTCAGATCTTCGCTTCATAGACGTTGATTTGTCAACGTCCATCTCTGTTGCCTCCACCTGCCGCTGATCAGAAAATGCAGTTTCGGAGAGCTCCGTTTCATACCTGGTTTCTGATCGAGGAAGAATGCCAGCTACCATATTCCCCTTAATTACCCGGGACTGGTCAGATAGGATGGGTTTGAAGAGCACCACATCATCGCTGATGTCGGGACTTAGAATAAGGACATTTGTCGGCGAAGTATTGACGCATCCAGCGTGCAAGGCTTCCCCAACTCCTTCCGCCTCCTTGCCTTGCTCCTGATCTTCTGGGTAGCTATCAATCCATCTTCGTGCCTTGCCGCTATTCTCCCTCTCCATTTGGTGAGAATCTGCTGCCATCCGACCCCCTTGAGAATGTGTATTTGATCCCAAGTACTTAACAGGGGTGACCCTATTACTGTTGTTGGGACCATCCCGAACCATCAGTGGCTTGGTTCCCGTGCGAAGCCAGCTCCCATACGGCAAATCATCCTCTGATAATGGTTTGGTCGCCGCATTGGTTTTGGTACAATCCCGATGAGTGTGGCCCAATCTTCCACACATATAGCAAAAAAGCGGAAGTTTTTCATATTGGAATGATACCCACTTGCGTTGCTGATTTGCTATCTTAATGAAAATGCTTTTTCTTAGCGGTTCTCGGCAATCAATTAACACTTTGAGCCTAAGCACTGAATCTGAATCCACTATTTCATATACTTCTTCAAAGGAAGCTCCTATGCTATGGCCCAGCTGCACTTTATCGACGATATATGGGATTCCCGAAACTTGCATCCACATAGGAGTTTTAACAAGCACTATGCGATCAATATCTGTTTCCTCCT
>JAXCLR010000050.1:45574605-45594049 GCA_035584095.1 Annona squamosa | reverse complement strand
CATGGTTCCTTTGGACGCCAGAGTCTTCTCAGCATTGCTCTGAATAATTCCTTGTTATAAGATTTTGTCGCCCAGACTGAACATATGATCGATTTTCCATCCTCCGGACTCAGTTTCTTGATCGCTGTATTTGAAATCGTCATTGTTTGGAGTTCGGACTCCAATAAATCTGCCACGGATGGATTCATTGGTTCCAGGTGCGTTGCTGGTTTCCGACTCTTCTGGCTGGCGTAGGGAAATCACCCTTATTTCCGCTGCAAATCGCTTCTGTATTTCCGCTGCAAATCGCTTCGTCTTCACCGGCGATATCAGCTGCCCCTGATATCGCCGATTTCGAACACCCCAACATCGTCAGTTTTCTTTTAAAATTTAGGAAATGTTTTATCTAATAAACGTTTCTACTAAAACATTACTTGCCACAAACATCGCTAGAAACCCTTAACCCAAATTACTATCGTTGTCATTTCTCGTTGAATTGTAGGGTTATGGGACGCACCATAATCCCTCCAATTCAATAATAACAGTGAGTTAGAATAAGGGCTTTTGTAATATCTTTGGGCATTTTAAAATTTTTTGGGACGATTTAATTGAGGTGAAGTCCTTACTATGCGGAAAACTTGCACCTTTTGTAGTTTGGGCCGTTAGGTCGAATATATTGGATTTAGATTGTGGAAAATTTTGAAATGTTTCAATTTTAAATATGAGTTTCCATTTTCCAATATATAACGATCTTACTTTTCACATTATTATTTATATTATTCGTGTTCCTATATATAATTTTATACATGGCTATTAGTTACAAGTTCACAACAACTATACTTTTCAAATTCTCTTTCTTTTCTAGTGGTCAAAAAAGAGGTCGGAAAGTATTTGTGAGAAAAAAATTTGAACAATTTAAGAATAATAATGAGGAGGAAAGAAAATAGAAATAAAGGGTGTGTTCGGGAATGAGTAAAACTTTTGGTGAAAAGTTTTGAAGAATAAAAGTTGTCAAATGATGTGATATGATAAGAGTAATGATGAAGAGTAAAGAGGATAAAGTTAAAATAGATAGGTTAGTTGTATAGTTAATTGTGTAGAAATGATTGAAAAGTAAGGTAGTTTGTGTTGGAAGATGTAAAAAAATAATTAAAAAATAGAAGAGTTATAGAGAATGAAAAGTTTTAGATTGAAAAATTTTAAGTGAAATTTTTTTTTCATTGCCAAACGCTCAAAATGGACAAAATAATTGTACAGAAACATGAAAAAATCAAACATAAAATTAATAATAGAAAAGGTGCCACGATGCTTATGGCATCCTCGTAACAACAAGAGCCCCTCATATAGTCAATGTCATTTCGAATCTTGCATTTGGTAGGTATGATTAGATGATATTTTATAGAATAATCTCTTTACAATGGGGTTTTATAATTTTTTTTTTCGTTGTGGAGGTTTTCAAGTTCCCTCCGTGATGGAGGTTTAGGAAAAAAATTCTCTCCATGGTATGAGGGTTTAAATGTGCTTCATCGTAATATCTAGATGTCATGATACATATAAAATATAAAAAAATAATAGATATATAGTTAGATAGATAAAGTATTAAATCATATTCAAAATTATATAAGAATGGATAGGGATTTTTTTTTCTTTTACTTCATTCCAAAGAGACCCTAATTAATTTCAAATTTCGTAACCAAATGATAAAGTTTCCAAGTCATCTGCAAGTCCAAAAAACTGAGCGTACATTTGCAACATTGATCAAACTATATAACGTAGATGTATTTGGAAATAACCCAGCTCTTAAGCCTAAAAAAAGGCATAAAGCAAATTCCCTATTTCTTTTTCACTACACTATTTAGAATTTAATGGGATGAACAAAGTTCGATGATTTTAACCTTTAAACAAAATAATTCGAGAGATGGTAATAATGAATTTTGGGTAGGTTAAATGTGAGGTCGGGAGTTGGGACTGAGCTTTCGTCTTATAATGATGATAATGAAGACTAATCGTCATTATCAGTTTGAAACATCAAACATCTGCATATGATCATGTGTGAAATTTGCAAGTGAAACTCCTAAATTGTCTTGGCACCATTGTACATCCTATCGTGTCGGTATCAAAAAAAAGTCCTGTGCTAATAATTGAATTGTCCCACAGGAGTTTTGAAAAATAGACCGTGTAACTTTTCTTAATTGCAATTTTTTAAAATAAAACTTAGTTACAATTTCTACACATAAAAAATAACCTATTAATTACATCAAAAAAAAAAAAACCTATTAAAGGTCTCTTAGGTAGGAGGTAAAAAAATTATTGAAAAAATTTTGGAAAAAAGCTTAACAACAAGGAGTAAAGAAATTTTGATAAAGTTAACGTGATAGTTATATGAAAATAATAATAAAAAAGTAAAATAGTTAGGACTTGTGTGGGGATAAGTCTTCGCAATTCTTCAGCTTGCGATAAAATAGGTTAACACGTATTTAATAAGAAAGATTTTCAAACTTCGCTATTCAGCTTACAACATAAATTAGCTATCAAGTATACAGAAAAAAGTGAACGAAAGCATAGTCAATTAGTTTGACATGTATGCTATTCCCCGTTTTTAATTTGGACGGATCGATAGTATAAGTTCACGTAGAGAATATTTGGAAAATGATAAAATTTTGAATAAAAAATTTTTGAAATGAAAAAAATGATGCTGTATTTATAAAAGTAATAAAAAAGAATAAAGTTAACATAGATATGTTGTATGAGACAGTTGTGTAGAATAATTAAAAAAGTAAGGTAATTTATACAGAAAAATGTGAAGCAATAATTAAGAAAATGATAATTATAGAAAGTGAAAAATTTTAGATTAAATTTTTTATTTTAAGTCAAACACACTCATAATAATTTAAAAGTGATAATTTCTCTTGTACCCATAACAAATGCATATAATTTTTCTTATATTCATAATATTTCGTAAATTTCTTTTATACCTATAATATTTCACCATAAATTTCTTTCATACACATGCCGTTTAAACCATTATTATCTAACCCATTGAAAAGACAATTTTGCCTATTTAAAATTTTTTAATTGAGAAATTTAATATTGACATGACTCAATTGATGGTAGTAAATTATTAATACAAGATATTAAATAGCTTGAAAGTCATATTAAGATTGATTTATTTTAATTAAAAAAAATTTAAAAGGGCAAAATCATCTTTCCACTGGGATAGATAATGATAGTTTTAACGACGTGCGTATGATAGGAATTTAGGTTGAAATGTTATAAATATAAAAAAATTTACAAAATATTATGTGTATAAAAGAAATTATGGACATTTGTTACGAGTACAAGAAGAATTATCTCCAATTTTTTTAAAAAAAAAAACTGAAAGAAGTTCACATCGCGCACCCACATTCCAATTTTTCGGGATGAGTTTTCTAGGAGCCTGATCCCCTACTCCCGAGAGCAGGCAGCGTTCCCTGCTCCCATGAGCTTATACCCATTTTTTTATTTTTTATTTTATTTTATTTATAAAAATGTTAATCCAGGTTTATTTAACATGTTTATAAATTTTTACTATTTTTAAAGTATTTTAGATATTTATTTTTGATTTTTGAAAATAAGTGGCATTTTAAGTAATTTTAAATTATTAAAATGCCATTGATTTTTAAAAATAAAAAATAAATATCTAAAATATTCCAAAAATGGTAAAAACTTATACATATGTTAAATATATATAGATTAACACTGATTAGGAGAAATTTTCAAAAAAAAAAATAAAAAAATAGATATAAGCTCCCGGTGGCAGCGAACGCTGGTGCAGGCGATCGGATTCAGGGTTTTCTAAAAGCGCACAAGTGACGTCGGAAAGCTCAGCCAAAGGGAGAGTCGTGTACTCGTAGAATTATATTAAAAGGCACGTAGAAAGGGGGCGAAATTTTTTTGTATCATGCACATGGTTTACTTAGTAATGAGGAAAAAATGAAAAAAAATTATCAGCAGAAATTTTTTCAAAAAACCGAGGATGTGATATGGTGGTAGTTGCATGAAAAAATAATGAAAAGATTAAAATATAAAGGTAACAATAGAAAAATACGGTAGTACTTGGTTAAATAAGATGTCACACACGATATTAAAAAATGTACAGAATGAAGGGAATTTTTTCATTTCTTTTTACCAAATGGACCCTAAGTTTTAGAATGTTGCAAAACGAACCTTTATTATTGAGATTTGCAATAATAATAAAAAAAAAAACATACATATGGTCACTCGCATCATTGTACTGGCCCGGTGGCAGGGTGCTGGTAGTAGCGAGGAAAAGGAGAATCCAAAAAGCGAGGCGTGGCTGTATATCACTAGAAATCCGCAGTGGGTGGTGCCCAATAACTACAATGATAGAGGTTGGTGGAAGCCACTGAGCTACATTTAAAACCCCGTCCAATCCCCAGAGCGAGAAAAGAAAGAGCACAAGATCACCACCCAAGTACTCTTAAAAAAATATATAAAAAAAAAGAAAAAATCGCCACCCCACCACTATGCGATTCTCCTTGAAGATCATGATCGTCTTCTTCCTGCCATTGTTGCTTTTGTTGGAGGCCCACATCTTTTGCTGCCTGGCTGCAACTGATCGCAACCAGCCTTCAGCATGGAGAGGCCTTGAAATGGATGTGGGGGTGAAGAGGGGAAGTGATTCCTTTTGGGGTGAAGAGATGGAGATGGATTCCGAGATAAATAGGAGGATCTTGGCCGTCCAAAAGAGGTACATAAGCTATGGTTCGTTGAAGAAGGATGCGGTTCCTTGCTCAAGGCCTGGGGCTTCCTACTACAACTGCCGCCAGATGCAAGGCCATCCATACACAAGAGGCTGCAGTGTCATCACGGCTTGCAGGGAGAATGTGCCCTGAGTGGCAGTGTCCATGGATCACATGGATCGGGTAGGTCACTTGGGGAGGAATATGGCGAGCTTGGCCTCTATTTTTCATTTAGCTGGCCTCTTCTTGAAGAACTGGGGGTGCCTTTTTTTATTTAATTTTTTGGTTGGAGCAAGACAAATTTCAGATCTGTGAGATGAAAGGCTAAGATCTGCATAGCTCGTGCCTGAATATGTTATTATTATTATATATGTATTGTTGTTTGGTATTGCTAACTTCCTGTACATATATATTAGATTGTGACTAGAGTTATTTTGTGCAATTTCGTTTTTTGAGTTTGGCTGGGGCAGGTCTTATCCATGAACATGCTGGGAATTTTAGAAGAAGAACAGGAATTTGAGAAAACTTGGAGGGTTGGCATGAGGGCTCTTAGATTTACTGTATTATAATCACTACTATTAATTTGCAAATTAGCAAAACTAGAAGGTAACAACACAATCTATGAAATTGGTTAAAGTACTAGGAAGTAGGAAGTACGGTTTCCTGGGCTGTCATTAGGAGTTGAACCGGGTTGTTAGGATGAGAATTTTTAAACCCCCTAATCCATTTAAATAGTCCATATAATCTGCTTAAATAATCGGGTAGGCTTGTCCAATTCTTCAACCCGTTAACCCATCGATCTCCTTATAAATTATGCATCATTGTTAACAATAGAATTAATATTAATGTTATCATTTTTCAATCATTCAACCTTTAGTAACTTTGTTTTTATCAATTCATATTAGCAACTTGTAGTCCATTTCATCTATCTTGGGATTGAGGTTATGGGGTTGAGGTTGGCCTTGATCTTGCCTCGTTCCACCTTTTTCTGTCGTATATGGTGTTGGTGCCATGCTTTCTTAGCTTTCTATCTAGGGCGATTTTAAATTGCCTCTGTAGGGAACGAATGGAGGAGGTGAACAGCATCATAATCCATTGACAGATTTTACTATATCATCATGAAAGATTTTTTTTTTGTTCATAATAAACTAGGTAAATTTTTAAGAAAAAATAATAACAGCAACAGAAAAACACCTAATTAGAGCAATCAATTTCTTACATTTTCCATCAAAATAACGAAATAAATTAAGAGAAGTCGTTTAAAGAAGTTGAAACCTCAAGACTAAAGTCCAAAATTTCAGAACATACAAGTTGTAAAATGTGAAATTAAGAAAATCCAACATTTTTTTTTAAAAACTTTTTTTACTTAGAGATGTGCTGGTTTTATTTGTTATTGATAAAGATGTTCTAAAAGCATTGGTCGTATTTTGGTTGGAGAAATTCTCCATATAGTGATCAGTGGGAGTGGATCAGTTAATGGATAGGCGTTGTACATGGGAGCAGACAATGGTCCAGCTGTGCATTTTGATAGTGGATCACAAAAAACAATGTGATTGATCTGTCCTCTCCTCGGCAATGCATTATGTTTGAGTGGTTTGATAAAAAAAGGCTGACCTACTGCGTTAAGCTTCCATACATTTGCAGAATCCAAGTACGGGTTACTTCCATGTCTGAAGGCGGTAACTCTTACAGTTGTGCAAAGAGGAAGCCTTAGAAAGCCACAAGTTTGCCTTGTCTTTCGGCCAACACTCATTCACCCAATCATCCTTCCTAACTATTCTTCTCACCCTCCTCTCCTCAGCAGTCAGCAATGAGGCAGTGTAAATGCATGATCCAGCTGGTATTCCAAGTTCTTCGTGCATTGTCATATCCTAGCCAAGAAATAACGCAAAAGGACACCTCAGTATCCCCTAAGAGTTCCCCTCAGCAGTCAGAAATGCAGTACAGAGGAATGACTTGAAGAATAGACTAGTACCTGGCCTATCCTCACCGATGGATTATAATAGCATGGATTGAAGAATAAACTGGTACACTGACTATTCTCACCAATGAATTACTATAGAATGACCGAATCTAGACTATAACATTTTTAGCTAAGAAAGCAAGCCACTTTTATTGCATTGTCCAAGCACTCTGTTTTTATCCCCACAACAAGGCATCAGAGCAGCACCACTCAATCCGAAATGCCATGACACTGATAAACTATGTAAGAAATCAGGCAAGAGGATGCTTGCGCTGTTGAGCATGTCCTTTTGTTTTGTTATGCATGCAGCCTGAGGGAATGAAATGGAACTTGCAAAAGAAAATAAAAAGTAATTCCTTCTCAAGAAAATGTTCCGTGGATTTGATATTGCAAGTTTCAAAACCGATCATTTACATGAAAAGCGACTTAAAATTTAAAAAATAGAAAAAAGGAAACGGTGACCATACAGAAAAGGTAGATGACTTGGAAGTAAAACTCCAAAGATAATCCCCATCACAAGGAACACTTACCTTCAATAGGAGTTTCAAAAGAAAAAGAACAGAAAAACTATACCCAAAGAATTCCAAGAGTGAGATCAAAACATGTTTAGCTAAGATGTTATCGGCTTTGGCATTTATATAGCTGATAGTGGGATCGAGTTTTGCCGCCCAATGTTTTTTGCCTCTTTATTTGCAAACCAGCGGTTCAGCATCCTGGATTCAAAGATTGAATGTTTGAAATATTCAAACAGCAACAGGGGATGATGTGGCAGACTTAATTAGTTCGATCTCTATCGGGCCAAGTTGATTCACTCCTCTCCTCACCCAGACATTATACATCACTCTCATCGAGATGTCTTGTTGCATTGTCTTGTTTGAGACGTCAATTACTCTAATCTTAAATCAAACATTGTTTGTCCTAGTTGTTGATTTACAAAATTATCATACATTTTAGAAATTTTTCTCAATTTAATGAAGATTTTTATTCATCAATAATTCATGTGTCTAAAAGAGGTGGAACTTTCTATTCTGGTTTAAGTTTCACATTGTGTATCCCAGGACAATTGTAAAATCACACTAAGCTGCAAAGAAGGTATTGAAATTGCCTTAAAAGAAAATGATGTAGTAACATGCCTAAAATGAAGCTTAGTTATATTTTTTACTTTTATTACTTTCCTTAATTTTTCTTTCTCTTTAAAATGAAGCTTAGTTCTATTTTTCACTTTTATCACTTTCCATAAGTTTTCTTTCTCTCATATTTGCCCCATTAATCTTAAGGCAATTTTTTCTTATCCCACTTATTTTACAAATGTCCCCTCAATCAAATATTCTATTTGCAAAGCTTGATGCCTTAAAATCATACTATTGTATTGAAACCAATTTTGAAAGTCCTACTAAGGCCCCTGGACCGGACGGAATGTCCTCCGGTTTTTTTCAAAAGCATTGGAACATTGTTGGCCCTAAAATTTTTCAATGGTGCAGATCATTTATGGAGGAGAGAAATCATGCTCTCAAGGGCAGTCACATCCGAAAGGTTAACTCCACAACCCTGGTATTGATCCCGAAATGGGTTGGAGCTCAAGAATTGTCGTATTTTCGACCTATAAGTCTGTGCAATGTTGTTTATAAAATTTTAGCTAAGGTCCTTGCAAATAGGCTTAAAGCTTCTCTCGATGAGATCGTTGGGGTGGAACAAAGCGCGTTTGTTCCGGGCCGGCTTATATTAGACAATATGTTGATTGCCTATGAAGCCATTCATTCTCTCAGGAGACGAAAAGGGAGTCGAAGGCAAGAGATGGTCATAAAATTGGATATGTCAAAGGCATATGATCGGGCGGAGTGGGCTTTCCTGGAACAGGTTATGGTGGCTATGAACTTTTGCCCGGTGTGGGTAAACTGGATTATGAGCTGCATAACCACAGTCTGCTATCGTGTAAACGTGAATGGCTTCAAGTCCAGATACTTACAACCTCAGAGGGGGCTAAGGCAAGGGGATCCACTGTCTCCCTATCTATTTCTCCTTTGTGCAGAGGGTATCTCAGCGCTTATTGGTAGAGCGGCTGCCTAGGGATTAATTCATGGAATCAGGCTAAACCCGCGATGGCCTCAACTTACTCATCTTCTATTTGCTGATGATGCTCTTATTTTTCTAAAGGCCGATGAATATGAAATAAGGTGGTTCATGGATATTCTCAGTTTATACTCTTCTTCATCTGGCCAATTGGTTAATGTGGATAAAACCTCAATTTTCTTCAGCTTTAACACAAATGATTGCGACAGAGAGGCGATAACAAAATTGTTGGGATCTTCAGGGTAGGTTTCCATGATTACCTTGGCCTTCCGACATGGATTGGGCGTTCTAAGAGGGAAATGTTTAAGAGCATTAAGGAGCGCATATGGAACAAAATCCAAAGTTGGAAGGGTCGTCTTCTTTCTTGGGGAGGGAAAGAAGTTTTGATCAAAGCGGTCACACAGGCAATACCAGCCTACACCATGAGCATTTTTCTGCTACCCCAATCTTTTTGTAGGGATATCAATGGGATGTTAAGTAAATTCTGGTGAGGCGAACAGGGGGAGAAACGCAAAATGTGCTGGTTGGCTGGCCTGGAAGAAGATGTGTAAGACTAAACGGGCAGGTGGTTTGGGATTCCGTGACCTTCATGCATTCAACTATGCCCTTCTTGCAAAGCAAGTTTGGAGGTTGTCTTCGGACTCTGCATCCCTCTGCTATAGGGTTCTAAAAGCCAAATACTTTCCCAAATCTGATGTTTGGAGTTGTTCGTCGAAACCGTCTGATTCTTACACCTGGAAGAGTATCCTCAAGGCGCATGATGTCATTCATGGATACTTACACCTGGATGCAAATGGAGGATTGGTGATGGGAAAAGGGTTCGATTTTTCAAGGATACTTGGCTTGATTTTGAGCTGTGTAAGGCGGGACCCCTTCCGCTTTCTATATTGGAAGATGTCATGGTTGGCCACTTCATTGATCCAGTGACAAAGGGGTGGAACAAAGACAGAGTTGTGGCAATTGCGGGGGAGTCTGGTTGGCAGGTTATAAACAGGGTTCCACTCCCTAGTTGTCCTGAAAGGGACAATATCTTCTGGAAATATGAACCAAGGGGTCTCTTCTCTGTTAAGTCGGCACATAGGATGCTTAAGGGGGAGAATGAAAACTCTCATCTGTCAGGCTGTTTCAAGGCCATCTGGCGAACTGAACTTTCAAGTAAGGTGCAAATCTTTGGGTGGCGGCTCATGAAGGATATCCTACCAATGTCCCTCAACCTATCCTGGAGGGGTATTGTGGTGGTGGATCTTCTGTGTGTCTTTTGCAGAAACGAAGTCGAGGATGCAGACCACTTGTTTCTACGATGTGCTCGTACTGCTTGCCATGCCCGGAAAGCTGTCTATGTGTGGCCCCTGTCACCGTCGGTTCGGGGTATTCTTACTAACCTTGCAGCCAGGAACAGGACTGAAGATTTGACTTTTTTCATTGTATTTTGTTGGCGAATCTGATTTTTACGGAACAAGCTTAAGATGGAGGGCGTTCAGCCAGTGTTCAATGATATTCTCCCATGGTGTCGGGATTACCTCCAGCATTTGCAGAAGGTCAAACTTCTGAACCACGCAAATGCATTGGACCTTCCCCTTGTACTCAGATGGACCAAACCTCTGGATGGTGTTTTCAAGATGAATGTAGATGCTCGCTGCTTACATGATTCGGACGTCATCGGGTGTGCTGCTGTCATTAGAGATTCTCATGGGTCTTTTATTGCAGCAATGGGATGGAGACGGACGGGCGCAGGGGAGTCACTTTTTATGGAAGCCACCGCTTTCCTTTTGGGAGCTAAGTGGGCCCTCCATCTTAAGTTTAGACCTGTTCAGATCGAATCCGATTATCTTCTTCTGTGCACCTATTTGTCCAACAATGATTTGATATCCTCTCCAATGGGCTATGTTATCTCTGATATCAGAAATATTCTCCTTGCAAATCCTCACTTCTCTGTCCACTATGTCCTTAGACAAGGAAATATGGTGGCCCATTCCCTAGCAACTTTGGTTTGTGCTTCTTTTTTTGATCAGGTGACTTGGTGGGAAAATCTCCCTCAAGATATCATTGAAAAAATTTGTAAAGATAATTTTTTGGCTATGAATAGTGGAGATTACTCTGCCCCGAACCTTTCTCAAATTGTGAGGGTGTCGAGATAGAGTAATTTCTTTTTATCAAAAAAAAAATTGAAAGATAGAAGCAATGACTTCATTTCTTATTAACTTGACTTGAAGTTATATCGTTATTGGATTAATATCTGAAGAAAAAAAATGAAATGCTATAAGATCAATGATGTTGTAACAAGCCTAGAACTGAAGCTTGGTTTTATTTTTCACTTTTGTCAATCCCTCAATAAAAAATTCTAAAGTGTGTTTGGGAATGGATAAAACTTTTGATGAAAAGTTTTAGATAATAAAAGTTATTAAATGATGTGATTTAATAGGGGTAATGATGAAGAGTAAAGAGAATAAAGTTAAAATAGATAGGTTAGTTGTATAGGTAATTGTATAGAAATGATTGAAAAGTAAGGTAGTTGTATAGGAAAATGTGAAAAAATGATTAAAAATTATAGTAGTTATGAATAGTGAAAAGTTTTAGATTGAAAAGTTTTAACTTGACATTTTATAACCATTGCCAAGCACCCCTAGTTGCAAAGCTTGATACCTTAAAATCGAACTGTTGCATTGAAACAAATTTCAAAAGATAGAAATAATAACTTTATCTTTTCTTAACTTGACTTGAAGTTACATCCTTATTGTGTTTTTATCTTAAGGAAAGGAAAATGAAACGCTATAAGATTAATCTTGAAGAGTAAAGTGGAACATAGATAACTACATTTGCAAAGGATATATCATTGAAGCATTATCAAACTCGTTATTCAAAGTATACCAAGATGTAGATACAACCAGAAGTATTTGGGATGTTCTTCAACACAAATATAATACTAATAATGCAGACGTCAAGCAGTTTTTTGTAAGTAATTTTCTTAAGTATATTGTTGGCCTATTTGCTAGCTTATAGTATATAAATGTCAATCCCACAAGAAATTGAAAAACGAACGATACTTTGAAGATGTGGCTACTTTGAACTAATCGAAACAAGCAAATAAAGTAAAAAAAAAAGTAAATTAAGAGAAAGCTTCTATTAATCTAAAGATGCGAACAAAGTTTAGAATTTGGGACATGAGAGATTGAAGATCTAAAGTTTCATATATGACTTTTCTACATTATTTTTTAAGCATAATTTCACAAACTACATCCTTAAACTCTAGAAAAGGATTTAACTAGATATAGTTTTAATAAATTCATAAGATGTGACAATATCATTGAAAGAATCTAGTAAATCTAAAATACTAAAATCAAAAGAAATAAGCAGTAAAAACTTCCTGGTTTGAGTTTTCAATGGTGTCTTGAAATTCTTATCTGACTTGCCTCTTACTTCTCTTCTTAGCTCCTCATTTTTCTCTAAAATCCTAGCCTCCAAAGATGAAAAAAAGATGGTTCAAAGATCCCAAATTCATATTTTAAAAGTGCTTAAATAGTATCTTCTTAAAAAATTATGCAGAATTATGAAAAAAGTAGCACACAATACACGCTCCTTGCTCAAACACGATTTAAATCATGGCTTCCCAAGGAGAGCATGATTTGAATCATGTTTATCTTTAGAGTTATAATTTTCATTTCATTTTTGCTAAGCTTCTAAAGTAACACAATTCAAATAGTGTCAAAACTTCTGTTCATTCTAAACCGTGTTTTTCACTAGTTTTTCTCCACTATATTCTTTAAATCTTCCTTCTTGAATGCGCCTTCCTTCTTAGTTTTAAATCTTAGGATGTGTTCGGTAATGAATAAAACTTTTGATGAAAAGTTTTGGAAAATAAAAATTGTCAAATGATGTGATATGATAGGAGTAATGATGAGTAGTAAAAAAATAAAGTTAAAATAAATGGTTAGTTGTGTGGATAGTTGCATAAAAATGATTGAAAAATAGAGTAGTTGTATAGGAAAATATAAAAAATGATTAAAAAATATGATAGTTGTGGAGAGTGAAAAGTTTTAGATTGAAAAGTTTTAATGTGACATTTTCTATCAATTGCCAAACACTCTCTTAAATTCTTTGAATTGATTCTATGCTCAATTACCTGGCTGCATAAATAACAACTAAATATGAGTATTGGCACTTCAGTAAGCTTATTTTGGTATTAAAATTTTTAAATTCACAATGTAATCAATAATTCTAAGTATGAAAACACTTGGAATTATAGAATGTAACTAACATAACATATATTATGACCAATGATAAGCTAATCCTTGAATAAGTTTATGATATCCAACATATTGTCAATTAGCTAGGATTAGATGACAACAAGATAGATGAGTCTGTTGCTGTTAGTGCACTTATTGCAAAATTACCACTTAGTTGGAATGATTATCATGAAATAGCGGCCCAATTTTTAAAGTAATCCTATAAAATTTTTATTGGCCGAAATCATCTAATAAAATAGGGGTCTCTTATGCATAGAAATATTTTTGCCTAATTTGTAATTTCTATTTTTATGATGGACTAAATTAGAAATAAGAAAGATGATATGCTATATAAACGGTTGCGGTTCTTAGGTTATGCTCTTTTAGAATTTCTTTTCTAACATCCCATCATTGGAAAAAAAAGAGTTATCTTTTCTAGAAAACCCTTTGGCATTAACTTGGAAGACAAAAAATTTTCGAATTCAAGAACAACAACTCCTATGGATTCAGGCACGCTTCCACTTATGGTTTATTATTTTTTATGTTTTAAAATGGAGGATCATACGGTGATTATAGTTTTAATCAATAAGGTTTTTCCAACATCTCTCTTTTGCAGCTCTTGCTTTTAATATGTATTGAAGCACCTTATCCACATTAGCTTCACCGGCTGCTACTTTGTTTGGTAATAAATGCAATTCCTACGACTGACATTTACATGGGATGAACCAATTGTATAGATGATATGTCACAAAATAACATGATATACAACGTGTCGTATATAATCATACTCATTTCTAAAATCTGTGGTTTGGAATTTGATTGTATTTATTATATGCCCCAATATTGACAAAATGTTGACATTTTCTATGAGTAAATCGTGAAGAATTAATGAGTCACATTCACATAAAACCTTATTATGTTGTGTTTCTTTTAATCTATCATGCTCATTATCAATGTGCATGATTCGAGTTACAAAGGATTTGCCTTCCCTTTTCAACTCTAGCGTTTAACTACCAGCAATATACCATTTGAATCCCTCAACTGTATTCATATATAACCTCCTTATGTTGTGTTTTCTTCAATCATATAATGTTTAACATCGGTGTGTATAATTCGAGCTATAAAGGATTTGCTTTCCCTTTCCAAATCCTAATAACAAATAAATTAGCTAATGTGAAAACACAACAATCATGATCAAATATGGTGATGTATTACCCATGTCTCATAAAGAAATTGGATGTATATCTTGTTCTGTATAGTCACTTTCTTTGAATGATGTTCTAGTTTTTCTTTTTACCTGAAAGAACTTGTTTTATGTTTCTAAGCTTACAGAAGATTTTTCTTATTATTTTGTCTTTAATAATTCCAGTTTCATGGTCAATGAATCAAAAACCCACCAAATCCTTCTCACACATAGCTCTTATTATTGATTATACTCATTGCAACCTATGCCTCACGTTACTTTATTTTTAAATTAGGAAAAGTCAGCTTTTGCAAATGTGCGGCATCAATGACTTGGACACTCTAATTAAGAAGTGTTGTACTATCTTCAACAGCGAAAGTTAATAAATGTTCAAAAGTCTCTTTTTAAACCTTATTCATATTGTCAAATGAGCAAAAGCTCTAAACTAATTATTTCTTCAATTGAACATGTTCGTTTGCCTCTGAATAAAATTCATTATGATTTATGAGGGCCAATTCTAGTTGCGTTTGTAAAGAAATTTTGTTACTTTACTATCTTAATTGATAATTATTTCCAATATTTTTGTTCTATCCATCAAAAAAGTTTGACCTCTTTACTGTTTTTGATTCTTTTCACTCAATTTAACATTGTGATGAAAATTTTCAATTCGATTTGTGGTAGTGAGTTCTCAGATATCTTATTTGAAAACTACTTGCATGATCATAATATCTTATTTAAATTTTTTTGGCCTTGTGCACCCGAGGAAAATAGTGTTGCGGAATGAAAACTTCAGCATATTATTGAACTTAGTTTAGCTTCTCTTTTCTATACTTCTATGCCTTTAACCTATTTGGTTGTTGCTTTTTCTACAGTTAGTTATACCATTAAATGCTTACCATTTCCTTTTCGTCAAATGAATAGACCTTCTTGTTCTATCATGAGATACATGAATATATAAGCTTGTACACTCTTTCTTCTATATTCTTCCTTTATCTCGAAAGCTATATAACTAATAAGTTTTCTCCATAATCTCTCGAATGTTTATTTTTTGGATATAGTAACCGCTATAAAGGATATTAGTACCTTCATCCACAAACCGTCCTATGTATACTTTCTGACATATGGTATTTGATGAAAATATTTTTTCCTTTCACTATTCAGGTTTGACCTTCCTCAACTAATATGTCTAATTACCTTCAATAATCACTCATATGTTCAATACTTAGCCAGACTTTCTAAAAATTTCCATGATAAATCAAACATGGCTACACATGTCGATATGTCAATTTCTCTTACTATCATTCCAAGTGCTTATAACTTTGCTTATTGCTTCACTAGTGGTTTCTTTGGTACCTAGCTTTCTTCCTATATCCACTACACTCAGTGACACATCTTCAACTAGTCTATGTAATCAACTAGATGGTGTTTCGTGGGTCACAAAATCATCTATGAATTCAATTCCACCCATGCAATTGGGTCTCACCCTTCTTCCTCTCTTGGTCCTAGTGCTCTCATCTTATACAAACTTAATCCAATTTTAGTATCACTAAATCAAATCCCAAGTGTGCCTTAACTGCAACTACTCATATTCTTTGTGAACCTAAAATAGTCACCAATGTTCTCAAGCATCCCGATCAGAGACAACCCATGTTAGACAAATTGAATGCACTACACATTATTAGTACATAAGTGTTGCGATTGAATGAAAAGTCAAACATAATTTATGTTTTGATGATTAACAATTCAATTTGAGAAGATTTAAGACACTAACATATATGTTGAGATATGTCAAGGTTTAGATACTTCAAGATTCAACTTGGCAGATTAAGTCACATGCCAAGTCAACTCAAGCATTAACCTGGGTCAAGTCAATACCGAAGCAGACTCCAACATCAACTTCAAAAGGGCATTTTTCAACAGCACTGACAAGTGGATGCGTGAACAGGAGAAGTCACAATCGAAGTCGACTTCGCATGCGACTTGGGTGAAGTCGCAACCTAAGTCGACTCTGTTAGCAACTTGAGGTATTTTCAGGGGTCCGAAGTTGAATCAGACAAAATCAAGTCGCAATAGAAGTTGACTCCGACACATGGCTTGGGTGAAGTCGCACATTAAGCCAACTCAGACATGCAACTTAAGTGTAGTTGCAAACCAAGTTGATCCCAACATTAAACTCGGATAGATGAAGCTCAAGTCATAGAGTTCCAAGCTCAAAAATGAGAAATTTTACTTAAGATATATTATAATATCATCTAAGACAAGATCATTCAAAAATGTTCAAAAGTTTTTGACTAAGTTAGCATTCAAGAAGTTTTAAAAGCCCACATATAGAAGTAAAGATTTGTGAAGATGAATCATGAACAAACAAGGACAATTATACTAATGGATCTAGATCACACTGTATCAAGGTTCCAATAAATCAAATAGAGAACGAAGTTGCAGTTCAGGTCGACTTCACCTGTTACTTGGGTCAAGTCTGAGATCAAGTCAACCTAAAATGAAACTTGACTGAAGAGCTAAAGACCGAAGTCGCAACTCAAGTCGACTTCAGCTTACGACTTGGGAGAAGTTGCACCCGAGGTTTACTCCAAGTGCGACTTAAGTTGCAACAGTCAGAAAAATTCGAACGTTGACGCATTAAATATGCGCCACCTACCACCAAAAGTTTAAATTTAATCCTCTTCTATTTAATACACGTCAGTGGAAGGGAGTAGGTTAAAGCAAGAGCATTAAGTAAGCTTTAACCTTCCAATTTTCTACTATTCAAGTGCTTATCAAAGAGAACAACAAAAAGAACTCAGCTTTTTAACTGGAAGTGCTCAAGTGTACAGTCACTCAATTATCCTACAAGTTCTTCCATGAGCTGAAAATCTACCTACACAACTATAAAGTGTAAAATACTATTTTTATTCTTTTTATATATGATTCTACTTGATTTAGTATTGGAGACCGAGACCGAGACCAAGACCAAGTACAAGCTAAGTAGAGTATGGTTGGAGTGTTACGTACCACCTGTTTGTGTAAAAATTATATATGCTTCATAGAGCTAGAATCTAGAAAAGAGTGAGTGCTCTAGATTGTACTGAATATACAATAGTGGAACCCAAGACACAACGGTTTTGTGCTTAAAAAAGTGAAGTAGGAAAGATTGCTTGAACCACTATATATTATTGTTTCTTATGTGGTTTGATTACTTATATTTTATATTTTATTTACACCTTTCATTCTATCTCTTAGCATATTTCATTAAGGGGATTAAACTCACATGGGGTTAAGCTTCTAATTACGAAAGAATTTTCAAGAACTCAATTTATCCCTCTCATCTTAGATTTTGCCATAAACTCAGGACCAACAATGAAAACTTATCCCTCTACAACTTTATACGAAGGCTAATGGATCTTTAAATTAGTTAAAAGCTCATTGATGGCTAAGGTTTTCATAAGAAATAAAGAAGAGATTACATTGAGACTTTCAATTCTGTTATCAAACCAGTTAGTCCTCGTATTGTTCTCAACCTTGCTATTATTCGTGGTTGATTTATTTATCAATTTGACATAAAGAATGCCTTTCTACATGATGATCTTACTATTCCTATTTGTATGGAGTAGCCACTTAGGTTTCACAATGCTTATGCTTGTAATCATGTTTACCTACTCAAGTGCTTATTATATATGGCTTGAAGCAAGCTTTCGTGTTTGGTTTGACAAATTTAGCACTTGGTTTGACAAATTTAGCACTTATCTACTTTATTTTGGCTTTATTTTTAGTCTTGTCGATCCTTTACTGTTTGTTTATTAGCTTTATGGTCATATTATTTTGTTTCTTTTCTACATTGATGGTATCATTTTTCGTGGTGATCATCTAGAATTTTTAGATAGTTTCATTAAAGATCTTAGCTGTTAATTTGTCATGAGAGATTTGGGCGATCTTCACTATTTTCTAGGTATTGAAGTTCATCGCACTAATGCAAGTTTATTTTCCTCAATATATAAATATGCTTTGGATCCCTTAGCAAGGCATTAGTGCACTAAAGTAAGCCTACTATTACCCTTTGCTATCCAAATTGGCGGACCCTCATGAAGCTATTCCCTATTGCAATCCTACATGCATTGTCATCTTATTGGTGGTCTGCAGTATCCACTAAACTTGAAATGACTCTTACTATCAATTTGGTTAGTCAACATATGACATCTCTCCATCGCTAAATTTATTCTCCTTAAGCGTATTTTATGGTATGTGTGTGGAATGTTGGATCATAGTCTTGACATTTTAGCAAATAGAACTATTAGTTTCTATGCTTTTCTAATGCTAACTAGGTTAGCTGTAAAAAGACTCATCACTCACCACAGAATTTTGTACTTTTCTTGGTTCTAATTTATTTCTTGGAGTGCCAAAAAGCAACCTAATATTTCCCTCTCCTTTGCTAAAGCTGAGTATTGTGCCCTTGCTTCCACTGCACTAATCTTACTTGAATCTCTTATATCTTGCATGATATCGTAGCCCGCAATTCTCTTTTGTGATAATGCTTCAACTCTTCAACTTACTACAAATCCCATCCTTCATGCTCAGATTAAGCATATTATGCTCGATTACCATTTTGTTTATGAGAAGGTTTCTCTTGGTCACATTATTACTCGATATGTTCCTTCTCATCGCAATTTTGCAGATATTTTCACTAAATCTTCGCCTCGTGATTTTTATCAGGGTCTTCGTACAAAACTTGGAGTTTGGCCCATATCGTCCATGCCTTGCTTGAGGGGTGATCATAAAGCTGATTGCTAGATGTCCAATGATCATTGATGTTTAGAAATCATTGATTCAAAGCTATTCATAGTCTTTGGGGCTCAAGCTCTAGAATAAGTCTCCTTTAGAATAAGCTTATCTGTTGTATCGGTTTTCCAATTCAAATCTCTCAACACAACTGTTGCACCATAAAGCTCTTTCTTGTTTTCCATTCCAGCATCCACGTTGAGTTTTTACCATGCATGGGAGGGGGCAGTTTGCATTCCATCTAAATGGATTTGTATTGCTATAAAAAAACTCCCTATTTCCAATCTATAACTCTGCTTTAAAAGAGTTAGAGATTCTCATTTGCATTATATGTGCTCCGATATTACCAAAACTCCAACAGTAAACCGCTAAGAGATCAAATAGATCTTTTATGTCCAGTTTGGTAAACTAACAAAGAATATTGCTATAGTTAGTAAAGGAACCCAATTATGTACACCTGGGTGCATTCAGACTCGATGCACCCAGGTGTACTACACCTATTTTTTTTTATTTT
>JAXCLR010000050.1:45559476-45572304 GCA_035584095.1 Annona squamosa | reverse complement strand
GAACACATAACGTCCCAAAGAAATCTGGAAGACACAGCTTCCAACAGCCACCTGGGAGACCACCTTGCTCCCACACTATCCACCTGGGAGACCACCTGCTCCCACACTTTCCACCGGGAGACCACGCTCCCACGCCTATCCGGGGATTCGATCCCCCGCCAACTGCAGCTACGGCTTTCCGCGCCGCAGCTGGCGACCAACCGAGCTAGCCTCGGTTGGTTACTATTTACAATTTTTAGATGTGTATACTTTTTAATAATTTTTTAAACACAAATGTATTGTGGTCATTTTATGTTTAAAATTTAAAGACTAGGATATTGTGACCATAGAGATATTATGTCTGGGTATTGTGATCGCAATATTTCTTTTTAAAAATTCAAAAGATATACACACACAATATCTTGTGTTTAAAATTCAAAAAATATTTATACACATTTAAAATGATGAGATTTGGTTTATAGATAATATATATCAATAATAATAACAATTAAATTAAAAATGAATTTAGGATCAGTTAGAAATGCCCCCATTTCCGAAATCCGAAGCCCACTATCCTTTACTTTTTTAATTTTAAAAGTTTTTAAAGATCTATACAATTTATACCATTTATCTATGCGTGATTATTTCATTGCAAGAGAACTTATATTCGATGACATGCTTTTTACAAAAATTAATATTTTTTATCGCAAAATTTTTTTATTTTGAGATATAAATCATTGTTGTCCTTAAAAACTAGCTTTTAGTGACACTAACATAATAGATGCGGCAAAAGATAACCTTTTAATGACAAAAATTGTCACTAAAAATATTATGCGTAAAGACAAAGTTAAAAACATCACAATAGTTTTTTTGGGACAAATTTTTAGTAACATTATAGTGAAATTTAATATAAAATTTTTCGTTGCTAAAAATTTGTTTTGTTGTATTGTTTTTTTTTTTTTATGATTATATTTACATACATTTCAACACATATTACATTGAAATTCTGAAACATTCTTACAAATACGGAGATATATAACTCCCCCAAAGAAATTTGGAGACACAGCTCCACCAAAGAATTAGGAAAACATAGCTTCCACCAAGCCAAAGGGAGACCACAGCTCCCACAACATTTTTCGGGCCAAAATCCCAACGTGGGATTCGAACCCCTGACCACAGTTCCGCAAATGCCCTATTACCACTGTGGCCACCAACTGAGCATGACTCAGTTGGTTCTTGTATTGTTTTTAATGCAGGATAAAATGAGAACCAGATGCAAAAGTAGAGGACAACAGTCTTTGGCATGAATTAAAGATAAATTAAGCACTCAATGCATTTATGATGTTATATCTGTATGCATGAAAGCAAACTATAACATTCAATCTACAATGTTACAAATATATATATTTTTCCGGAGAGCAATGCAATGTTACAATTAAGCAGGGAATACTAAGAAGATATTTTCTACCAGTTTTTCCGAGACGAGACTGACACCACTTCTATAAGAAGTGTCTCCCGTTATTGAATTACCTGATACCGTTTTAGTTTGGAGCTACATAGTACTTGTGATTTTTGAGCACATGTGTAAGTAAAAATTTAAAACATAAAGCATATTTGGGGCTTACATCACTGCAATGTAAGTTAGCTAAGTTACACACTACTATATATAACCATATGCTTTTTAACTTTCTTTTTTAAATATTGGATGCGAGTTGACAATTACATCTGCGTTGTTGCTTTTTTCTGGTCTAAAGCTCAATTAGAGGGCCGATTATATGCCATTAGTCACATGCAGCAATCTATATAATATATTTTTTCTCATAAACATGTTTTTAAAGTGTATTTAACTCATATGCCAAGTTTTACCGTTGTATAATATTTTTAGTTATTTATTTTTATTTTAAAAACCAAGTTTTTAAGGGATAAATCGAACGAAATACCCTTCAAATTGAAATTTTTAAAATTAAAAATTATCATAAAATGTTAAAACTTAGTGTATGAGCTAAATACATTTAGTAAAACAGATTTATGAAGAAAAAATATTTAACAGAAGGCCGCGTGCTACTAATCACATTTAATCAGCTATCAAAGCTCAAACTATCCTTCAAAAAGACTACATGAACCAAAGTTTTGAATAAATATTTGGAAAATCAGCTCTGGAAGCTTTTAAGCAGGTAGTATATTTTGGCACGGATTAATTTTAGATAATGGATATGGATTTTAATATGTGATTAATTAAAATTTTCTCCCATTATTAGTGTAAGAAATTTTATTTAACATCTAGGCTACGTGATTGTTTATTTTAGATATGATTAATTTTATGTTCCTTGATATGCAATTTATATTGAGAATCAAACATATGTATGGATGACATATGTATGGATGGAATATTTAATGATAAGCACTCTAGTCGTCTATTATGAATCATGTCAAGGGATGGCATTGGATGCTGTAATGCCTCCGAATGATAACTTTTGGTTTTGTTTTAATTTTGAAACCCTGTGTTCCATGGAACATGCACTGCATTCGAAACTTGGAATTAATGGTTAGTAATATGCAGATATCCAAATTTATTTTAATATATTTATACCCCACACACGTGTGGTCTGGATTGGATTATAAAGTTATATTTTTCATAAACATTTTTCCTAACTATATTTGCATAAAAATTAGTATACTAATAAAATAAATAATTAGAAATACAATATGTGGAGTAGATGTATATTTTATGATCATACAAGGCTCATTTTGAGCTAAATACACTGTAATTTACGGTGCATGTAAATATATAGGATAACTTATAGACATATGAAAATACAAATCCGGTTTCATAGAAGCGATTTTATGAAACTCTTTTCATTTTTAAAATGTTGAATCTTGATGAAAAATCTAATCCATTTATTGAATTTTACATCGTTTGTTTAGCTTGAAGACCAAGTTTTATCCCAATCTAATATCGATTTTTTTTTACCATTTCATAATACTTTTATATATTTATTTTGTAATTTAAACTTCATCGATTTCAAAAGCACTTAAAATCATTTTTCAGTCTTAAAAATCATATTTGCAGAAATAAAATAAATATATAAAAGTATCATATAATGGTAAATATTGGTATATGGGTTAATTACACTTAGGAAAACATGTTTATAAACAAAAATTTAAAAATTTAAAAGACATGACGTGTTGGATAACACTGATGCCGTGGTTCAACATCATGATCCATATTTCTTTTCTTCCCTGTGTATGCTGGGCTTTATCATGAATCTCGGGTTTGTCATTATCTTCGATTCTCACTTTTAATATTCCATATCATTGTTGCTCCTTTTGCTGTGTCGAATGCTGGAAAGTAGAGGTGTTTCCTTTTATGTTTTGTCCGGTGAGATTTTCCTTTTCTTTAGACAGCCCTATCTGGCTGGAAATTACTTCTTTATATCTTGCTTTTTCCCTTTTAGAAAACGGTTAATTTCTTCTCCCAATATGATAAATGTTTGACTTTTTTATGATTTTCGTGGGCGGACAAATGGGCCTACAATATAAAATATGCACAACTTAAAATAATAAAAAATAAAATAAAATGAAAGTTAATGCATGCAAAGCTAATAAATAAACATACGCACGCTAATAAAATATGATTCTAAGTTAAAAAATAAACATGAAAATATAAAATCAAAAATTAAATATGCAATGCTAGTGAACGAGTTAGTTGGTGAAGTATGATATGAGTTAGGAGTAGCAATTAATTGTGCAAATAAAAAGAAAACGTGCAGAAGATCAGAAATGCAAATAAAGATAAAATGTATAGATGGAGATTAAAAAAAAAAGACGCAAATTTTAAGTCTTTTAGATGATGTAAACTATTAAAGTTTTTATATAATGCAAAATTAGTCAACCAAGGATACCAACTAGTCGCTGTTACAAGTTAGTAGGATGCATTAAGGAAACATGCAAATAAAAGATAAAAGATGAATAAGAGGGGTTGATGATCAAAACTACAAATAAAAAGAAAGTATAAACATGCAATATCAAAGAAGGGAGATGCAAGCGTTAAAGCTTTTAAATAACGCAAATTATTAAAGTTGTTTTAAATAATGCAAGGTTGGCAAAACGCAAATATATGTGTCAATTAAGCGCAATTAATAGTTAGTAATTTGTATTGAAGAACTTAGGGGTGCAACTTAGGTCGGTTTGGTTCGAGTAGTGGTCTATCATACCCTACCCATTTGTTGGTTTGGTTCCTAGTATACCCTACGCTACCCATTACCCATGGGGTCGGTTCCGGTTTCGATTCCTTTAATACTAAAATATAATTTTTTTAAAAAAAAATTCTTGTTATTTTAAATAATATAAAATAATACTCGTTTATATTTTAAAACCATAAGTACATATATTATTATAAAAAATATAAAATATAGACCATCCTGACCTAATCATTAAAACTATTAATATATTATAATCATAAGTCATAAGCGTATTTTTTAGAGTCTTTTGAAAGTTAATGGTGTATATATAAATTCATTTAAATTTATATTTCACAAGGTACAAAATTCATTTAAGTTCAAATTTATTAAAATATGCGTATACATAAGATGTCAAAGACAAAACATAATGCATACTATATAATATATTATATATATACATATAATTATGCACCTAATTAATTACTCATATGAGTACTTATGCGGGTCGATTCTGGGTACCCAACGTGTCTACCCTACATGTACTCTATTTGAGGAGGTGAGTAATAATTTGTATCCTACCCATACCCATGGGTAATATTTTCCACCTTACCCTATCCAAATTAGTGTTGGGTCGGTAAATACCTGTAGGTACCTTACCCAAGTTGCACCCTTAGAAGAACTATGATGTAGATAACTATTAAACATCCAACTTGTTTTAAAAATAATAGCTTTCAAATTTTAATAAATTAAAAATAAAAAATCCCCCTTTATAGATTAAATTTTAAAAATTAAATCTTCTACAAAATGCAAAAAAAAAAAAGTGCATTTGAAATATTTGAGTCGATGACGTCAAAAAAATGTGAAAAGAAAATATTCCAAGGTAAAAACGAATAACCGAGAAGAATGTATTCTTTAATTGGACTTTTAATCTATAAATGCCTAATTAATATTGCTAGACTCTATGAAATACACATGATAAAATTAAAAGAAAATAGTTCTTCAGCATCGGCTTCCCTGGGAACTCACCTAATCAACTGGTTCTTTAATATGTTACAACCAACAAAACCAAAAAATAAAAATAGAAAATCTCAGCAAAATTTTTTTTTCAAAATAGATTGAATAATAATTAATAATAAAGTTATACAGTTCAAAAAAGTAAAATAGTCATATAGAAAAACATGAAAAGATTTAAAACTATATAATTATAAGGAAAGAATTGTGGAGAAGTAAAGTGAAAATTTTTTTTTCTTGCCTCTTAAACACAGCTTTCCTTAAACGCTATCAACTTTATGGAAATAGAAAAGAGGCGGTCATCGCATAAACAGGTCTACACGGGACTTTCTTGTCTTCATGGAAGCAGATGTATTCCCAATTTCGGAGGTAACAGAAAAGCTTCTGTCGGTGGATTTTCTCCCCCTTTGACAATGGCCATGAGTTCCGCCCGGCTTGTAAGCTCATCTTTCATGGTGGTATGAATGGCTGCAATATGATTAATGTCGGAGGGTGGTGCCAAGAAATCGCCAGTGGTATGTTTTCTCCCAGAATCAACAATAGCAGCAGCAGTAATGATGTTATCAAATCCTTCGGCGAGAAACGGTAGATTTCTTATTTGCATCCACAAAATTTCCATCCCAACAGAACCTTTCTCGATATTTGAACAATGGCCTCCACCATCAGCAGCAGCAGAGGTGTCTTTTTATCCAAAAGAATCCGAATCAGCAACAAGGGATTTTTTCCTTTCGGTATCAACAGCAATTGCGGCAGGACCTTTTTCCCCGTTAGAAAGCGAACCAACTGCCTTGAACTCAGCACCAACGACCTCTTTCAACCGACGTGAGGAGGGGCGGTAAAAGCGCCGGCTCACAGCCTGTTTCTTCGTGGGAGTACGGCAGACGATGGGAAGGTCGTCGATTGAAAATGGCAAAGAAGAATCCTCCTCTCTTTGCCGATTCCGACGATGAAAAAACGAGCAGCCATCCATGGAAGCACCAGCGTCAGTGGCAAGGAGGCAAAAACAGGAAGAGCAACCGGCGATGGAACAGTGGCGAGGTGGAAGAAAATTTACGGCTAGATTTTTTACGAGCCTGTTAGGAATTAAAAAAGACAGTAATAGATTTTTTTGATGTGTACTAAGTAAGCTACTGCGGTGGTTAAATATATTTGGATAGAACATTTTGTAAGGCCAAAAGCACAAAAGCATGGGGATACAGACGCCCGGCCCAAAAATATATTCTTAAAATTTTTTTTATGCACAAGTAAATTTAAGTATATTAAATTTATTAATTAAGTTTTATTATTTTTGAATATTTTTAAATATAGTGGCATTTTCGTTATTATCTGAGATAGAAAATTATGTAAATTTTAATATATTTAAAAATCCAAAATGAATATTTAAAATATCAAAAAATGATAAAACTTAATTTATAAATTTAATATACTTAAATTTCCTTATCTATTTAAAAAAATATATATTTTTGGATGTGACGCATGACTGCCCCTGTACGTCTGGCCGTAAAAGATAAAAGTTCTTCGATAAATAAATATACGAAGAAAAAATAAAAAAAATTAAATATATATTTTTTTACCTGGGCTAAACAGGACATTTTTTTAGCCCCAACAACAAGATCACTTCTCAATTGTAGGTGCTACAATTGCATGATTTTAAACTTCTAAAACTACCGGTTCTGTCGAGGACGTATATCGATGCATATGGCTGCTATAACCATTCTTTATTTTTTAAAAAACCTTTTTATTAAAATATGGGCCCAAGCTAAATCAATGAACATATGGAATTTTATATATTTTTAATTTTTTGAATGTCAAAAATTAAAAAGTTTATTTTTCACGTGCATGAAAAATCAATAATATATTTTCGTAATTTTTAAAATTCAATATTTAACCAAGATATACAATTTAATTAGTATGTTACTCGATGTATCTCGTCTCATATGCCTATAAAAATAATGAATTATTGCAATTGATCAACACCTTATATGTATGTAAAATTTGGGATTTCTTTTAAATATACATACGATTTTGAATTTTATTTAAAAAGTAAAATAAACCTTAAAAACAATTTTGACCGCTAAAGTCTTTCCATTTATGGATCCGGGTATCTTGTCGATGGAGAGGATTTACCAAAGTGAAATATTGTACCATCATTTGGAAAGACATTTTACTTTTATTAATTTATGATTTTCAATTAAATTAATGCATGCTGTGCAAATAATGAAAAGCAAACAAGGAAAAGATATGTATATGCAAATTGCAGAAATTAAATGTAGCGTGAGTTAGTAGTCAATGAGTTCGCATGGTGTATCATAAAATAAAGGACTTAATGAGTTTGGCGTGACGCATGAAAAGTTATAACAGAAAAATAGGAGCATTACGTAAGTTCCATAAATATAAATTACTTTTTCTTTTATGTAATTTCTCGTAGCCCTAATCTACACATGATTATATTGATAGCAACTCTAATACTCTAGTATTAAAAGTAATACTTCTTCATATTAAATCTGGGCTTGAATGTTATCTCACAGTATCCATGATATGTTGCGCCAAGATCATCCACAGAGTATGCATTAAAAAACAAAAAAGAATATAAATTTGCATAGAATAAAATAATGAAAGATAGAATAGCCATTTGCCTATGCTAGATATTCTATGCTTAATATGGAATTTAATACGTGATCGCAAATAAAATAACGAAAATAAATTAATAAACTTAGACTCGTGTTCCATAATTCTTTGATGAAAATCATAAAAACTCAACATAATTCTTTAGTTGAATACCTTAAAAACCCAACTGTCATAGTATCGAAAAGGACAAACATACCTTCGCATGCATAAGAAAGCTTCAAATAATTGCAAGATGTGAGTGTCAAATGCATTATATGTCATCTAAATGCAAGCCACGCTAGACACGCCATCTGTGTCAATTTTATCCTTTCAAATGATTTAAAACATGTAAAAACATAGAAATGGATGATTGTATCCTTGAAATTGGACATTTCTGTCGCCATCAAATCGGACGAACTCGCCACTGAGGTTGTGCCTCAGTGGTGCAGGACATGGCCTCACAAGTAGGTGGTCCTGGGTTCAAATCTCCCCCGCAGCATTTCTGAAGTGGTGGCGTTGCAAGTCTCCTCAAGTTTGTAGGAGATGTCCACCGGTGGGAAAGTTTAGAAGTAGTAGATAATTATTAACAAATTATAAGAATATTTCAGAATTTAATTGTAATACCAATTAAGATTGTATCGTATGAATACTCATAAAAAAAAAAAAAATCAAATCGGACGAACTCCAAACACACCATGTGGCACATGTCCACCATTGCCTCTTTTGGGCCTCGCCAGCATCGCCCGCCTCTTGTAAGGGGCCTGCTATTAGCTCATTAGTCCGAACACATGAGGGCAGAATCTAGCGCCATTATTTCAGCCAGGCGTAAGCGCATAAAAGGAGAAAATGTAGGTGTTATTTTGCAAGTTTTATTCTTTCAGGGGAAATTGCAATATGCTCTGCTCAAGAGGCTACCACATAATTATTAATGTTTATTTAGTTAAGAGATAACAATTATATGGTGATTTTAATTTCTATCTCTTTATTAAATAAATATTTATAAGGATAATGATACTATACATCTAATTGTAGCTTTTATCTACGCACAACCTGTAGTGTTTCGTATTTTTTAATATTTTCTTATATTTCCATTTCATTTTCATGTGAACTCAAGTATATTTAATTTACTTATCAAACAGTACTAATTTAAATTCATGTACACATTTTTATTAAATTTTCAAGAACGAAAATTTATTTTTTTTTATGTGAGGGGAGTAATTCCACGAAAAATATAAATAGTTCCGTATTGGGATTGGAAGATATGGAGATACGATGTAAGGGGCTTGGATAATCAGTCTACGCATGCAGATGCAATATCACCTAAAAATTGGACCGGTTGGTCATGTGGCGTAGGTTAATTTCCACGCGGGGTCCACCTCCTGCATGTTGGTATTTACGAGTGCCACTTAGGTTGGGTCATAACAAGTCAGTCTGGGTGAACTCAAACCTTAAGTCTACCAGGTCTACGTTAACCCAAATCCTAATATTAAAATTCAGGTTTGAGTCAGGTCAGCGCTGATAGTGGTTTTGGTTTTGGGTTGAAATTTGGACTACTTTAAACTAATAAAAGTTGAAATTACAAATAGAGATAACGAATTTTTTAAATATTATTGCATTTGTACATGAATAATTTACATGTAAATATATTTATATAACCTATGATATCTTTGATTTTGATAAAAGTTGATTTTTTAATTAAAAAATAATTTTAAATACAATGAATACAATGAATTTATACATAATAATCAATGTAAGAAAAATAATGAGATTACATGAAATCAAAACCTAAAGTTTAATGAAAATGAAACTTATATGTCTCATATTTAATTAGTATATATGTAATAATTTTCACGAGTTAGTATATTTATAATTATTTGCAAATAAATTTAATATGAATGTAATATATTCAACTTCTATGGACAAATATATATAACATTTAAGTTTTAGAATAAAATTTTTATAGTCTATTTAGGTTTCGATTAAGGGTGCAACTTGGGTAGGGTACCTATGGGTACCCATCAACCTGCCCCTAATTTGGTTAGGATAGGGTATAAAATATTACCCATGGGTATGATTATGGTACAAATTATTAATTATCTCCTCAAATAGGATATGGATAAGATAGATACGTTCGATACTTGAAACCGTCCAACATAAGTATCATTATATATATATATAATGTATATTACATAGTACGTATTGTATTTTGCATGTGACATCTTGTGTGCATACCCATTTTAGTAAATTTAAATTCAAATCAAGCTTGTACCATATGAGTTATGGAATGTAAAGTAAGAAACTAGTTAGATTTTTATGTTATTGACATTTGAAAGCCTTTTATAAATAAGTTTATGAGTTGTGATTGTGATATATTTGTAGTTTTAATGTTGGATTATGACTCTATGCTTTATATTTTTATATTACAATGTAAATAATAACTTATGTACTTGTGATTTTAAAATATAAATGAGTATTGCTTTGAATTATTTAAAATAATATAAAAATATTTTTAAGAAAATATTATATTCGAGTATTAAAGGAATAAATTTGGAACCGAAATCGTAACTAACCCTATAGGTAATGGATAGGGTAGGGTACACTAGAAACTGAACCAACAAATGGGTAGGGTAGGGTAAGTTTTTTGTAAATAGGGTATGGGTAGGGTAAACTACTACCTGAACCGAACCGACTCAAGTTGCACCCTTAATTTTGATTATATGGAATAACTTTTATAACAATTATAATTGAAATACTTAATACATAAATAAATATAACTAATTTCATAAGTTAGAGAGAGTATTGGGTTTGAACTAGATCAGGTTTTGTTATCGGATTGACACAAACCTAGTATTAGTTTCCGATTTTTGTGAGTTGGGTTGAAACTAGGTCTAATGTGAAAAAAATTTCAAAAATAAAACCAAAACTTAGTTTTGAAACCAAGTTAGGTCGAGTGAGTTCGGACTGATCCGGTACCAAGTTGTACCCCTATTGTACTTGCAAGTAAGGGTGTAAATCGGGTCGGGTTGACTCAAGTTGGAGTAAATACAATCCTAACCCACCTTATAAAATCTCAACTCTATTTTTCACACCTTAACGCAACCTTATTTTAACCTTATAGAAATCAATTCAATTTGATTAGAAATCGGGTAAATAAATATACAATATTTAAAAATACTTTGCTTGATTAAATATATTTTAAAATATAAATTTATATAAGAGGATAAAAATTAATCATTTCTAAATGAGTAATTTCTAATTTATGATTTATACAATAATATAAGTGCTAAATAATATTATTTGAAATCAATAATATCTGCTTAATTTTTATGTATTATATGCTAATATAAAGCTATTTATTAATAATTTATTATACTGTGCAGCCGGCCGCATGGGTGCCAAAACCTTGCACAATAACAAGCCTCGGAAGCAAGCGTTGCAATTTAAGCTCCATTGCATCACTCCATCAACAACTAAAAACAACCAATTAACAAAAGAAAAAAAAATCAAATTCCAAGCGAAGGGGTAACAACCGTAGGAATCCGACTTCAAGATCACAGAAATCCGTGTTCTGTGCACCAAATAGCTTGGTGGCCAATGCCAAGTCTTTCCAATTGAGAGAGAACAAACCTTTTTTTATCAATAGAAAAGAAACAAAACAAACCCCGCGCCCTTTACAATGCATGTTACGCTAATTATATCTCTATTACAGTTGCATACCCCCTACTTCCCCTGCATGGTTTGCTGTACAACAATTAACCATTACAGCATTGAGGAACCAGCAAATGCTCACCTACGTTGCTGGCGAGGTGTTCGACCGTATCCTTACTGACGCCGGTTACCTAAACTAGTAGAACTTCCCGTCTTTCTTCCCAACAACCACCTCTCGCAGTTCAAGACATTTTGAACAATTTCCCCCCATCATCACCATCTTATTTGCAAGGACAGAGAACAGCGCAGTAGCTGACAAATACACCACTCACATTACATACGAATAAATATGGCAAACACCTGTTCCTTCTATTCTACTTATTGCTGTATGTAAACATACACTTTACATAGAAACCAAACGGATGCACACACAGCAGCTTTGTTTCTCATATCCATGCCCAGCCTTTGGAATCCATAAGATCTTCTAATTTTCAGGTTCTACTATGATCTTACCAGTAGCACGGCCCTCCATGCTCCTCGCCCATGCATCCTCTGCCTTGCTCAGCGGATATCTGGAATCTATCACTGTCTTCAGTTTCCCTTCCTTAGTCAAACCCACCAGATACTCCAAGTCCTCACCATTTAGACTCACCATGAATGGCACCAGAAGCTTCTTTGAGAAGGTCAGCTTTTTGTATGCAAAGGTCATCATTGCTCCGGGGCTTGGCGTGAGGTCAATCACCTTGCCATTTTCACTTAGATTGGGCTCAAACGTGGACCATGGAATGCCCGTAGTGCAGTGGACAACTACATCATATTTCCTCTCAGATGGGCTTTTCAGTGCACAACCCTCGGGGCTTCGGTAATCGAGCACCTCATCGGCACCTAAGCTCTTGACAAACTCAATGTTGCGGGCACCACATGTAGCAGTTACGTGTGTATTTCCAAGCTTAGCCAGCTGCACTGCATAGTGTCCAACGCCACCTGAAGCTGCAGTGATTAGAATATTCGACTGTTTGCCGCTCCCATCTAGCTTGATCCCAGCAATCTTGGTGAGTGCCTGGAGGGCACTAATTCCTGCTATTGGTAATGAAGCACCTTCAGCTGCTGATACCTCAGGAGGCCGATTAACTGTCATGTTCTGCTGAGCCACAGCATACTCAGCAAATCCACCTCCAGTCTGCCATTATATACACACATGCTAAGAGCTCCACAATCAAAGGTCAAATAGAGAACAAATGAGGTATCTTGCATGAGATGCTATACTAAAGAAGTGATAACATCTAAAACCCGTTATCATGAGTTTCTTATCATCATGGATGCCAATGGATGGAAGATTTCATCTCCATAACAACGGCTGCAATTTAGAAAGGGTGAACTTCTCCATATATATATATATATA
>JAXCLR010000050.1:45531555-45545162 GCA_035584095.1 Annona squamosa | reverse complement strand
AGCCAAGACTTACTCAAATTGATTTGTTAATCATCAAAACATGGATTTAGCTAGTTTTCCACATATTTCCAACAATACGAACATCAAAAGCATCAAAATGATATATATATATATATTTATTTATTTAATGCATTTAAGCATCAAAAGCAACAAAAAAAATTTATTTCAAATACAAAATCAATTTCTTTTCAGGCTAAAATTCTTCCCATAATAAAATTTCTTCCCTTATGTTCCAGAGTCAAGCACAAATTCTCTCTGGACGAGATTTAATATATAGATTTAATTATATACAAAAATAATGTCATACATATAAATTAATATATTACCGAAATCATTATGCTAATATATATATAACTTTTTCCACAATAAGTTATTATATAGATTAATTTATAGATAAAAAACACAATAATATTAACACAAGTATTTTAGGCTTATTTTAAGGTATAATTTGTCTACACAATTTTATATCCTTGAAAATGTATAAGAATATAAAATTAAACTATACCAAATATATAAAATCCATAGCCTAAACTAAAATGTATTATAAATGTCATGTACAATTAATTGAAATAATCCAATTAATTGCACAAAAATAATAATTAATTATGGAAACCATTTTACAACTTTAAACAAAATACTACTTGTCTTGCGTAGCTTTTTCTCCTTCCGCAATTCTATTTTTTCCAAATATTTTCGTATGAATACCCCAAATCCATCAATTCCCCAGACCTTTTTATAAAAGCTACCGTAGCTAAAATAGGGAATAAGAGATAAAAACTCTTTTAAACTTAAATTTCAATTAAACTACATTTTATCGCATCCTATCTTATCCTGTAGGGCCCAAATGCTTGGAGTGGCAAAAGTGGAAAAATTAATTATTTTTTTATGAAATCCCCTACTAGAACCCTAGACCTCTAAGACCACTTGGACCACCTGTATGCCAACTAAGCTACATGGGTTGCTGAAATAATATTCAAAAATAAAAATAAAAATATAACCTGCAACATATTTAAATAATAATTGAGCGAGATCCATTATTATTTATCTAAACCGGTTAGTCAAAAAGTCTACCTTTGTCACATAGAATACCCTACATGGATTTTGACCAGTCAACTTAAATTATTATTATTATTATTATTATTATTATTATTATTATTATTATTAATTTCAACATTTTACATTCTCCCCACCTTATAAAGTTTTGTCCTCGAAACTTGCAATAACCATGATAGATTTTGGAACAATTTAGGGCAATTTCTATGAATATCATCTTCTAGCTCCCACGTAGCTTCGCACTCACCGTGGTTGCTTTATTGCACTAGAACATGCCGAATTGTCCTCTGTTTTAACTGCTTCTAGTGACTATCTAAGATTTGAATAGGACGTTCTGGATGAGTTAAATCTCCCTCGACCTCATATTGTTCGGCTGACAAAATATGCGTTGAATCGGCCACACACTTTTTTAAGTATGAGATATGGAAGACGTTATAAACACTTGCTAGTAAAGGAGGCAATTCTAGCCGATAGGCAATATCGCCAATAATTTTTAATATCTCAAAAGGTCTGATATATCAAGGAGATAATTTGTCTTTCACCCCGAAACGAGTCACGCCTTTGATGGGAGAAATTTTTAAGAAGACTAACTCACATACTATAAATTTTAGGTCTCTTCGTTTGCCATCAGCATACTTTTACTGGTGATCTTGTGTTGCTTCCAACCGTCGCCTAATAACTCGAATCACATCAGTAACTTACTGAACTAGAGCCAGAGCTAAAAGTTGTCATGTACTTATTTTTTCTCAATAGACAGGCATTCGAAACCTTTTTCCATACAAAGCTTCAAACGGAGTCATACCAATATTAACCTGGTAACTATTATTATAGAAAAATTCAACCAAGGACAAGTGCCCATCCCATGAATCAGGAAAATCCAAGGCACAAGCTCTCAATAAATCCTCTAAAATTTGAAGTGTTCTTTCAGACTAATCATCCATCTGCGGGTGATACACAGTGTTCAACTGCAACTTTGTTCCCATACATTTTTGTAATTTTTACCAAAAATCATAAATAAACCGTCGATCTCTGTCTGATACAATGGAAACAGGGACACCGTGTAAACAAACAATCTTTCGCAGGTACAAGTCTGTCATCTTATCCATTCTAAAGGTCATAGATAGGGTAAGAAGTGAGTAGATTTGGTAAGTCTATCCACCACTATCTATACAACATCAAAACGAGCTTGCGTTCTAGGGAGAGCAATCACAAAGTCCATAGTAATGTGCTCCTATTTCCACTTTGGTATTTCTAAAGGTTGTAACAATTCAGCTTGTCTTTTTTGTTCAACTTTGATCTGTTGATATATTAAGTACTAAGACGAAAATTTGGCACACTCGACACGCAGCCTTTCCACCAAAAATTGTCTCAAACCTTTGTACATCTTGGTACTACTAGGATGCACAGAAAATTTAGATTGATAAGCTTCCTCTAAAATTTCTCATTGCAGCATGTTATTATTAGGCACAATTAACCTTCCCCAAAAAAGTAGTGTGCCATAAGAGCTGTAACTGAAATCTAAGGGATCTTTATTTTTCAACTTTTCTAAAATACGAAGAACAAATTTGTCTTGTTTTTGAGCTTGCTTTATCCGGGTTGATTGAATTTGCAAAGTACTTATTCTTTGATATTCTCCTGGAGTTACTACTTCTAACTGCAATGATTGAATTTCTCTTATCAAAGGCAATTGTTGAGTAATCCAAACTGCAGCACAAAATTTATAACTTAAAGTATCAGTTACCACGTTGGCTTTACCAGGGTGATACTGAATACTAATATCATAGTCCTTTAATGGAAATTTAATTTATCAAGATATATAACACAATCTAATTTTTTTATATGTTAGATTGAAACCAACATTAAATTTGTATTTTCATTATTTCTATTTCTATTAAAAGATAGAGTTCAATCATCTTCCTTTGATCTATCCATAGCATCAGATGCAAATAGACAAACAACATCAATTATTTTTCATAGGCACCCAACTAAGAGTGGTAATGCTTTTATTCTAATGTTGGCAACCGTTATATTAATAACCATATTGCTATGCAGGATTTTAAATTCAACATGCTATGTCAGATTATGCAATTCCCTATTTTGTGGTTTGCCATCTTCAATAATTGAAGGGATAGACTTCAATTTTCTAGGGATACTTGCTTTTTTTTATTTTAACTCCATAGTACCAAATGAGATATAAAAAAGAACTAAGAATGTGAAATTTATAGATCCTTTGCATTTCAATTCTTTGTGTCAAATGAAAATTTCTTATCCTATCTTTAATATATTAATTAAGTAAAATTTTCCTTCAACTAGTGGGAGTTTTGGTCATTAAATTTAGAGACTTCACACTACAATTCAAGACAACTTAGTATATATATGATCCTTTTAGTTTTTTGTATTACTTTCTATATTTTTTAAGCATTTGGATATGATTAGAAGATTCTTTGCAACTTGCATTCAATTATGCATAATTTTTTTTTATCTTGTTTTAGTGTCTTGCACACTTCTATTAACATGTTTGAAATACATCAATTTTGGATCAGTGATTGGATGAAGTGCTAGTTTCTGCCATTGTGATTTACACTTTTTCTCTAAGGTACGGAATATGGATAGTCAATGAACTTTTATATTCAGAAAAATTCACTAAATAGAATTTTTAGTTCTTAATAAAGTATCTAGAGGACTTATTATTGAAAATTGATGTTTTTGATATCAAGGTTAAGTTTAAGTTGCTAAGTTCAAAGAGACTTTTGCTTTCATTAACAATAGCAATTATATGACTAAAAAGCATGTAACACATGCCATTAAGAATGCAGTGAGAAGTGATGAAGTATGTGACTTTTGGAAATAACTAGCAATGCAAATTTGAATATGGAAAAAAGTGTCATAAGTTATGTAGTGATATAGAGTCCTACATCAACAAGGCATTGAAAAGCTTATAGTTTGTAATATTAAAGTTATACTTCAATAGTCTTTGACTCTTTCAATGATTTTTTGCATCTAAAGTCCTTTTTCGACATAACATGTAAATCTTTACATTCTACTTTTCACAGTAATTTCATTTTATGATTTTTCTCCAATTTTCATCTATCAAAATTTAGAAAGTTTATTCATGATATTCATTATAATCTGACAAGATACTTCAAATGACAATTATAACGCCTTGTTGGCCACTACCTCAGACCGATAATCACTATGGCAAAGATCTGACACCATCTCCCTAGCTCGGCCATAATTTCGAAAGCAAAGGACCACATGTATGTAAAAATCCTCTTGCAACTTTAGATATCCACAACCAATTTATCAATTAGATATATGGCAGCAAAAATGAATTAAACTATAATTATTTTCATCATTTCCATCTTAGCGAAAGTAAAATGCATATTTACAATTCCTAAAAACATTAATAAGGCCTCAATAGGCCATACATTTATGACTCACTCTTCATATACAAATACGTCTCACAATTAGTAATATGGTATATATCGTATCTCACATATACATCATCTCCAAATAACTATAACTTAGAGCTAACATAACTTACATCTGGAACATTCCACATTAGCTTGAAAACATATCTTATCGGTAGGTTCTTGCGGTATTAGTCTTGTTAAATATTTCAAAAACAAACGCATGAGTTGGGAAAACTCATTAAGTAGGTTTGATTGGTAACAATGGTCCATGTCAAAATCATCATATGTCATGCCACCACATGCAATGCAAATATCTAGCTCTCTCTAGCTACACACAATCATATCATGCTACAAATATACACAAGAAACCAAACCAACCTCATGTCCATAAAGAGCCTTAAATAACCCTGTCCTCATGTCAATAAAGGGTCATGAACAACCCTACACAAACCATGCATATGCATCATGTTCATGGTAAAATCATGCATAATGCTCATTTCAAAGTATACACCATCGATTCATCAAAATCATGCACAAACACATAGCCAAGAATGCCAAACAATTCTCAAAGGGCCTAGCCCTAATTTTTATTAACACGTCACTTGTAAAAACTCATACCAAACCATCCTCGAATCCAAATACACAAACCACGTCAATTCATCTCAAATTCCAACATACATCCAACCATATCCTCAAACATAAAGTTCAAACCCTTATTTCAAATTATATAACTCATGCAAATCAACCCCATTATAAGTTCCACTAATAATAATTCACTGTCCTCCATGTTCTAAACATACTCAATATATCATTTACATTTACAAAGTTTTATATGGCCATTTATACATCATTCTAATACGTTTAACCTCACTTAGGCAATTTTTCAAACATATCATAAGTGTTATATAGAAATCATGCTTAACTCATTTAAAATTCATGGTATTCCACCCAGTACATCATAATATCTCACAAAATTACTTTTAAACACTTTCATTTCATTATTTACGTGCATTTACCCCTAATTTTCAACACCATATAACTCTGAACAAGCCCAAATCATGAAAATCTATCCAATTTGTTCAACAAAAGTCGATACCTATAAACAAACATCAAAACACATCATCTACAACTCAAATCTACTATTTATTTCAAAACAAAGCAATGTACTTACCTCAAAAATTCAATTTTCTCCAAGTAACTCTAAGATTTCCAAAGCTCCAAGCTTTTTTCTTAATCCATCAAACTTCTTGATGCAAAATCATGTGAAATCAATCACATTTAAGTAGGTTTTCATGGAGGTAGTAAGCTAGGCTCATGGGAAGGAAGAAGGGAAAGAAAAAAGGGTGGGTTCAGAACCTCCCTGCTTAAAACAACATCCCACATGGTTTGGCTCGTGTAATTATGAAAATTGCATAGTTTGGCCTGTGGGCCCATAGACAACCTAATTTTAGCTATATTGCACCATTTTTCTCATAAATTTCTCCATACAAATCTGATTACGACGATTCTTTTTGTGTTAGATTTCTAATTTCAAGTATTTCTATGCAAGATTTCAACTCAAAATTCCTTCACCATAAAACTTGGCATACATTTTACTAGACAACTTTACTGATAACTTTCATCGTTCACAACATATATAACTATCTCATACAAAAATGTTCCCAAATATCAAACAAATCATTCATGCATAAATCTTATCTTTGTAATATCTTATCTTTGTAATATCACATTTATGTCATTTTTTTGATCAAAACATGTTTTATATAAAATTTGACCTTTTAACTCATTTCTTTAGTCATTTTTGCCTCTACAATGGGTCTCTTGGTCCATATCACATATATTACCTTTAATACTTCTAAAATCACTTTTCACATATTGCATATAAATCTAGCATCTCATCCATGCAAGAAACTATCATTTCTCATGTCATTTTCAAAATTTCACTGATTAAGTTCATTTCTTATTGAATTTTTACCATTGGCCCCCAAAAAGTTAAAATTTTAAAATTATCATCTCAATTTTTTTTGTTAATCATCATGAGTGCGTTTCAATCATGTCTAGGATCATTTTCATAAAATAATAGCTCTCACAATTGATCTTCGATCATTTTTATTATCATAGTTCTGTTGGACTTAACTACATAATTAGGCTATTTCTTTCATTCTATCAAATCTCTCATTCAAATCTTACTCATAATCATACATATTCATTCCAAACACACTAGGCATCTTACCTATGCCTAAAACATATTTTAAGATGAATCAACTCTAAATAATGTCCTTATCCAGTTTAAAGTCCACACACAAAGTTAAATCTCAAATATTTGCCATTCAATTAAATCACGGGTTCCCACATGTCCAAAATCATCAACAAGCATGTGTAAATCCATCTCAAGCTTCTATCAAGCTATTTTTAAAAATTCACACATTTATTTCTCAATAACTATAATTGCACATTCACTACAACTTGTGTAATCTTTTATATATTCAATCCTTAATTCATCAAAATCTTATTATCATTTGGCTTCTTAGGCTACATTATAGTTCATCGTTGATATACATAATTTCTAACACCTAAGGTATTGCAACAATTTTATGTGGCAAGATGAATAATAGATTTTTCTCATGCATTAAGGAAATTTAGCAGTTAGCTTATATAAGTACAAACAATTAAAAATAGACTAAAGTTGTGCAAAAGAGGAAAATGGAAAGATGTCTTCAAATTAATTCAAAATGGTCTACGATAAAGTTGAATATCATAGCAGGGTTAATGTAGTTAACGCCACTTGAGTTTTGCACAAAGTGAGAGATAAGGTGGACTGAAATGTGCTTCATGAATGGTTAGGTATGCTATATTGATTACATCTAATTTTTTGGGGTTTAGAAACGATTATTCCTACTCACATCCATTATCAAGATCTATTGTGTGCTATAGTAATTGAATTCTTGAGATTACATAGATGTGCATAATTATCTTAGGAGACGTGAATTAGTTATGGTTCATGCTTGCCATTAATCAGGTTCATTGATGGAAAACTAAGTATCAAGCACAATTACCTTTTATTACAACTTTCGAGATGACAATAAATTCAAGCAAGCTTAGAAAATTAGAAATCCAAAGCAAGACTCAAAATATTGAATTCTAGGGTCAAGACTTAGAAGAACAAGTAAAGAATATTGAATGTATGAAAATGATTATTGAATACAAAGACTATAAAGAAAAAAATTTCATGAATAAATTGACAAAGAAAGTTCATCCTTTTATTTTTTGTGTAAATTAATAATCATGAACCTATTTATCCTTTTTTGGTATAGAATGACTTAACACATCAGATGACAATGATTATAAGATAAAAAGAACTTGACAAGGCTAAAAAGAATTGGTGCTTTTGCTCATGTCATCTTAGAATTTGAACAACTTTTGCAAATTTATTTCCTATAGATTTTAGTAATGCGCTTCCACGCTCATCCAAAGGGTATGCTAAAGATAAAACCATGTTAATATTTGAAAATTTTCTCTATATAATAGCATTTTTAAAACTAGCTTATAATATTATTGTTGAATAGACGACTTTAAAAAGTTTCAAAAGAAAATTGTATCAAATTGTAAATGAAAATGGATAGTTTTTGTAAGGATTTCCTTTTCATTTATATTATATAATTATTCTTATATTGTATTGTAGAATATTAAGCCTAATTGCAACGAAAACATCACTAGTTGCAATGGACACATGCCTAATTACAATAGGAACATTGTCAATTGCAATGAGAACATGGCTAATTGAAACAAGAATATAGCCAATTGTAATGAAAAAATGGCTAATTGCAAAAAGAGAATATGCTACAACAAAATCATGGCTAACTCATCGTTAACTTTAATTACAACAAAAAATGTCTATTTGCAATAAAATATTTTCATTGGTAATATATTAACCATGGTTAAAATGCAGATTTTAGTAGCAAACTTAGTTGTTGCAAGTACTTTAATATTTGAAATGAAAATAATTCCATTGCAAAAGAATTTCCTTCACAAGCTTATACCAACCAACATGTAACAAAAATTTTCCATTAGAAATACTCTTTAGCAACAAAATTATTGCAAACTACAATGAAAATATTTGTTCTTGTAATTATGGAATTTTGTTATAGTTCTTAGACTTAGGCATAATAGGCCAATGGGATGTAGGGGTTAGGATTATGGGTGTTCATAGGGCAATTACCGGATTATTCATAAAGTTAGACAGTGGAGAGAGGGTGTTAGAGGCTTGTTAGGCAATAAGGTTGGGGAGATTATATATTAGGGCGTAAGTAAAAGAGCGGAGGTCATTCAACTAGACATAAGATGGGACACCACAAATCTCGTGAGTGTCTAGGTTGATGATAACACTTTGATAGTGTACCGGCTTTGAAGTTGGCCCTAATTGGGATGAGAATGATCAAGAGGGATTTCAAGGGAGACAATTTGTAGAGGGTTAAAGGTTAACCTATGAGCTAGCTTATCAAATCCAATATAAGGAAAATTATGATTAAAAATTGTCCATACCTCATTTATATGGTATGTTTTACCAATTTAAATAAATAGATTAGTCATAGGGTTGAGCTTATACAACCATGAACATGATTATCCAACACATTTAACCCTTCAACTCAAATAACTTATTTATAACCATAAGAAAAGAACATTAATTTTTCTAAGGTTTATTTTACAAGTTTTTTGTAATTATTGAAAATGGAATCAATATTTTCACTAAAAATGAAATCGAAAATTGATCTTTTAATTGAAATAAATCATTAACAATATTAGAAGCTTTGTTTATAATTACATCAATAATTTATCATCTTTATTTTGTATTGATCGGTGTCCGGCAAAAGCTAACCCCTTAGATAAGAAAATTACTGATATTAAGACATCATCAAATGAGTCAATGCACTCTCTTAAAAAATTGAAGCAATTGTACTTTTCGATTCTCAAGGGACACACCCTCGGTTGTGAAAATTGAGCCCCTCTATATGGTAGGACCCAATTGAAACCAGGATATCATCTTGATGCCCGCTAACTTCTCACTCTAGGAAGCTTATTAATGCCACAACCTTCGAGTGGAGCATCATTGGCTCACTGCACAACATTAATGTGGACTCTGATGGCTATGGAGGTGAAGTCACTTAGGACATCATGAGCCACCCATAAAAGTCGCTTAGGACATCATAAGCCATCCGTAGCGGATCTTGTTTAGTACTTGGCAAATTAGAGATGGACATATTATCCTGTGAAAGATTTAATGAAATGATTATGAATTTTCCTCTAACACTAAGCATGTGCAACAAGTGGCTGAGCATGTATAAAAGAAGCACTACAACCTTTGCTTAGGGTGGTTTGATTTAGTTAGTTCTCTCTAAGGAACTAGTCCATGGAGAGAGTTCCATGGAGTAAAAAAAAAATCAAACAATTTTGTATCAATCAATCCATGTATTCAAAATTCTAAAGGGTTCAGTCAAAATCGACTTGTGATCTTTTTGATGATCTTGTATTCATAAGTCACTCTTTTCTATATAAATCTAAATCCATTCATCCAATCTTTGTCCTTGATGGTTTATGCCTCTAATCTAGTTTGACTGAATTTCGGACCAAAATTTGGGCTTACCATGCATTATTCAACTCATTTTCATGTCATTCTACCAATCTAAGCAATCCAAAACCCACTATTAAATAGGTTAGGGTTAAAGATGAATTTGTGGAAATTTTTTATGAGTAGGGTTATAAATGAATTAGGGCCAAAGTCTGTAATATAGGGTAGTTAGGTTTAACATTCAACCCGTATAACTCACATCTTTCTACACCCTAAGAAGGGAGAAGTGTTGATTACGAGGTCAGAGTGATCGGAGATGTTTCATAGGTTGTGGAAAATTATGAGACTTTACAGTAAGAGTGGACATTAAGGCTGATCGGGTGGGCATGTCTTATGTTTGAGCTAATTGTTGCTAAAGACTCCTAATCAAGTCTGTCAAGGTCTTAAACTCCATTAGGCCATGACGGAGAACTATTCAAAGGCATTGGTGTTTTCTTCGAAAGGGAGATCGTGTTGATCGCTTTAATCTTGAGGCTTCACAAGATTGGCTATGGTGCTTTGTTTTGATAGATTTAGGCTATCTCTTTGATATTGGGGAGGAACTTGAAAGAAGTGGCAAGTCTGTATATGATTTTTCAATTATGAAAAATTGAAAGAAGTTGTTCTCACAGATGATGTTAGGTGATGAGTCCATGAATGTCAAGAGTCAGGATGATGAGGCATGACTAAGTTGCTGACACCTAAGAAGTAATAAGAGAAGGAGACACGAGGAGAAAAAAATAGGCCGAGTAATTTCAAAACCTTCCTAAAATTATGAAAAAAGAATTTCATTAGGGATGTGTCAGTATAACCTTGTTAGAATTGTACTCTTATAAGGTGTCCTAATTAAATTATAAGTCTTTGAATTTAAAGATAGCTCAGTCATATCTGAAATGCGTACGCAATCTGAGTTCAAGTAAAACTACACTTCTAGTTGAGTCATGATGGGAAGGGCTCTATAAATAGAGGAGTCTAGGTCCCTCTCTTATACGTTTACATCACAAGTGGTTCCCATCTACCGCTAGTATCAAAGGGAGAAGTGTTGGGGGAGAAGACCTCGTGCTCTACTCAGTCTACGGGTGGAATCTATATACACATGGATTCAGGTACACTTCTGCATCACATAATTTTCTACATGTGGTATCAGAGCAACGTTTCGATTTTGGGTATAATAGATTCCATGATGTTTGAAATATTCATTATTGCACTAGAATATTCATGTGATTATTATTATTATTATTTTTTGGATGCATTAATCTGAAATATCTGTGAATGCATTATGCCGTAATATTTAACGATGGATTAAGACCAATTATGCCATACGGTCTCCCATTAAATAGTGTTGCTTGAAAATTATTATCATTGTTATTATTATTATTATTTTTTGCTCATGTATTTCTGCTCCATGTGAATTGCTGTCGGGTTTTAAGTTTGGTCTCTAGAATATTAATTATTATGTGGATGGCTGGACCGCTCTTTACCATCACTGGAAACCGATGTTGCCGGAACTGGATGGATTTTGTCATCACATGCGGAGCCGGAACCGCACATGGATTAAGGCCATCTGATTTCCCAAGTTCCATGGAATCCATAGGTGGTTCAAATCAACCATGAAGTCCAACACTAGAAGACAAGATCCATCTATTATTCTGTATAAAACCAATTTCTGGCAAAAGACGGTGTGATACTATTATTTGATTGCCTACATGGATTCAGGCAACGTGACACCCATTATTGTCGAATGCGAGTTTGGATTCAATATATATTTGGGTTGAAGTCTTTCACATGGAATTATGGATTTTTGTTTTGATAAATAAAAAAAACAATAAACAATAATAGAAATTACAGGCCATATGTCGCGGACAGAAGTGAACAGATACTTCATATTTTTTTATTTTTTTCTCTGGGCATATGCATTTAATTCTGCCGCAGCCGCCTCTTGCTTTTTCATATATATTTTTTTTTGGATTTCACGGAAAAGCAACTGTGGCCTGAATTTTTTTTTGTCGTGGCCGGAAACTGCTATTGGAAAAGCTGTAGCCGAAGAAGACGCCGGACGACGAGCGGTGGGCGATGCCAGCAGGCGAACGGTGGCAGCAGCATGTGCTAGTGGCGGCGACAGGCTTGGGCAGCAAGATAGGTTTTTTTTGGGGTGGCGGCCACTAGAGTTTGCTTGGAAGAAGATGGAAAGGATTTTTTGCATAATAAAACCCCTGGCTAGATAAAATTACAGATAGCCCCCTTGGACAAAAATTTTATAGAAAACTCCTCTGGTTATTATTATTTTATAAACTGGTTCTTTCATTTTGAACTGGGCTTGGGTATTTTCGAGCCCGCCCAATGAGCCCATGAGTTGGCCCAGTTTCCATAAGCACAGTATTGGCCTCCTTTTTGCACCTGGGCTTGAGCTAATTTCACAAACCCATAATTCTGCGGACCCAAACCCACAGTCCAACCCATAGGACATGTGGCACACTAATAACCGTCCAAATGAAAGTTAACATAATTTTTTATATTGTTATCCAAATTGAACGATCTAATAGTGGTTTTCTATATTTTTGGACGTTCTAGATCTAATGGAAGGGTCTGATTAAACTAAATAGGTCAATAAATATAATCCTTTGAATATTTATGCAAATACATGCAATTTGTTTTTGAATTATATGTGCAATTAATTTATGTGATTAGTATATAAATGTATAATTAGCAATTTATTCATGATTTATTATTTTCTATTTAATTTTCAACATGCAATATATATGAATAATTATATAAGTTATGATTATTAAATTTTATAGTGAGATTATATTCCATGGTATGACTGAGGTTAGTGTCTAGGCAAGAGGTATCTAAGAAGATCACGTGGTTATTTAATTAGGTCCCTGCTATGTAGGGGGAGCCTTCCACGCCCCACCTCACTTACCTGACTGACCAAAAGAAATAATATGGAATTTAATCGCACATAATGAATTTAATAATCATTATTATTGAACTATTCATATATATATTATACTCTGTAATTTATATTAATAATTTTGATTGTGTATTTCTAGTTGCCCCAAAGGGTCTAAAATACATTATCAAAATTATTAATTAATGGAGAAAATATTATTGTTTATTTTTTCTCATAATAGAAATTGCAATTAATTGTCATTATGCAATTTATGTTTAATAAATATTGTTTATATTTATGTCTTATGTTGCCCTGAAGGGTCTAAAATGTTTAGTTAATCAAATTTATTAAACAAAGAGAGAATAACATGATTTTTTCCTCTCATAATAGAAATTGCATTATTAAAGAATATTATATTATAGTTCTATCCAAAAGTAGCTATAATTTAATATTTATCAATAATTAACTAAAACTGCATAAACGCGAAAAATTTTCTACCCAAAGGTGGGGATTTATTGACTTTCTATATTCATAATTAATTATTGAATATTATTGTTTATCATAGCATTATTGAATATTATTGTTTATCATAGCATTATTGAATATAATCATGCATTATTGCTTGTGTGATTAAATTTTAAAA
>JAXCLR010000050.1:45499431-45509676 GCA_035584095.1 Annona squamosa | reverse complement strand
ATAAATTATTAAATTTAAATAACAATTATATATAATTTAAATAAAAATAATTTGTTACAATTTTATTTTTAAAAAGTCATATATAATAATTATTATAATTTTATATATTTATGTAAAATTTTATTTCATTTAATTTAAATTAATTATTATTTTTACTTATAGCTTTATATATTTATTTAGTTCTAAAATTATTTAAAGGTTTGCATAGTTCTAAAATGAATTATTATGTATATATCTTTTGTAAAATACATAAATTTATAAAAAAATATTTTTAAAAATATTAAAATTAGATGTTATTAGATGTTGCTAAATATTGTTGGATCTGATTAGATACTAGTTGATATTGTAAAATGTCGTTATATGTCATTAGATTTAGGTAATTTTCATTAAATTTTATTATCTGAGTTTCAAATTCTATAATTAAGGTATAAATAACCTTATAAGGGGCTTATAATCATATTATAGATGTTAAATTAGGATTAGCTTATTAATATTAATAGTTAGATTTGGTTAGATACTGTTAGATGTCGTTAAATCCGATTACATGCTGTTAGATGTCATTAGATATTATTCGATGCTATTAGATATTGTTAGATATCATTAGATTAAGGTGAATTTCATTAAATTCCATTATTTAGGTTTTGAATTCTATAATTAAGATATAAATACCCTTATAAGGGACTTAAGATCATGTTATAAGTGCTAAATTATAATTAACTTATCAATATCAAAATTTAGATTCTGTTAGATGTCATTAAACGTCGTTAGATCCGGTTAGATGTTGTTAGATATTGTTAGATGTTGTTACATGCCATAAATTTAAGATGAATTTTATTAAATGCTATTATCTGGGTTTGAAATTATGTAATTAAGATATAAATGACCTTATAAGAGGCTTGGAATCATACTACAGGTGTTAAATTAGAATTAATTTATTAATATCAAAAGTTAGATTTGGTTAGATATTGTTAGATACTGTTAGATATCATTAGATCCGATTAGATGTTGTTTGATGCGATTAGATATTGTTAGATGTCATTAGATTAAAATAGATTTCATTAAATCCTATTATCTAGGTTTCGAATTCTATAATTAAGGTATAAATGACTTTATAAAGGGCTTAGGATCATATTATAGGTGTTAAATTAAGATTAACTTATTAATATCAAAAGTGAGATTTGGTTAGATGTTGCTAGATGCTGTTAGATGTCATTAGATTAAGTGAATTTTATTAAATCCAATTATCTGGGTTTTAAATTTTATAATTAAGGTATAAATGACCTTATACGGGGCTTAAAATCATATTACAGGTTTTAAATTATGATTACTTATTAATATCAAAAGTTAGATGTCGTTAAATATTGTTAAATTTTATTAGATGCTATTAGATCCTGTTAGATGCTGTTGAATGTTGTTAAATGCTATTAGATTCTATTATATTAACAAAATAAAAAATATTATTAAATTTTCAAAAAATCAAAAATAAATTTTGAAATTATTATTTTTGAGAGTACCTTAATTACTTGAACTTTAAGTAATACAACATAACTCCTTGTATAAAATATATTTTTTAACGTTACCAATTATAATGAAATCTTATTAAAACAAATTTTTCTACACAAATATTTTTTAAAAAGTCAACAAATATTTTTAAAAAAAGTCAAATAATGAAAAATTATGTCAACCTATGTTTCAGTAGTTAATCCAACAAATAAATGGAATATTGAGATTTTGTATACATATAATACAAATTTTATCAAAAAATAAATATATTCATGATTTCAAATGAATATACTCACACAAGAAAATTGCTACAATGCCACTGCAACCTGTTTTTCTCACGGGGACAGCTTCCCATGGTTGGGCCCCTTGTGCCGACTGATGCATATTATAACTAACGGTAATACAAACAGTTGAATTTAACTACTACTTTGTTTTATATGTGCCTTAATAAAGATAAAGTAACAAATCGTAATATAAAGTTCCCAAATAAAAAGTAGCTAACGGCTAAAGAGAACAACTTATCAACATTTCAACAACAGACTACCCAATTCACACATAAAAATATGAGCTTGTACCATTAAAATAATCCGGAACTTTTACAACCGCTCGAATGCCCGACTATTTTCGACGGCGCTTGTACACCGTCCGATCGAGCGCGCGTAACTTCAGCCGTGTAGTTGAAGGTAAAGGAGAGAAAACAGGCGCCTAACACCGCAATTAATGCATAGAAACGTTTTTTCAGATCTTTTCGTGTCGGATGCGGATCTCCACCACCTCGGAGCAGGCACCGTACACTTATTTTTTTTTATTTTTTTTTAAAAAAAATTTCAGAAACTTGATAAAAATGTATTTAACATGTGTATAAAATTTTAATATTTTTTTAGATTTTTAGATATTTATTTTTTATTTTTGAAAATTATTAAAATGCCACTGATTTTCAAAAATAAAAAATAAATATTTAAAATACTTCACAGATAATAAAAATTTATATACATGTTAAATACACCTATATTAATATTTTAAAAAAAATTTCAAACAAAATAAAAAAATAATTGTGTGTACCCAAGAGCAGGCATCTCGGTACTGGAGATCGGCATCCTTTCATATCAGTCCAAAATTATTTTTTTATTTTTAAATTTTTGTAAATATGTTAATTTAATTATATTTAATCTATAAACTAAGTTTTACTATTTTTAAATACGTATACATATTTATTTGGTATTTTTAAAAACATGAGTATTTAAGTCATTTTAAATAATTTAAAATTTTTAAATACCCCTTTTTTAAAAAATTCAAAAAATATATGTACACGTATCCAAAGGTAAAATCTGGTTTATAAATTAAATATAACTAAATTAACATGTTTATAAAAGAAATTTTTTTAAAAAAAATTTTGGACCTGTCAAAAATGGACCATTTGTCATCATGCCCCCTCTTCCAACGAACTCGAGAGTCGAGACTTCTCATGTTACAAGCGTAACACCCAGCCATCAGTCATGAATCCCATTCCGAGCCCACAAGCAGTCCCTTGGGGAATCGAAGCAAAGTGCACAGTAGTCATCCAAGTGAACAATAATATCTCCAATCTTTCAAATTTATTTCAGCTAGCAATCACATACAACAGAGTTTTCCGCCTATTATACCAACTCTAAATAGCTTTAAACAACAGACTTTGTGATTCAATGAGCATTATTAGTATGTCCTTATCTTGTTATAAAGAAAGAATATATGGTGGTATTCAAGTCAGCAAGAATATATGGTGGTATTCAAGTCAGCCTCACTTCTAAGAATCAAATGCATAATGGTAGCGACGACATTCATGAACACGGTAATCACAAAAGAGAAAAAGGTAGCTAGTTCTACCATAGCATAAAGTGGACCAACAGAAGACTGCAACATGGACCCCTCTTCAAAAGCAAGATAAAATCAATATCAACATCCCGGAGCTGGTAAGAATTAGAAAACCATGCAAAGGTAACAAGAATCAAAATTCCATAATGGGTTTTACTTCATTTGATCAGAAAAAGGCTATCTCACACAAGTTTACGGGAAATATGCGACACAAAATGGGTTGCTGCGGTTGTCGAGAGTGCACTCGTTGCATTAATTTGGTTGAACCTATGCCCGATACATACGTAGGTGGCATTAGCATGGATTTTACACCTGCTTCGATAGTGAAGAATGATTTTGAAACTTTCAAGATCGGCGCCAAAGCAAGAGGGGGAGGAGAGTGAGAGGGAAGGAGCGAGGGGCAAGGGCGAGAGAGTGCAGAGCTAGCAAGGAGAAGATAAGGCAAAGGAAGGAGAGATCGAGAGTGCGAGATGATAAGATCGAAAGGGAGAGTGCGAGAGGATAAGATGAGAGGGAGCGCAGGGATCGATTCGAGAAAAGAAGCCCCGTCTCAAATTTTCAAAATAATATATACTTTTGAGTTCGCTCATCCCATACCAAAAAACTATCAAATATAGCTGGAGCACTTGATGGATCCAAATAAAAATTGGAAAGGATTATTTTTACCAATCAATGTGGCTGCCAACGGCAAATATACAACATACATGTTTGAAGAGTGAGAAACAAAAGACCACCCAACAAACAATACCAGCCACATATACAATGGCACGACAAGAACTATATGCTACAAGAGTTCTTTGCAATAGCCACTTCTTATATACACTGCTCCACAGAAATTATACTTCTTCAACTATAGATTGAATCAGCTTGTGAATACACTGGTCTCCTATTGTTAATTCTCCTTTAATCTGTAGATTGAATCAACATATCTTTCCACATCCCATAGGAAAGAACCAAATGCAACAGCCTCCAACACCAGTCTCTTGAGAGCTGAAAAGGTTATGGCGATTTCGTCATCCTCAATCTGATTTGTTCCATTGCCGAAGAGCGCCCACGTGTGCTTCTCAATCAGATTCACAGCCTCCAGTGATTTAAGCTTGGCACACCTCTGCAATGTTTCAGAGTCAAACTCCATCACATAGCTCCTCAGCTCCTCAGATTTAATGCTCCTCCCCGATCCTTGATAAGGCGAAGACTCGGAGTTGGCTGGAACATCCAAAACAGCAAGATTTTCATAACCATGTTGCCGAAATCCAAGCGGGGTTACATGGAATCCATGGGCTGAAGGAAGGTCTTGAAGGGTCCGAGCAAAATTCAGCTCCAAGCTGTATCTGAAACTGGCAGATTTGAGGAAGTAACCATACATGATGGATGCAGCATAGACTCGTCCTAGTTGGAGCCTGCAAATTCGGCTAGTCGTCCAATTATCAGTGTTTTCAGACTTTCCTCTCGAGAGAAGGATTGTAGAAAGGTGTTCACGTATCATGTCAAGCATGTCTAGGCTGTGAACAGATTCCAGTTCTCTGTCCTTCGATAGCAATATGTGCAATTTCCCATTCTTTATGCATTTGGAAAGCCGAGGAAGCATGGGAACTCCAGCCTCAGAGAATTTCTGGACAACAAGCATGTACATCACCTCTTCAATTGCAATTTGGCACTCGAGCTCTTTCATTTCTGCAATTCTCCTGAAATTAACAAATATAAAACTGTTAAAATTCAGTCTTAAGGTGTATAATAAACACAACGCAATGATTCGTACAACAATGTAATTCTTTTTTCTTTTTTTTTTTTAACTTTTTTTTTCCAAATCTATGACCATTTTTTAACACCATTTGTTTTATCTCAACAAAAATCACCTTTATTGGAGACAGACATTTAGTTTTAAAAAAATAGCACTTCTGGAAGTGAATACATAACTATAAATTTTTTAAAAATACATGTATGTAGAGCATATACATAGTATACAAAAGTTTTCAGTACAGAGGATCGTAAATGATTTAGGCTAGGAAAAAACATTTCCAAGCTTTAAAAAGAAAAAAAAAATAAAAGGAAAAAAGAAAATTCAAGAAAACAGCAAACAATAAAATCTACGAAATAAATGATTGTAAGAACAGGGCATTAAACACTGACCCATGAAGGCATGACTCGTTGGAGCCCAAGCTATGCTGCTGTCGTGCCACAGCACCGTCTCTCTCAGATGCGAGCTCTCCTAGCTGTTCTGCTACAGCAACACGAAAAATGTGCCAGTGATTCTTCAGTATGCCACTCAAGAACTTCCCAGCAGATGATTGAGGCTCAAGCGGCGTAGCCACACTGCGGGACTCGCATTTGCTAGACTCTGCACTTGCAAATGTCACGAACGGCAAGCGTCTTCGCCCATCACCATACGATAATTTCCCACCAAAGTTCTGATTCCCGCTGCACCAAGCCGATCTCTGGAAACCCAAAATCCATGGATAAGTAAATGATGCCAAAAAACGAGATTTTTTTTTTTTTAGATGGTGGCGGAAAAGACCCATTTCGTGGTTCAAAACCAATGGAATCAGAAAATTACAACCAGATAATGGAAATCGAATAGGGTTAATGAGCCGATTTCAGATCTGTTGAACAGAAGAAGACATCAGGATATGAAGATGTCTCCAGTCTGCCCTGCTTACGTTTCGAATCCGCAAAATCAAATCGGAGAGAATTGGAATTGACAAGAAAGAACGATTTCGCAGGGATCAAGCGCACGTAAGAGATCCGAATCAAACAGGAACGATAAAGAGGGAAGGAGAAAAACCTGAGGAAGTCTTTGAGGAACGGGGCAGACGTTGAGGAAGCCCTTGAGACCGCCCCCAGATTTCACCGCGGAAGGCAGAGCTTCAACGGCGGCGATTGCTCGATGCAAACAACCAGCATCCATCAACAGAAAACGCGATCAGAGAAATCTAAACCCTAAACCTAGCGCACCCTCCGAGATCTGAAGAGGAATTGCAGAACACAAGAGAGAAATCCCAGGGAAGATGAAAAAAGGCTTCTGCTGCTGCGAATTCAATGGGAAGAGGAAGATGAATGAAAATGGGCTGTGCTGAAACCTGCGGCCGAGGCTTTATTGACCTCGATCGCTACGGCGCCACCAACACCAAGTAGGGTAATTTGTATTCATACCCCCGACATTTGATAATATTGTATGGTCATGTTACACTCTTGATATTCACATTATAATCCCCTAGCTAATTGTTGTTATTTAAAGATGGCCCCTGGCCCCTGGCCCCGTAAAACCAGTACATGTAATTAGAAGCAAAACTCGAAAGTGAGATTCGTATGTTATTGTTTTAACTTAATATAATCGTCAGGATTGGCCGAAAGCATTGAACTTTAACTTAACAGTAAAATTATTTGAGATATTCGAGAAGAGATAAAAATTGAGAAAATTTGTGTGAAAAATCAAAAAAGTGAATGCGATTTGAGATGGTAGGAATAATAGGATAGTAGTGAAGAGATAATAATAGAAAAATAGGATAGAAAGATAATTAAAATTTCAAAGCATCTACAAGGTGCTTGTAATGATGCAGTTACGGTATTCTGAACAATCTTGAATATATGAATTATTCTTTTTTATTAGTATCTATACATTATGACAACCAATACTACGATCAAGCACATTCACCACTATCATGAGGGAAAGTTTTTCTATAACACCTTATATTAGAGAAAAATCTATGAATATCCCCACATATTGAGAAACTATAAAATGCTTCCATGCATGAGGGGAAAATCGGTCGTCTGGGTGGCGAATCTGTAAATTATTCTTAATAACGATTACATTGTTTGATTACAAGATGAATCTAAAATCAGAAGAGGGATTTAACTATGATTATGGATAAAGCAGTCAATTTGAAGCGTTCAAAAATCTGGAAAGATGCATGTCGATCCTCTTGTCATTGGCACTACTCGAATACTAATCATGGGATGGTGCCACTCGTTCGTGAAAAATACTCCTCAGCATCATAATTTGGAAGATTACCGTGTTGTGACCGGTTGGGTACATTCAACCCATTATATTAATGTTTATGCAATGTAAATGTTTATGTAATGCAGATGTATATCCCTATCATCACATCCATGTCACCCTAACATCTCAAATAAACTTATTATCATCAAATATGTTACACGGTTATTCCACAGTGTACCAAAACTTCTTTTATTACTCTGCTCACTTGGAGAATCATCGTACACATGTCATGCTTAGCATACAATAATGCATTCATCCATTATATTTGTGCTCATGCATCACAAAAATATCCATCACAATTATATAATTTACTAAATTTAAAATTTTCATAAAACATCATTAACTCATAATCATTTTTCAACATTCTCAACTTAACTAAATAATTAAAGTCATGAAAAGCATACTTCTCAAGAAAAGATTTTTTATAAAAATCTCAAATAAACATTTAAATAATCACAAAACATCCATGCTTGTATTAAATAAACACCCATAAGTAGCCAAAGAAAAAGTAGAAAAGTTCTACTTACGTTTTACCCAATTTACAAATCCCTTACATGTGAGCTCTATAAAATTTCAATACATTCTTCACTTTAATCTACACTAAAATAATAATAATAATATTTTAAAATGCATTTCATTAGTTTCATACTCAAATAACTCCACTTTCTCATTCTTAAATCCCAAATATCTATCTCAACGTACTTAGCTTTCAAAATTTCTCAAAATTTTCGGAATAACTATTGTATTTTATCATAAAATATTATCTTAAAATTATCCATCTAAATTCCCTACTTACATCTCATTCCCATAGAAAAATCCTCTTCTCTCTACCTTATTGGGTTTCTAAAATTTCTAATTTTAACATTACTAATATTACAATTTTATACTAGTAATTTTCAAATCATTACAATATATTAAGGGTGCGTTTGTTTAGCATAAAAAAATGTTAACTAAAACTTTTCAATCTAAAACTTTTCACTCTCCATAATTATTCTATTTTTTAATTATTTTTTCACAATTTTCTACACAAACTACCCTACTTTTCAATCATTTCTATACAACTACCCATACAACTAACCTATTTATTTTAACTTTATTCTCTTTACTCCTCATCATTACTCCTATTATATCACATCATTTTCTATTGATTTGACAACTTCTACTCCAAAAACTTTTCATCAAGGGTGTGTTTGGCAATTTACAAAAAAGGTCAAGTTAAAACTTTTCAATATAAAACTTGTTACTTTCTACAACTATTATATTTTTTAATTATTTTTTCAAATTTTTCTATACAACTACCCTACTTTTCAATCATTTCTACACAACCATCCACACAAATAACCTATCTATTTTAACATTATCCTCTTTACTACTCATCATTACCCATATCATATCACATTATTTGACAACTTTTACTCTCTCAAACTTTTCATCAAAAGTTTTATACATTACCAAATACACCCTAAAAGTTTTACCTCCAACCAAACACACTCTAAGTAAATAAAATAAATAACATAAATAAAGAAAAAATTAAAATAAATGTCTTACCTAATTTCCATCAACTTTTTTCTCAAATCCTTCCAGCTTTAAATCCTACCAAGGAAAACCATCGTGCAACTCAAAAAAACAAAAACAAAAACAAAAACAAAAACAAAACTAAAACAAAACTCTCTTCTTCCCCTTCTTTTCTTCTACCCTCTTGTTTCTTGCTCCTTTTTTTTTTAAAAAAAAAAAAAAACTGTTGTAACTGTTCGTGATTTTGGAAGGCTGAGTTAAGGATTTCTGAACAATTTCATGACTTTCCCTCTAGCAATATGATTTATAAATAAATGCACTTAAAGATCTTACATATATGAATTGTGTATAGATCTGGCCATCAAAATTAGATGCATGCAAAATATTATTATAATCAGTTTACAACTATTTTAATTGCCAATAGAATATTGTCAAATCCAATACTTGATACACAGGCACTACAACAAATCTTAATAAATGAAATCATCTTATATATAAATTAAAATTAGTTGCATATATAGCTTAGCCACAAATACTTATTTAGCTGCAAATATATAATTGACTGCCTAAAGGTGGTGGCATGCGGTCAAATGCAGCTAATTTTTATACCACTTGGAACCAAATGTCACATTACTGATAACCATTTATATTTGGCTGTAATGATGATTATTTTGCTACAAATAATATTCATATTTAGATGATCGTATCAACTGCAACAAAATCTGAATGCGTATAATGAATTTACAAATTCCTATAAATATTTCAAATTTCAAAATAAAAATATCTTTCTAAATCCAAGCATTTTCTAAGTTCAAGATCCTAAACTTAAGTTGGACAAAAGTCACAAGACAGCTGGGTATTATGAGACAATGCAATGAGCCATAATAACAAAACGATATAGTTTTAGAAAAGCATTACACATATAAAAAATGGTAACTCTCACAAGTCCTGTCTGGAACTAGTTTACACGTAGATCCGCCGATGCTGTTATATCATACCTTGCTTAATTTCACAGCGCATCGGAGAAAATGAATAAAATATCTATGTTTTTTGAAAAATAAAATAGCTAAAAGTGTCTAAAAATTATAAAACTTAACATATACATTAAATATACTTAAATTAGGAGTTTTATAAAAAAAAACATTAAAAATAAGTTTTCGCACATGGATGCATCGAGACTAAGTGCACCAGAGCATATAAAATTCTGCCTACAAGCTGGGGTTGGCGTTTTAAATTAGAGCGCTGATCTTTTCAGACCGGTCGGGTGATTTCCGACCGGTCAGAAAATATATTTTTTTTATTTTTTTTTTGAAAATAATTTTATAAACTTGTTAATCTAGTTATATTTAATTTATAAAACAAGTTTTATCATTTTTAGA
>JAXCLR010000050.1:45485480-45499170 GCA_035584095.1 Annona squamosa | reverse complement strand
GAATTTTTTAAAATCAGCTGCATTTTAGTAATTTTATGACTTATGAAAATACTATTAATTTTAAAAAATCAAAAATAAATATATAAAAATCTCTAAGAATAATAAAAATTAATATACATATTAAATACATCTAAATTAATAATTATATAAAAAAAATTTTAAAAAAAAAAGTGAAACGCGCCTCAGCGCACTGAGACTGCAAGCACCCAAGTGCGTTCAGTTAGCCCCGCGTACCCACACCGCTCTGCCCTCACCTTCCCCTTGATTTTCATGGATGCACCTTGCGGCAGCAGGTTGATCTGGAATCTAAAAAATACTCGGGGATTAAAGTTTCCATTTTAATAACTCTAAACCCGGAAACCTGATCCTAGATATGGTAAGGATTAGATTTTAAGCTAACTTGAATCCTAGAAATTCAAACCTAATTTTCCTTTTCATGCTTAATATAAAGTACGCTACATAATAATCACTAACTAAATAATTTTTTAATATTTATATATCTTATATCATTTATATTTATGTTTAAATACATATTTATTGCGTAAAAATTTATTATTTTATTTATATATATCTTTATATTTATATTAGTTACTTTTAGGTTTATTAGTTTCCTCTATTTATCCTATTTGAAAGGTTAAATTTTCTATTAGAAATAATTATATACTACTATATTTTTTAAAAAAAGTCAAGTGATGTATTATTGTTATTTCTTCCAAGATTTATTATTCTTATATATTTATATGAAAATTTAAATTTTTATATTTAAATTAAATAAAAATACGTCAACTCAAATTCCAACATTAAACTTACTCCAAAATTGATTTTCACTGTAGAATTGAAGTTTTATAAATAAAATTAGGGCTTCTTCTAAAAATACTTAATACATTTGACTCTAATTCCAAATATACATATTACTTATCTAAAATTCTAGATATGCCTATTACATTTGCAGTTAATCTTAACGATCCTCATTTTTTGTTAAAAATAGTTAATTAATTTTTTATAAATGCCTAAAATACCCTTGTTATAAAACAATAAAAGATGAATTAAAATAGAAAAATGAAATTATGATGCTGCAAATTTAGAGCTCATGTGTAATTAGGGCATTGGTGAGTTATAACATTTAAAATTTTAATTATGTCTAAATTTAATGGGCATATTAGTAATTTTACATACTAATTAACAACATTAAGTCACGAATTAAGAGTTTTTGGGATTAAATGTAAATGTAATAGGTATGTCTAGGATTTTAAAAATGTAGTAGATATATTTGGATTTAAGGTCAAACTAATGGGTATATTTGGGAAAAGATAATCAAATTAAGAAGGGGCCCACTTCTATGTAAGTGGTTTTATGTAATTCCCTTAAATTTTAAGATTTTGATGTTTTATGAAAAATCCAATCCATTCATTAATTTAACATTAATTGTTTAATTAAGAAATGAAATTTATCCAAATCCAATTTTTACACAGGCCACATTTGTTGAAAAATAAATACATTCATGTGTAAATTAGATAAAATGCTTAGATCCATTTAAATATGTATTGAAATGTAGTAATATTTTATAAAAAATTTTATCGATGTAGTAAGATATTTTATACTTAAAAATTGATATTTAGTGTTAAATCATTTTATTACATTGATTGTACATGTTTCTACATGGGGCCCATATATCGGTCCCGCTTCTATGAAATCATTTTTCTATATTATCTCCTTTATTTTTAAAATCTTAATGGTTGATGTAAAATCCACTTCATCCATTGTATTTACATCATCTATAATATCTTGAAAACCTTTTTATCTTTTTAATTTCACTATATTTAGGTTTCATCTGTAAATATATAAAATTGGCATGATAAAATGGTTGAATGTTAAAATATCAATTTAAAGTAATTTTTCAACATCTAAACCATCTAAAATATTATTATTATGAGGATAAATTATTCTATAAAGCGTTATTACATTCTAATACATGTGTAAATGGATCTAAGTATTACATTCTAATACATGTGTAAATGGGTCTTAAGTATTTTTTATAATTTACGTATGAATACATATATTTTTGAGCAATGTGACCCATGCGCATACTTGATTTGAATGAAACTTGGTTTTCTAGATAAATAAGTAACGCTAAATATAATGAATGAATTGGATTTTAAATCAATCGTCAATATCTTAAATTTGAAGGGATTACATGGGACTACTTCTATATAACCTGGTTACATAGAAGTAGAGCCCCCTATATAGTGATATTAGACTAACGAAAGAATTTTCATAATAATATAATAATGCTAAACACAATAGATAAAGTGAATTTTCATAAACTATTTAGATATTAAAATAAAGGATGTTACATAAAAAGATGGTGTCATAAAAGCATCTCCAAATTAAGGATAACACTAGAGTTAAGCCCAACTTGAATTTTATAAGAACAAGTTTATAAGCCCTTATATCAGAACAATTGGCTATACGTACATATCAAGCAAAGGGTGCTAACACTTTGCCCTTGCTTTTAATTTGTACTAATGTCATTTACAGTGGCAATCTAATTTAAAAGAAAAGTATACGTGTAAGCATTTTTGGGTTGTCCACTCTAATTTTCTTGGTTTCATTTCAACTCTGTAGATCTAAGTGTCTTATCAAACACATGAATGACTTTGATTGTTCTGAAAGACTATGAATACACATTCATGACATATGCTCTTATTATGTTTTAATTTTTCAAAAATCTTTTTACGTATGATCACCATCGTATTAAGCTAATTCTTAATACCAGACATGATAGAAGGAGACCACAACAAGACGTCAAGTATGAATTATTTTGGGTGAGAGATAAGGAAGCTCATCACATCATTGACCACATATGGTCTTCGACTTCTCACTGTGGACTCTTTCCATGGGAAATCTTATCAAGGAAAATCAAGAGATGCAAGAGTGAGTTATCAAAATGAAACAAAACCAACTGAGGAAAATATAAGTAAAGCCATTTGTAAAAAAAAGAAAAAGCTACATAGGCTTAACTCTCAAAGCTCATCCAACCAGAGAGACGTGGAAATCAAAGGCATCCAACACAAGATTAATGTACTCTTGGAAAATGAAGAATTTATGTGAAAATAACGATCAAAGGTTCATTGGATCCTCCAAAGGGACAGGAATATTATTTTTTCCACAAAATGACCTCCAATAGAAGATGTAATTTCCTCGATGCTTTCGTAAATGAAAACGACACTCAAGTCGCTTACTAAGAGCAGATGTAGTATCTCACTTTCACCCACTCTCAAGCTATCTATACCAATATAGAGCCTTCCATCTTCAATAGAATTTCACAGCTAGTCACAAAGAAACTCTTTAACTCAAGTAGTGCAAACCTTATCAAGCCTTTGCCTATGGAGGAAGTGGAGCGAGTGCTAAAAACTATGAACCCTTCAAAAGCTCCCAAGCTAGATTGAGTGTTTGCAGGGTTTTTTTTTAGAAACACTGGAATACAGTTGGTCAGGATGGCTTCCTTGTATGCAAATCTTTCATGGAAGCAAAGAATCCTCTATTACAGTGTCGACATCTCCAAGATCTAACTCCACTACTATCATGCTCATTCCCAAAAAGAAGGGAGTTGAATTGTGCAATGTAGCTTGCAAAATCTTAGCAAAACTCTTGGTGAATAGATTGAAATATTACCTCCATGAAGTCATATTAGCTCAACAGTGTGCATTTGTGTTAGGCCATTTGATCACAAATAACATGCTCATTGCCAATGAGGTAATTCACTCCTTTTGATGTAAGAAAGTGGGCAAACAATGAGAGATGGCAGTGAAGTTGGATGTCTAAGGCTTATAACCAGGTACAATGAGACTATCTAAATAACATGATAGCTTCAATGAACTACAAAAGAATGTGGATCAATTGGATTATGTTTTGTCTTAAGTTAGTCTTATATCGAATAAATTGTAATGGTACAAAATAAATTATATTCAGACTACCAGAGGCTTGAGATTGGTGTCATAACTACATTGACTAGGTTAGAGAGGCATAAGCCTTATTAGGATCAACAATTCTCGATCATCCATTAAATGCCAAATGGGCGAAACCCATCAGGGGCAAATTCAAGATCATCGTGAATAAGAAAAGAATCACACTTCAAACTACTCGGGCTTTGCTACTGTTATTTGGGACTCTGGAGATTTCTTTATCACTACAAAAGGATGGAATAGAAAAGGAATTATGGATCCATTGCTTATGAAAGCCACTGCCATGTTGCTTGGCACTTGCTGAAGTAAGAAAATTCACCTCATTCAGGTCTAAATGGAATCCAACTTGCTACTCATTGCTTTTTTGATCAATGACAAACCTATTTTATTTTTTGTGGGCACAGTCATCTCCAAAATCAAGTCATTAGCTAGGAAGTCAGGTCTATGTCTTTTTACAATGTTTTGCGCACTTGCAACTGGCTAGCTCATATTCTTGCTAATTTGCATATGGTATTATTTTGTCTGATCATGAATGGTGGGGAAACCTGCCTGGTTTCTATTATAGAAACTCTATATAGATAATTTTTTGTCAATAATATACATGGATGGTTCTACCTCTCTACCCTCTAAAGTGTTCTCTTCGCAAAGGTTGTAGGGATAGAGTCATCCTCATTTATCAAAAAAAGATTTTGTAAGAGGATGGGCCACAACTTCAATGAAAATATCAATATTCAAGGTTATTTATTTTAGTATAGTGTCAAAAATTATTTAGATCCAAGTATTGGATTATCCCTACTTGCTAAAAATATATAATTATACATAAAATTAATTATGAAAATGTTTAGTGGAACGCCAAACTTGCTAGAACAAGAAATCAAAGCAATTTTTTCAGAAATGAGATGACTAGTGGAATGCCAAATATCATTAGCAGCTGAGTTAGATTCCAAAATTTCAACCTCATGGTTGCAGAATGATTTTGAGATCCATTTAGCAGATAAGAGTTAATGGGAGACATGACTCTTAGATTTCACTTTGACCACTTTAGTTTTCAAGAGAAGTGAACTAAGTAGCCTGCCATTTAGCAAAGATAGTGGTGGTTTCTAAAGGAGACAATGCAACATGGAAAGATCAAGCTCTAAATAACATAAAAAATCTGCTTTGTATAGACAATCTGTCCTTTCAATTCTTTTTGGTTTTTGGGTTGGTTTTTTGATAACTGTATGATAATAGAGTTATCAATGATCATTTGACACTCATTTGAAATGCTGGTTTTAGAGAAATATTAAATCTATATAGATTTTGCATTAGTTTTCATCATTTGGGTAATTTTTGCATCTTGTGTTGTTTTCGTGCAATTTAGATTGCATCTGGCTTGAATTTGTCTCATTTTAGTTGTTTTAGTTTTATTTAATCACTTAAGAATATATTTAGGACATCAAGAAGAAAATATTAATGCAATTCAGCAGGATAACCTATAGATTGAAGTCCCTCATCCTCTACAACAAATTTATTTGGACTAGCCTATTTGGGATCTCATTGCAATAGGACAAAATGCTGCGTAAACTAGTATTCAACCTCCTCCTATCAATAGCAACAATTTTGAGATAAAGTCCATGGTTTTTCAAATGTTGTAGTCCATAGGGTAGTTTGGGAGTTTGCCCTTGGAAGATCTACATCGCCATCTCCACAATTTCTTATAAATTATAAACACATTTAAGTAGCATGAAGTCTCCAACAAAGCTACGAAACTAAGAACTTTTTCATTTTCTCCGAGGGACAGGTCATTGGAGTGCCTCGACTCATTGCCACCGAATTTTGGTAACACTTAGTATAACTTGGCACAGAAATTTCTTGAAAAATATTTTCCTTCAGCCAAGTTAGCCAAGCTGAGAATAGATATAGTTTCATTTAAGCAACATGAAGAGTAGACTTTGTTAGAGGCATGAGATCAATTCAAGACCTACTCGGCAAATGTTTACATCATAGTATTCAGCCATGAGTGCAAATTTAGATATTTTATAATGGTCTCTAAGATTCCACCCATCATATGGTAGATTCTTCATCAAATAGGTAGTTGCTATGGAAAAGATATTGAGAATCCTATGCGTTATTGGAAAACATGATGGTAAACACTTACTAATTGCCTTATGACAAAAGCAAAAATGGTGGCTTACTTTAGTTGGATGCAGTCTCATCCATTAAGGCTGAGATTGATACTTTGTCAAAGCAAATTCAAAATTTTTCCATGTCTACCAATGTTAATGCAGAAGGGACTTCGTCATCTTCATCATCATCAACAAAGTATTGCACATGGAGTGGAGAATTCGGCCACCTTTGTGATCACTGTGACTCAAATCCAGAGTCCGTTAATTATGTAGGCAATTTCCAAAGGATCCAAGCAAATCCATATTCTAATACTTATATTCAAGGATGGAGGAATCATCCTAATTGTTCTTGGAATAATCAAGTCATGCCAAATTACCCACTAGAGTTCTCACAGCCACTGCAACAATAGCCAATGAGATCAGCTCTTCTTACTCCATTGCCACGAGAAGAAAAGAAATCTAATTTGGAAAATATGCTTATGTAATTTATGCGGTACCAGATTACCACAAACAGAAATTCAATTGAAAGGATCGAGATGAATGCTTGTGCATAATTATGCCTTATTGTCATATCTTTTTGCAATCTTTTTCCATAATATGGAGCCGACATATATTTGCTTCTTTTCAACTATGTGCTTTAAAGTAAATACATTATAATTCATTTTTTTCTTGGGACTTAGGATTGAAAAAATTTGTTTATATTATATATAATATATTGGCTATATATATATATATATATATATGCCCTTCGGTAGGATTTTGCCTAGATAACGAAGGGGGTGGCTAACCCGAGTTGAGTAATCGGCACTTAGCATCCACAACTGTCAAGATTCGCATAAAAAGGCAAGAAAAAACCATAATAATATTGCTTCATAGAAAAATTCTCTCCAAATACCTTGAAAGATGGTGAGGGAAGCCAAAAAAAAAAATTCTCTAGATATCTTGAAAGATGGTGAGGAGAGTTAAAACAATAAGTTTAAGAGAACTCAATGGAAAATTTTGTGAGTGTAAGCCAAGTAAAATAGAAGGATTAACGCTATGCTTTCTTAAGATAATAGATTTACTTCGAGCTTATCCATCTATATTACACCTATCCTAGAAAGACCTTTTGATTAGGAAAACTGTTAGCAAGGTTGAATTATAACTTTTAACTATTTACTATCACGCTTGCATGTAGCTTGACTTTATATTGAAAATGCATATCTTGGCTTGAATTTCATAGGGTTCATAAGTTATTTCAATTGATTGTTATCTTTTGCATTGCTAAGTTGAGAGATGTGATTGCATTGCTAATAATTAAATGCAAGATTGGTTTTGACATGTAATACTTGCATTTGTATTTCTATGTGTTACTCGGGATAATGTTTAAGTTTGGGGATGTGATAACTCTATGAGATTAAAATTATCAATGCACATTTTGCACTCATTCGAAATGCTAGTTTAAGAGAAACATATAAATCTGCATAGGTTTTGCATTAGTTTTCATCAGTTGGGTAATTTTTGCGTCTTGTGTTGTTTTCTCATATTTTAGGTTGCTAACTTAAACTCGTCTCATTTTGGTTGTTTTAGTTTCATTTGATTATTTAAAAATGTATTTACTTATTTCACTCTTTTGTTGTAAGAAATGGAGAGCAATTTCCATGTAATTTTGAGCTAAAAATATGATGGAATGAGGAAAACTGCTTGAATCTGTCAAAATGTGCAATGTTGTCTAGGGGTTAGCTGCCTTAAATAGCTTTGCACCGCCATTGTCCAACAGCATGGAGGCCACGGCTATGAAGGCATGAGTGCGTAAACGTTCACATATGCGAGCTCCAATTGCTAGGGGTTATAAATACCTCCTTTAGGGTTTTCAAAGGGAGGGAGAGGGAGCTTGTGGGAGCAGCTAAGGAGAAGAAGAAAAGAGATTTTCAAGCTTAAGAAGATTTTGAAGTAAATATCTCATTTGTTTGGTGGAAACTAACAAGTTTTATCTTCTATTTATCTTTCTTTACCTATTTTTCTACTCCTCCATCTCCGGAATGTATTTAAACTAGTGTTTAATGGGAATGACTACTATGTTCTAGATCTAAACTCTTTGTAATGGGATATTGAGAGGATTTGACTCTTAAACTATGTTTGGTTTGATTTTTTTGGGAATGAATGATTAACTATCTTTGGAGAGATTGCATTGTGTGGGATTGCCTCTGTACATCGTGTTTAATACATTTGCAACCCTAGCTACCCTGTAAATTAGTTTAATATCTAGATTTATGCTTAGAAAAGCAAGATTTAGATGAGATTCGTGTTTAAAGCACAGGTTTTAACACTTGCAGTGTTGAATGTTAATATTTATAGAAATATATCTATTAATCTTATGTAATCTTGCATACGTTATGAGCTAATCAATCCTTTTTTACTTGTTTGCATGGGAGCATAGAAATAAGTTTGAGTAGGATTAAATTTTTATGCATTGAAAGATGTATAAAAATATATATGAATCTAAGTTAGCAGTTCTTTGTACAACCAAGTAAATGAAATCAACTAACATAGCTTAGGGTCAATGAATCCAATTTCCCATCCGCTCTAATCAACTCTAAGAATTCAAACTTGCTCCTCCACTGTCGTTAGCTCTTTACTCATTCAATTTCTGTGCTCTAATTTGATTCTTATTTAATCAATCGTTTATCCTTTCTACCAACTAAAGGTAATTGAATATTAAAGATATAACTAGTTTGACCTAGTCCTCATGTGATCAATACTTTATTCACACTTTATTACTTGCATAGCACGAATATTTGCGTAAAAACAAACATTTTGATTAGACATATACGCAGCTCATCGTTTATTCCCTTCTCTCTCGTTGTAAATAGTTACATGAAACAGGAGAGGCTGGAGCATCATAAAGTTTGTCTTATACCTTCAAAAAAATTATAAAAGTTTTTATATCCCATTAAAAATGCATTAAATAATAATAATAGCATAATTATTTATTTACATATGTTAGATGATTTAAATATTGAATTAATAGATCTGAAAAACTGATATCGAAATCAAATAATTTTATTATATTAATTTTAAATATTTATGAAATAGAGTTTATACATTTTTTATTTTTATATGATTTAATTTTTCAACCAAATAAATAATTTTAAATGGAGATGCTTCAATGAAACCCTTCTTCTATAGAACCTTTTCTATATTTAATTTTAGATGGTTGATAAAAAATAACTCTATATATTATATTTAATATCATTTATGTTACCATGTAAACTTTTTCATTTGTCTAATATCAATGCATATAGGCCATATATACAAATGTATAAAATTAATGTAATAAAATGATTTAATGCTAAATATTAATTTTCAAATAGTATTTTCAAGACCTGAACCATCTAAATATCACTAATGTGTGGATAAATGACTGTATAAAATATATCATAGTTTAATACATATGCAAATGGATCTAAACATTTTTTTCAAATTTACAGATGTATGTATATATTTTTGAGCAAATTTGGCCTATACACATATTATATTTGAATAAAACTTATAGCTAAACAAATGATATTAAATATAATAAATGGACTATATTTTGCATCAATCATCAATGTCTAAAAAATGAAGAGAATTTTATGAAATCACTTCTATAAAAGCCCAATTTTATTGGAGTATTCCCTAATTTTAAATGTCATCAATAGATTGGATCTCTGAAGTGAGATCTAGAGTGACTAGGTTCACCTAGCTTCAGTGCACCTGGGTGCGAAAATTTATTTTTTTAAAATTTTTTTATACAACTATTAGTCTAGGTGTATTTAACAACTATATCAATTTTTACCATTTTTGAAGATTTAAAGTTTTTTTTGGATTTTTTAAAACTAGTAGTAGTTTCATAATTCACAAGTTACAAAATTGCCATTGATTTTAAAAAATTCAAAAAAAATATCTACAAATTTTTAAAGGGGGTGTTTGGCAATAACAAAAATTTTTCACCTAAAACTTTTCAATCTAAAACTTTTCATTCTCTACAATTTTCTATTTTTTAATTATTTTTTTACATCTTCCAACACAAACTACCCTACTTTTCAATCATTTCTATACAATTACCTATACAACTAACCTATCTATTTTAACTTTATCCTCTTTACTCTTCATCATTACCCCTATCATATCACATCATTTGACAACTTTTATTCTTCGAAACTTTTCACCAAAAGTTTTATTCATTTCCAAACACACCCAAAAATAGAAAAAAATGATACACATGTTAAATATACTTAGATTAACAGCTGTATAAAATTTTTTTAGAAAAATAAAAAATGAGTTAATACACTTGGGTGTACTGAAGCATTTAAAAATATCCTGAATTTCCCACCATCATCGGCTTTGCCTGAACCGGCCCAAAAACCATTTATAAAAAAAACCCGTAGCTTTTTTTTTTATTAATATTATTTCGGCTCCGTAATGATTGGCAGAAATTCCAGGCAGGTCGGGCAGAGAAGATAGGGATGCCACCTCATACACCGTCAAATAATCGACAACCTCCGTACAGATCAGTTAGTTCTATCTTGGCTGTCGCGTCAATGCTGCCACAACCCATCGGTGATCCAGCCAGTAAAGAGACTGATTTTCCAACCGATTTATCAATTTTAGCAAATCGATTTTAACCAGTGATGTCAGTATTATACGTTTACAGTGTAATAATATTTATATTCATAATTCTTAATACTATATGTTCAATTTAAATTTTTTTATTAATTCTCAAAATATGTCGAAGAAATAGAATCTAATCTTTTCATATATATATATAGATATATATTAACCAAGCATAAATGTGACATATTAAATCAAAAGAAATTAACATAATTAACTGAATGAAAGAATAAATATAAAAACACACATAATGAAATTCAAAAATATAAATTAAAGGCCATATTATATGGTTTTCCCATTTTTCTAAAAAAATTTTCATAGCGTTTGCTCCACCATTATTTAACTTTTCCCAGATGGACCCTAAACAATATAGTCTATCTAATTATTTATGAAACATCTATACATTTAGAATAAATTATAATTTGTTATTTTAAAGATCTAATTTATTATTGTTTAAATTTTATTCTAAATGCGTTGACATTTTTAAAATTTTCTTTATATTATTTATTTTAAGATGTTTAAAAAATTTTGCCGAAATAATTAAATTATACAATGGAACGTTTTTGTTTCATAGATTTATATTTTAGCATAAATTTTATTCATTACGCAACTATGTGAAGCTCTATCCGTTGGGATAGAAATAAGATTTTTTGTAAATCTGGCTGACATATGAGCCCACCAGCAAGGCTGGAATGAGAAGTACGGATTCGTGCAGTTGAGCGTTGGGCTGTTTCCATGTTTTTCTCTTTCTTATTCTTCTTCTTTTTTTTTTCCCTTCTCATTTTAGACCGAAGCGCTTTATGAAATTCCGTGCCAATGTAACTTTTTATTAATTTTTAATATGTATATATAGTTGATGAAAAATCTATTTCGTTAATTTTATTTAACATTATTTATATTATCATGAAAATCCTTTTATTTATTAAATATCACTATATATGAGCTCCATCTACAAATTTGAAAAACCAACATAAAAATAATTTAATATTAAATATCAATTTTTACGTAGTATTGGTATATTTCAATATATATGTGAAAGAATCTAAGAATTTTTCTTAATTTACATATGAATATATCTATTTTTAAGCAAATGTGACCTATGCATATATTAAATTTTGATGAAATTAGATTTTTTAATTAAATAAATGATGTTAAATATAATAAATAGGCTAAATTTTCCATTAAATATCAAATTTTCAAAAAATGAATGGGTTACATGCAACCACCTAAAGCGGGCCCTTTTTTGAAAACCCGATGAACTTTGCCAACCGGTTTGACCACGGCTTAACATAGGTCACCAGCTTGTAAACTGTGGACTAGTGTTGTCAGAACCGGACTGGACTGGCCGGTCCGACCAGGAACCAGTCTAGTTTCCGGTTTGGTCTGATTTGGTTTGGTTCATTTACACAAAACCGTCAGAATCGGTGAACCATGGTCGAACCGGAAATTCCGGTCGGATCGGATTCGCCCGGTCTGACAGTCGAAGCTGACCCTATCCCAAGGTTCTTTGTTACTATTCGAATGGATTTGGATGGAAAGCTCTAAGTTGGAATCCCAACTACGTGCCAGAGACAGGGACGAATAGGTTAGCGAGGATCTTCTCGTTCTCCTCTTTATTTTCCAACTCTAAGATTGACATTCAAAGCCTAATGATAGTTAAAATTGTTCAACATTCAAATTTCTTTTCTTTTTATTATTATTAATTTTTTTAAAGATAGAGAAGGAAAAACCATTGGACGCCCTCATATCATCTCTTTCTGCTACAGCCCGCAAAGTTTTCGTCGTCAACACGATGCAGCTACCTAGTTGCTGCTGCTAGCAATTCGTCAACATCACTGGCGTATCGCTAGAATTCCTTTCCCGGCAAGCAGCCTCGATCGCCGACTGGATGGATGTGTTTCGAAATAAGAAACCCAACACCGTTGCCCCTTTTGGATCTCAATGCTAACAACCTAATCGGGAGATTGGGGCAGATAAAGGGCTCTGTCTCACCTATGTCGACACCAAAAATCCCTTTGCTGCTCAAGAGCATCACTCCGGCGAAGCAGTGAAGACATCTTCACCATCCAGAATTCAGGTCTGTAATGTTGGAAACAATGTTTAAAACAAAACAAAATTGACCAAAGCATAAGTTTTGATGATTAAACAAATTCAAATTTGAGTATAAAATGATTACTAATGAGTGTAATGAATGTCTTAAGGAATGAAAATCAGCCAAGTCGTTTGTCAAGTCGACTCAGACTTCGACTTAGGGTGAAGTCGATCCCAAAGTCGACTTCACATTCGACTTCAAACGGAACCTGATGGACAGATTTAAAATTGGAAGGAGAACAGCTGAAGTCGCAGGCCAAGTCGACTCCACTTGCGACTTGGAAGCCAAGTCGCAGACGAAGTTGACTTCAGTATCGACTTAAAGATGCACAGTTCCTTCTAGCGTTGATTTTGGGACAGAACATTCCGAAGTCGCAGTCGAAGTCGACTCCGGCTTGCGACTTGGGCGAAGTCTCAGACCAAGTCGACCCCAAGATCGACTTGAGGTTCTCAAAGTTCAAGACACATGTTCAAGCTCATTTCAAGATGAAGACAACTCAAGATATGAAGACTAATATAAATCTAAAGCAAGCAAGGTGCTTGAATTCGTTCCAAATCAAAGAGAAATTAACCATACAAGTTTTCAAGCTCTCCAAGATTCACAAGGTTTACAAAATATGAAGCCAATCCAGAATGAAAATAATTGAAGGAAAGAGGCTAAGCAAGCTAGAGGAAAATCAAACAAGGATTAAACTGATTTGGCATAAGAACTGGTTAAGTTGCAACCCAAGTCGACTCCATGATCGACTTGAGGTCAAGTCGCACCCCAAGTCGACTCCGAGATCGACTTGAGGCCAAGTCTGAAACCAAGTTGACCCAGAACTCAGACTTGGAAACTGGAGAGCAGCCGAAGTCGCACACGAAGTCGACTCCAGCATGCGACTTGGGCGAAGTCGC
>JAXCLR010000050.1:45467906-45485380 GCA_035584095.1 Annona squamosa | reverse complement strand
AGAATCTAGAAGAGAGCATAGGCTCTGATTGTATATGCCCCATAGAGCTAGAATCTAGAAGAGAGCATAGGCTCTGAATGTATATGCCCCCTAGAGCTAGAATCTAGAAGAGAGCGGAGACTCTAAGTGTATTCGCGGAATACATAGTGGAACTCCAGTCACAACGGTGTGTGAGCTTGGAAGACTGGAGTAGGAAAAGATTGCCTGAACCACTATAAATCTTGTATACTGCTATTGTTTATTGCTTTCATTATCTTATTGCTCTCTATTTATTTTAATCAAGGGGATTAAACTTTCAAGGGGTTAAATTTTTAATTTACCAAAGAATTTTATAAGAACCCAATTCACCCCTCCCCTCTTAGGTTTTGCCATTAACTCGGGACCAACATGTAAAACCTAACCAGAAGAACAATATGATAGCTCGGCTAGCCAACAACCGTGGGTTAATATGGGTTTTACTTACTAAACCAAACAGACTAAAAACCATAACTATAGTGGCAGCTGAATTGGTGAATCCCTTAATCCATAGATAATCAACATAAATGTCGGCCGTGATTTTACGTTTTTGGTGTTTTATTATTATTTTTAACCAACACTAAAAATTCAATAAAGTATTCCAAATATGCATTAAAATCAAATAAAGATAATGGCACCATAACTGGACATCTGCATGCCTAATATATTAGGCATTTATAATATATATGCCTAATTCTTCACATAATTAATGTAGCAAATAAAAATTATAATATAATTAATAAAATATTATAATTATATTTTAGGTGAATTTCTTAGTACTTAGGATGATTTATGTGTAATCTAAAAATATGTTTTTAATATTTTATTTATTTCATAAAATTTGAGTGTCCCTTAAATGTCGTTCGATAGTGTTAGATGTTGTTAAATACTGTTAGTGCTGTTAAATTAAGGTGGATTTCATTAAATCATATTAATTAGGTTTTAAGTTTTATAATTAAAGTATAAATGACCTTATAAGGAGCTGAGGATCATATTACAGGTGTTAAGTTATGATTAACTTATTAATATCAAAAGTTAGATGCTATTAGATATCGTTAGATCCAATTAGATATTATCAGATGCCGTTAGATAACATTAGATGTTGTTAGATGCTGTTAGATAAGGTAAATTTCATTAAATCCTATTATCTGAGTTTCAAATTTTGTAATTAAGGTATAAATGACCTTATAAATGGCTCAGAATCATATTACAAGTGTTAAATTAGGATTAACTTATCAATATATTTACTTAAAATTTAAAAATAATTTAATATTTATGATATCATAAATATGTCATGCTGACGTCATCGGTTCGAATCGGTTCGCTTAACCGGTCGAACCGATTTGAACCAGACCTGTTCCTTTACTGGTTCAATCACCGGTTTGGTTCTGACAACATTGCTGTGGACTGGATTGAACCAAGCCGTATTGAGCTGAAGAAGAAAATAGGAAATCGGTTCTTGGTTCAATCGGTATGACTGACTGGTCCACACTAGTTTTGACAACTATGAATCAAATATGAAAAGGTAAAAAAAGCATTTGCTTAGATTGAGTCTTTCACACTTTTTTAAATTACATTACGACTAAACAACACTTCCCTCATAATTGCATAACATGATCTCACACTCATACATCCAACGTGACATCACTAAGCTATACTTCGATTTATAGTCTTTCACCTCTTTGTCATATACATAACCTCCAACTAATAGAAAGTAGTCATTGTAAAAAAATCAATTCATATAAGTTCAATTGAATTTTTAAACAAAATATATAACTACTATCTTAGGGTTCGCGATTGTCATAAACAAGGTTGGAATTCGATAAAGTTACCTTTATATATGTTCTCGAAACGGAAATAAAGTGGCACATTTTTTACCAGATTATACTTCTACTTGTTTGGGCAATGATGATACTTGGTGGAAATTCCCATCAAATTTTCTTTCTGATTTTCTTATGTAAAGATAATAATTTATTAATTAAATAATAGTCATGGTGTACTCCTTTTCCCTTAGTCATTTACCAAGCCTAATACCATAATTAAAAGTTTTTTAAAAAGAAACCTATTTAATTTTTAAAAATCTATAAAGGAAAATGTATAAAGAATGGTATTCGACATGTTCTTTGGGGTGGAAACCACTCACCAGCGGATCAGACATTTATTGAATTGTTAGAGGATAATCAATTCTAGTGGAATATATCACTTGAGGTGAGGACACTAATACCATTTTTTTATGAGATTCATTAACACCATATTTGAATGAAAATAAGGTGGGCTTCCTCCATTCCTCTAAATCCTTATTGGATTTTGTAAACGGAGAATTATGCATCTACTTTTTACTATCAAAGAAAATTATAAAAAAATGCTACATTCTTGAATTCCAAAAACCCACGATATACGAATGGGTTTTATATACAAGGAATGCGCAAAGCAAATGCTTTGCTTAGTCCACATAAAAAATCTGTTTAAAATATTTTTTATGTTTTTCTTTAAATATTTGTTTGTTTCGGTGTATTTAATATATAAATCAAGTTTCATCATTTTTAAATATGTGTATATATTTTTTAAAAAATTTTAAACATCTGTGCTATGTTTGAAAATCTCAAAAAAATATTTACACATATTTGTAAGACTTATTTTATATGTTAAATATACTTTTTTATTGGAGTATTGTACATTATTTCTCAATACATGTTACAATCAAGCTCTAAAATGATTCTTACAATATTCAAATAGAGAGACAATTGACTCTCAAACATTAATGGGGGCAGTATATATGATAAATATGTTGGTCCCGAGTTAATGACAATTACCCAAGAGGGGAGGGGTGAATTGGGTATTTTAAAAATTTAAAACTTAAATAGAAACTTTATCTCGGATTAATCTAGTCTCCTTTATGAAGAAACAAAATGGAAAACAATATAGTGTAGAGAGCAGAAATAAATATCAACACACAACATTTTATAGTGGTTCGGGCAACCTCCCTACTCCACTTTTCCAAGCTCATACCTCTTTTGCTTGAGTTCCACTATTATATTTCACAAATACAACTAGAGTCATTGCTCTCTTATAGATTCCAGCTCTAGAAGGTATTAATAATTCACAGCACAAATAGGTGACAAGTTCCACTCCAATCACATACTACTTTGCTTACACTTGATCTTAATTACCCAAACTAAATCAAGTTCAATACAACAAGAAATAACAAAAGAAAGTTTTTACACATTATTGGTGTGTAGAGGCAGATTTGGCGCAGAGAAGAACTTGTAAAGCCGTCTGAAATATTCAACGAGCAGCTCTTGGCAGTTTGAAAGCATGGTTCTTCTTCTAAATGTTGGCTTGATCACTTAAAACTCTTAGAGATGGGAGTTATTCACATTCAATAAATTTTCAGCTACCCTTCTCGTTCATATTGAATGTCTTTTATAATTGTGAAGGGAATCCAAACATTTGGAGGTAGGTGACGCGCATTTAATGCGCCAATGTTTGAAAATTTTTTTATCATTGCGACCCAAGTCGTAGGTGGAGTCGACTTTGGATGCGACTTCGCCCAAGTCGCAGATGGAGTCGACTTCAGGTGCGACTTCGCTTGTTCACAACTTCTTCAACTTCCAGTCTGGGTCGACTTGGTCCTCGACTTAACCTAAGTCGCAGGTGAAGTCGACTTCGGGTGCGACTTCACCTCGTCAGCTTGCTTGATGAACTTGAAATTCTTAGAGATGACTTTGTTCTCTTGATATTCTTCATATTGATGTTATTCTTTTGATTTATATCTTTTTGGAACACTATGATTATTTTCCTTCAAAACCTTGGATTCCTTTTCTTTGAGTTCTTGAGTACTTGAATATTGGAATGCATTACTTGCTTGAATTTCTTCATGTTTAGTTGTTCTTCCTTTGATTATACTTAAGACTCTTTATAGTTCTTCTATCTTAAACATATTTGACTCCATGTCTTGAGTCTTGAGTCGTTGAGTATTGGAGTGCATAAAAGAGGTCCAAATGTATGATCTCATTTCTCCATGAAAATATGCAACTTTGCTTGCTCTGGACTTCATTTGATTTTCATTTGAGTGTCTGAGTTGTCTTGACCTTCATCTTCACTTGAATCTAGCATTGAATTGTCTTGATCTGCAAGTTTCGCACTGAAGTCGAAGATGGAGTGACTTGGTTTGCGACTTCACCCAAGTTTCATGCGGAGTCGACTTGGGATGCGACTTCGGCAACTCTCGTTCTTGATTTCAACTCTGGATAGAAATGACGAGTCGAAGTCGATGCTAGAGTCGACTTGGTCTGCGACTTCACCCAAGTCGCATGCGGAGTCTACTTCGTTTACGACTTTGGCAGCTCTGCTTATCGATTTCAACTCTGGAAGGAAATGACGTCTTGAAGACGCTGCTGGAGTCGACTTGGAGATCGACTTAGCTTAAGTCGATGCCTGAATCGACTTGGAAATCGACTTTACTTGCCATGTTTATATTCTTCAAATTTATAACCTTTAATCATTTCCACAAACATGTTAGTAACCAAAACTTACTCAAATTGATTTGTTAATCATCAAAACATAGGCTTGACTTATTTTCCATATATTTCCAACAAAATATATCTAAACAAGTGTATATATGTTAAATACGCTTAGATAAATAAGTGCATAAAAAAATAAAAAAGTACTTTAAATAGGTTTTTTGAGGTGAGTTAAGTGAATATTTGTTTAGCTTGAACTAAAAGAATTACTTCTTTTTATAGATACCAACAATCACTATTTTTTGAATTTATATAATTTTATAAAATTTTCAAAAAATAAAAATTACTATTTTCATGCTAGGGTGAGACTGAGATGATGGAAAAGTTTAGATTTTTAAAATGTTATAAAAAATATATACAAAAAATAAAAAATGAAAATTTCTAACAGATGGGTGATCCTTGGCGGTCTGATGCATCATGCATAAGAACTCCCATGGTTGAACTCATATTTTAAAAATACTATCATAAGTGTATTCAACTTATATATTAAGTTTTATTATTGAGGAATGATCCAAATAGCTCATGAAAAAGTAAATGTCCTACTTAGCCTACCTTAAAAAACTAATTTACAATATTTTTTATTTTTTCTTTATATACTTATTTATTTAAGTTATTTAACATATAATCCAAGTTTTATCATTTATGGAAATGTGTATATATATTTTTTAAAATTTTAAAAATCTATGTGTATATATGTATTTAAAATATCCTCATTTTTTACAATCTAAAAAAAATATACACATATCCAGAAATGGTAAAGCTTGGTTTATATGTTAAATACACTTAAATAAACAAGTGAATAAAGACAAATAAAAAAAATGTAAATAGATTTTTTGAGGTAGGCTAAGTAGGGTATTTGCTTAACCGAAGCTAACAGGATCATTTCTTTTTATCATTTTAAGAAGTGTGAATATGTATTTTAGAAATTTAAATACAAGAGTATTTTTAATGCCGCTGAACGCATCAGAGATAATATGCGAGCTACAAGCCAAATTATCCTCTAGAATTATTGTGCTATTTCAATTCTTAAACTTACCATTAAAACAATTTCTTAAACTTTTTTTTTTTGATTGGAGGATATTTTACATCATATCTCAAATCATATTACATTCAAACCCTGAGACAATTCTAACAAACTTACAATAGAAGACGACAACAAGCTTCCACACATCAAGTGGGGAGACCACTAGCTCCCATCAAAGTATAAAGGGGACCACATGCCCCTACCTATATTTGGGTTCAGAATCCCACGTGGGATTTGAACCACGCATCGGCTGGGAACGGAAATCCCGTTCCGCAGCCGATGACCAGACGAGCACCGCTCGTCTGGCTAATTTAAAAGGGGTGCAACACGAGAACTTCATAGGAGGTCACCCATCCTAGTACTACTCTCGCCCAAGCACGCTTAACTGCGGAGTTCTGATGGGATCCGGTGCACTAGTGCTGGTATGATCGCACCCAAAATATTAACTAATCCGGGCCCATGCAGGTTTCGAACCTGTGACCTTCGCGTTATTAGCACGACGCTCTAACCAGCTGAGCTAATAGGCCAGTTAAAATAAATTTAACTTATTGATAGGATGATAAAATAAATTTAAAGTTTTATAGAGTAAGGGCTTTTTCATTTACCTCACCATCTCTTCGTAACTTTACCATTTCTCCCTTAAAACTTTAAATTTGCTAAAACAATCGTTTCTTACTTTGATTGAAAAAAAAATACTTCATTCTAGTAGAAATACACCTTTGGCTAATTAATTTTATGAAATTTATGGTCATCTATATATAATTAAGGCTAATGGTAAACCTATCTCTAGATAACACCATGGGTCAGAAGAGGGACAGGACACTTGAAAATTAGAATCTACTGCATAAATTACAAAGCAATTAGTTCATCAAATTTTTTAAGGACCATATCCACTATCCAACCAACTAGCAAACAAGTTCGCATGAAAGAGTCCTCTATCAAAAAAGAAAAAAACAAACTTCACATGAAGGTGTCACCAATCAAAAACAGAAAAAAGAAGAGTCATACTTGGATGAAAGCGGATGGAAGTGAGTTTAAAATATAATAATATATGTGAGTAGGGAAGTTTAAGTTTTGAAGTTGGATAGGGATGCCTACAATTGTGATCTAAGACGAGAGAAAAAATTGCACGAAAGGTAAGTATTTCCGAGTCCTAATTGCATACCTAGATCACCACATCTTAAAAGATTTAACCCTTCGACTCCCTTTAAAATTGAGTTGCTTTTGTAAATATAGTTTTGAAACGCGATATTCGGCGATGTCAAAAAATTGGGGGGACATTTTTGGTATGGGGGGTTTTACACTTGGTCCTTCCAAGTGTAAGAATATTTACAAAATATCTCTTAATGGTAAGGGTTGTAAATAAAGCTAATTTATAATATTAGATATCACAACATATGTAATACTAATAAAGGGTGTGTTTGTCATCGATGAAAATTTTTTGACGTATTTTTGAGTAAAAAAATATCACTCAAGATAGGATATATCAGTGTGTCCGGGACTCGTGAACATTTATATATTTCTGCATTAATTATCATGGTCAACATTGTATGAAAAGGTCGTTCGTTGCATAGAAGTTTTGGGATTTTTCATAGCGCCAATTGTGCACTTCTTCCAACATCATTGTCATCGCTAGTATGTGCGGCATACTTATCCTGCTGAAAGGCAGCCACCGAAGTGGTGAAAAGACAGGTTTTGCACATAGCCCCTTATTGTTGATAAAGTTTTGTTGTTTCGTAGAGTTTTCATCAATGCCAAACGCACCAAAAAAAAAAACAAAAAAAGTAAGGGATCTTGAAATTTTTTAAAAGGAATTAGCTCACAGACTGATTGTGATGGTCTCCGCTTGTCCTACGTGCGCGAGCATCATGAGCCGTTGGTTTCCTTTCCAAACGGAGGACCTTATCCTTGGTGTCGACGGCAAAGACCTTCTAGATAACTCATGAGCTGGAAGGCGGCTAGCCGAGACAAATCAAAGATATGAAATTAAAGGAATAAAAAAACATTTTTTTAATGATAAGAAAAAAAATTCTGGAAACGAACCTCTCCTACGCTTGAAAAGCAGTTTGCCAAGGCAAAAATCCAAGAACTTAGAAAACACTACTTGTGGTGGTGCATGACTGCTTCCTAAGTATATCGTGCTCGTAGGACCATCCATCATTAATCCATACCATGTACAGAAAAATTGCCAAGTTGCAGGGGAAGAGGATCAAGACGAAAGGGCGGCTGATGAGAGCAGTAATACATATATAGATTAAATATAATTAATTAGTAATTTTATAAAAATAAAAAAATAAGTTTTATACTCAGGTGCAAAGAAAGCGCAGTGCACAGATGCACTGAATCGGAATCCGTATCAATAAATCCGGCTACCTTATTATTATTTTTTTGTTTATTTATTTCCTCCCCTAGAAACCTGTTCATATCTTGTCGGGCCGATGGGCGGTGAATCGTCAACATGATTATTTTTTAGAGAAAAGCTAGTCTTCCAATTTTTTAAACCCAGCACCTTGTTTGGGGGAGCATAGGCCAGAGAGAAGAAATTATCTTTCGTCAGAGCTTTTTCTTTGACTAGGAAATTGCATTTTGGTGCTGGTGTGTCCCTTTGAATGTTAGAGATAAAATATAAAGAAATTTTGTTTTAATATGTACAGTTGTCAATTAGCAAAACAAATCCTTCCTTTTTTTACATCTCAAATACTTTTTGAAATTTTAATTTAAAATCTTAACTGTCCACAATCAATCTATCATATTTTTTACATTCGTAATCTTATATTTGGATTATTTTTTGCACAATTGACCAAGCTTATTTATCGTTTGGTTAAGGATAAAATTTTTTGACGAAAATTTTTAAAATAAAAGTTATCAAATTGATAGAAAATGATGTGATATAATAGAGATAATGATAAGGTGTAAAGAGAATAAAGTTAAAATAGATAAATTAGTTATATAGATAGTTGTATAGAAATGATTAAAAGTAGGATAGTTTATATTAAAAAATATAAAAAATAATTCAAATTAAAATAGTTATAAAAAATAAACGTTTTAATTGAAAAGTTTGAGTTGTTATTTTTTAGCCAACCAAACACACACTTACAAAAGAGCCATAGAAAGCGACTAGAGGACTTTTATTTGCGTAACATTGTTGTTTTTCAGCGTTTACTTTTTTGCTAATGAAGATAACGTTTAGTAGAAGGGAGATCTGATCTTGGCCAATTGATCCCGTAAATTAAGCTGCATTTTATATAAGGAGATAATTTTATAGAATGGACGAATAATTCATTATTATAAAGATGAAATAATCAATGTTTTATATAAACTAACATGTATATATTTATAATGAGAAAAATCACTTTTTTGGAAACTTATAAGTAATGTTTCATTATATGCACATGTATTAGTCTAAGCACACACAAGTGTTTTGAGGTTTTTTTTTTTCCAATTTTTGTGTAGACCTCATATATTTAGTTTATATTTAAATTTTATAAATTTTAAATTCTTATATATATTCTTTATAATTTTAAAAATCAATAATTTTCATCCCCGTTTGTTATATTCATTGTGTTAAGATACATTTACCGTTGTGGTTGAAATTTTTACTATGTATGGTTGTGAGACTTATTTACAATCTCATTGCAAGTATACGGGTAGTAGACTGTAGTATATAAATTATTGATTCTTAGGGAATTTGAGACTATAAACATTGCTTTTAAATGATTTCATGTCAAATATAAAGAGAATAAAGCGACTAAAATGGAATAGAAAGTAGAAAAGTGGGAAGAGAAAATAAAATGGAAGACTAGAACGAGTATTAAAAAATAAGGATGCGAGTACCTAGGGTTTACGGTTTCACATGCGTCTTTTGCAAAGGGTAGTAGTATAATTATTTAATCCGGATATATTTGTTAAAAGAGAACAAACACTAATTTATCTCTGCGCTTTCTCTCGAAATCAACAAGGCGTACCCTAATTTTCTTAACCACCTATTCTCATAGAATTAAATTAATTAGAATCCATTAAGTTCTGTGACATGTTAATGAAATTCCTTAAAGTAATCATGCTTATTCTCATGGTCTTAGATTTTTAGGTTTAATATCTTGATTATTTAATATTAGATTTTCACCTCTTGATTCCATCACCTGATATATGGAATCATGCCAAAGTATGAGCCCATGTACAAAGCAAGCATTAAAATCATAAAATATTAAATTAATAACAATATCCATCATAAATAAATTAAAGCCACACAGCACGCTACATTGTACACATGGTACATCCTAAATCTTAAATTTAGGGCTTCGCAAAGCCTATTTAAGTCTAAATATAATTCAAATTCAAATTCACCATAAATAAGACAGTTAAAATTAAAAAAGAAAAAAAATAAAAAAACTTATTGGTTGAAAGCGCTGATGGTGTGCCGACGACCACTCTACGTAACTCGTCGGTCCGCCTCTTATCTGGTGCTCTCCCCCTCGTTTCCACCTCTCTCTCTTTTCTTCTTAATTTTCTACTGCCAATTTTTTTCTTCATCGTTGTCTGCTGCCACAACACCTATTTATAATAATGATAACCAGCTAATGTGCTGCAGTGAAATCTTGAGCAATTCAAGTGTGTGCTGGATCGCTAAAATTCTCTAGCTATTGAAATTGCATAGACTTCTACACGGACTGGTTGCTGCTGACAGATGCATGTATTCTAGACGGTTTAGATCCCTTTGGCGGTGGACAGCTTTGTAATATGGGCGGTCTGGATCAGATCTCTTGATGGTCCAGATCATATGGTTTAGGCGGTTGGATGCATGCTTGATGATTTATTTTTACGTGGGACCCACTATTTTAGATGTTGCATGACTGAAGACTGCGTGGATGGTCCCTTGAAAAATCTGTACGGTGCTGATTATGATGGATTGCTGCTGCATTTGGTCGGTTCAGCTGGATTGTTTAGGCAGTGCCGATTTGCTGAATTGAGACGTTGGATGGCTGCCGGAGTTGCGTAGTGGAGTTTTTGTCTTGAATAAATGGATGGCTGTAATGGATTTGCTGCATGATTTAAGAAACGGACAGCCAGGATCGCTGGAATTTTCCAGCTGAGTGTACGGGTTCGTGATGCTGAATATGTGGATGGCTATGCTGATTTCCAGATTGGCTTATTCGATGCTGATTTGTTGCTGGGCCGCACCGGTCTTAGACAACTTGGATTTGGTGCATGGTGCTGGAATTAGTAACTGGCAGAGGCTGTGCTGAAATTTGGACGGTCAATGGGGATTTAATTTGGATGACAAGAATTGCTGCTGCTGATCATGTTGAATGGCCCACTACGTAGATAACTTCACTTGAACGGCCGGGATTTTTGCTGAAATTTTCAATTGCTTGGTGGACCCAGATGACGACTTGAATTTAATAATCTGCATAAAAAAATTCAAATGATTAATTCACGTTAATAAAGAGGTGGTGAAGATAAAAAAATTATTTGAAGCCCAATTATTGCAACAATTCATATCAAACACAATCTATTTAACGGTAACAAATAAAAAATGTAATTTCAATCCAATAGATCACAAAATTTGTTTAAATTACTTAAAACTAATATTTAATGCCCAAATGTTGCCAAAACATATTTTAAAGCAAATTTCACTTCAAACTCAATTATTTACCCACCAAATTAGTATAAAATATCAACAAATATATTATTATTTTCCAATATTAATGCTCATTTGCCCCACTTGAGTTTCGTTTGTCCATAATTTATGATATTATATTAAAATTGCTTTTAAAATTTTAATTTTGATAAAAATATTAACATTGTCGATAAGAATTTCCATCTTATTGCCAATCTCAAGGCCTGATAAAAAGTGAGGATTGACATGTTAGGTTGGCAGTCAGTGCCACAAAAATCACTGTCACATCTTTGATGGATTTGAAAAATATATTAAAAGATGTTAGCTCTAGGGCATTCTCTGTAAGTCGTGCACTATAGTAGAGTTCGACCGTAGTAAGAAATGAGCAAGGGATTGTTAGGACATTTTCCTGGAAGCAAGCGCCACAACAACATCATATTGCAGTGAAAGTAGACAAAGATTTTCATACATTTGTGGATGTGGTTTAGGGAAGAAGGTAATACCAAAATACAAAGTTTATTTTGCCTTATGGAATGTCAAAACTCTTTTGGGAAAAAAGTATAAAAGTAGTAGATGCTATGAGGATGAGAAAAATTAATGTCTCTCATCTTCAAGAGACTAAATAGAAAGAGAGAATGGTAGAGATGTTAATGGATTCAAATTATAGTATGTAGGAAAAGACGAAAATAGAAATATTGTAGGGATAACGATGGACAATAAATTCATAAATAAAGTTTTAGATATAATAGAGTAAATGACAGAATTATTTAAATAAAACTTATGCTAGTGTAGAGGTCATAAATATAATTAATATGCATGCATCATAGGTAAGATGAGATGAGAAAATCGAAAAAAATTGAAATAACTTAGATAATATAATAAAAAGGTTACCTAAACAAGAAAAGATTATGATAAGAAAAGACTTAAACAGACATATAGGATGAGAGAGTGTATGATATGAGAGTGTTCATGAGGTAGAAAAAGGAATAAAATGAGGAATGTCATTTTAGATATGTAGTATATGATTTAGTTATAGCAAATATCTTATTTCAAAAAAGAGACAAATGCTTGGTAACTTTAAGAGTGGGATCAATTCTAGCAAAATAGATTTTTTCATCATGAAAAAATTTGATAGATCTCTCCGTATTAATTGTAAATAATAACATGGAATTTTTTAACAAAAAAATCATAGAAGAAGAAAAATAGAATATACAAGAAGATAAAGTAGAGTCAATATGGGATAAAATGACAATGAACATAAAAGAAGTAGGATAAAGTAATATAGGAATATATAAAATAGTAGATTCTTACATAGAAAAAAATAGTGGTGGAACAAGGATGTTCAAAAAGCATAAATGATAAACAAGAAAAGTTTAAAAAACGACAGACTAATAAAGACAATACAAATCTGTAACAATACAAATAATTAAAATCTATTAAAAAGATTATTAGCAATGTTGAATAGAAAGTTTATGACAACTTATATATAGATTAACAAAGGCGAAAGAGTTTTAGTTAAAGATGATGAAATTAAAGAAATATGTAAAACTTATTTTTATAATCTATTGAATTATACCCCACCATAATATTTAGTATTAGATGTCAGTTTGAATATAGAAGAAGAAAATTTAAATAACTAAAGTAAAGAAAACTCTAAAAAAATAGAAACGGAAAAAACTTTAAGCTCAGATAATATACCAATTGAGGCATTTCATGAGGGATGTAGGTGTAACATGATTAACAAAATTCTTTAGTAGAATTGCAAAAAAAAAGTTAATGCCAAGTGAATGGAGAAAATACAATATTATAAAAACAAAAGAGATATTCAAAATTGTGCAAATTATTGTGAAATAAAAATAATGAACTATCCTATAAAGTTATGGGAAAGAGTAATTGAACAAAGACTAAGACAAGAAACTAATATGTTTGAAAATTAGTTTGGTTTTATTCTAGAAAGATTACTATCGAAGCCATTTTATTGTTCAGAAAACTACTTAAGAAGTACATGGAGAAACAAAAGGACTTATACATAATTTTTATTAATTTATAAATAGCATACGATCAAATTTGGAGGAAGTTAATATGGTAAGTGATGAAAAAGAAAAGAATTTATAACAAATATGTTAATGTTATTAAAGATATGTATAAAGAGTTGTAACAAATGTGAGGACTACGAGTTGGAGATACTAATAGCTTTACATCAAGGCTCAATCTAGAATCCTTACCTTTTCACTTTCGTGACAAATGAAATTATTAGATATCTACAAGAAGAAGTACCTTGGTATATGTTATTTTTAGATGACATTTTTCTAACAGATGAAACTAGAGTAAATTTGAAACCGAACGAGTGAATAAATACATTAGAATCTAATGGTTTTAAAATTAGTTGCATAAAAATAGAATTTATGAAACACAATTGTAATAGTAGTGAGTACCTAGATCATGAAACCATTAAGATCTCAGATAAAGTAGTAAAAGAACTAATCACTTTTAGTATTTAAGATCAAAGTTCTAGAGAATGGAGAAATTGAGAAAGATGTAATGCATATAATTCAAGCAGGACAAAAAAGATGATGAAGTGTATTAGAAATTTTATATGATTGTCGAGTTCCAATTAAATTTTAAAAAATTTATAATACTGCAATTAGATTAGCTATGCTTTATAAGGTAGAATATTGGGCAATTAAAGAAAAATATATACATAAAATAGAAATGAAAATGTTAAAGTGGGTGAGTGATAAAATAAGAAAAGATAAAATTAGAAATGAAGAAATTTGATAAAATTTCAAAATGAGGTAATATAGGTGTTAAAATAAGAGAAAATAGATTAAGAAGGTTTTCTTATGTTAGACGGCAGCTTAAATTGACATTGGTTAGAAGGACAGAGTATATCCAAAGAGAAGATTATAGAAAAATGAGAGAAAGATCCAAAAAAATGAGTTGAAGTAATTAAATAAGATATGAAAATATTAAAATTTACTAAAATATTAGTCTTGAATTGTTAAGAATGGAGAAAAAGAATCCATGTAGCCGAAGCCACCTGGGTGGGGAATGATTTATGATGTTAATGATGATTTTAATAAATAAGTATGCTATTAGAAAAAAATTCAAATTATTTTTCAGGGAAAATTTATTATGCTGGTTGGGCCATAAGAAAACTACCCAACCAAATGAAGACTAAGCCACTCTTACCTGGCACTCTTGTTCTCTCTCAACCTTTTTCCTTTCCTTTTAAAAGTGAATTAACTCAAAAGAAACATCCCTATGGGAAATCTTTGCCCTTTCTGCAAGATGGGTAATGAGGAGAATAGTCACTTAGTCTGGGCTAGCTAGCCATTCAAGGATGTACTCCATATTTCTTAGTTGCAAAGGGAGGACAATATAAGATTTATTTACACTTGCGCTATAGGTTTTTCATTCTTTCCACGCATTAAAGAGGGTCTCACTATCTTTTTGTACGAATTGATTAATTTCATCCAGGATCTCTTGGTCTTAGTGGGTGGAAAAATTTTCTCCAAGAAGGCAGTAGAAGCTCATCTCATGTATTGAAGATGCCGGGTCGCATAGAAAAGAACCATTCACTAACTCTATCACAAAGAGAAAATGGGAAGAGTTGGAGACGGATTACCTCGCGTGAAATTTTTTGGACCTTTATTGTGTTCCCCAACTACAGGAACTTATGATAATCCTGCAAATTGATCTTGTTGAATCATTTAAATAACTCTTGGTTTGATCGAAATCCAAGGTTTGGGTTGTTCCGATCGCTTAGAGTTACCTTTCTTGGAGGAGTGACGTTCTCAACCTGGCTTTTCGCCTACTTTTGATGTGGCGAGTTTGGATTGTTGCATTCCGCCATGGTTTCTTGCCAAGATTTTTTCTTTTTGTACTCACGAATTCTTCTCCTAAAAGAACGTTCAATTTTAAGGTTAGTAGCAAAGAGATTTTTAGCGAGTTATTTTGCAATACTTCGAGTATGTGGATGCATACAAGGATTAACTAGTTCAAAAAAGATGAAACAAATAAGAACGTGAAATGGAAGAGAAAAAAATAAATAGAAAGAAAGCAACAGAGAATAGAAAAGAAAAGAACAAAAAAAGTATCTAAAAAAATTTATAACAACGCCAAATTCCCTAGCAATGGCGCCAAAATACTAATTCACAATCTTGCTGCAAGTTCGCTGGTCGTAAATTATAGTATATAAATTATCGATCCACAGGGAATTTGAGACTATAAATTTTGCTTTTAAACACTTTAGTATTAGATGGAATAAAAAAATAGAAAAGTGGGAAGATAAAATAAAATTGAAAACTATAACGAGTAGTAAAAAATAAGGATGTGAGTATCTAGGGTTTAGGGTTTTGCATGTGACTTTTGCGACGGGTAGTGGTATAATTATTTAATCCAGATTTTTTTGTTAAAAGAGAACAGACTCTAATTTATCCTTGCACATTCTCTCAAAACTTACAAGGCGTACTATAATTTTTGTAATAACCTATTCTTATGGGATTAAGTTAATTAGAATCTATTAAGTTTTGTGGCTTTTTCACGGAATTCTTAAAGGTCATTATGTCTATTCTTATGGTCTTAGATTTCCATGTGTAATATCTTGATTATCATGTATTAGATTTCCACCTCTCCGTTCTATCACCTAATATATGGAATCATGCCAAAGTACAGGCTCATATATAAAGCAAGCATTAAAATCATAAGATATTAAATTAACAATAATATTTATCGTAAATAATTTAAAACCACATGCCACACTACATTGTACGCATGTTACATCATAAACCCTAAATTTAGGGCTTAGCCGAGCATGTTTAAGTCCAAAATAAAATCAAAATTCAAAACCATCTTAAATAAATTAAAAAGGGAAAGAGATAGAAAAACTTATTGGTTGGAATCTCCGATGATGTGTCGGCCACCTTAAGCAACTCGCCACATCTCCTCTTGCCTTGTGTTCTATGCCTTCTTTCGCTCTCCGAACCTCAACTCAAGCTCCAGGACGTTCTTAGATACCTTAGGACATTCCCCACAAGTATTTATATAGAGGTGAATAGTACATATAAATAGTAACGTGAATACTGTGCATGAATAGTGCATAAATAGTATGCGTGAACAAAACATTAATAGTCCGCATATGTTTGGCGCCCCGTCTCAAGCATCACAACCTTACTCCAAGATCTATCGATTGGTAAATGTGATCGGGATTGTTGCCCTGTCACAGGGCGAAATTCTTGACTCCTTAGGAGTCGAGGCCCTCATATGCATATTTGATTTCTCATTATAAGGCATTACACATATACTTGGTCGTCTCATATCACATAATTCGTACATATTTATGGTATAACAATTAGTGCTTTATTTATTCATCATAGAATTTCCATACTTGCATTCAACATCTTAATTTGTGATATCAAATATGTAACATTAACATACAACATAATTTCATCAAATATTCACTCATCCATTCATCAAACATTCATTCATTCACCGTGTAGTCATGTTTAATATCACAAGAGTCATTATTTGTGAAATCTTCCTTATGCTCTTTCGCCTCATCATCTCTTTTACCTGTCTTTGGATTTGGAAAACAAAATAAAACATGAGTCGAAATTCAATAAGCAAACTATAGTTTTTAGGCAATTCATTTTGAATGCAACTTTTGCATAAAAGCATTTCCTTCCATTTTAATAGAACACACTTATCAAGTGATCAATTATCAATAGGATGAAAACCTTTTTCATTGAAACATTATGAGCAATGTAATGCAGTGCATCATTTCAAAACATGATATCATTAGACGGAAACTAGCTAGGCAACCATCCGGCTCATTCCTCTCTCCCACTCAAGGAGGTGCCGCCAGCCCTCGACCCGCTTCTTAGTGACATGCCACACCCAAGGGAGACCTCGGTCCTCTTATTGCCTCCAAGTGGACCTAATGCTTTGTGCCCATGAACTTTTCATCAACATGATACTTGTCATGACATGCCAGCATGATTTTCCATTCACAAATTCATGTATCATCATTTGCGAAGAATACTTGAGAAAGCATTCTAGAAATCAGTTAGAGAAACTTGATGCGCACCAAGTGCTTGTTGTTAAGAGCTCTGTGATCACCAGTTTAATTAAAATTAACCGAAATACATTAAAGCTACCACTATGCGGGTGATAGTGTAGAATAACGGTGAGTCGGGTCGAAAGAAATTAGAAAGAGGGAGAAAGAAGGGAGAAAAGATTTGAACATAAAAGAAATGGAGACAAGAAGCTAAAAGAAATTAACTAACAACTTAAT